>CM054142.1:73752609-73806070 GCA_028751875.1 Rapana venosa | reverse complement strand
GTAAAAAATCAAACTCTTCCCCACGATACCAGAGTACTAGCATGAATAATGAGTTTTTTTAGGTTATTCAGTCTTGGAGAAAAAAAGCATTGGGCAAAAAAGTGGGTCGTTTCATTTTTAAGTTTTTTACTTTGATTCCGATGGAGGGAAATGTATAGGGGAGAAAAGAGAGAGAGAAGAGAGAGAGGATTTACTGTGTGTGTTTGTGTGTGTGTGTGTTGTGTGGTTGTGTGTGTGGTGTTTTGGTGTGTGTAAAAAAGTAATAACAAAGAATGAGTATTTTTAAAAGAAAAGAAAACTTTAAAAAAAATTAAGTTAAACTGAAAAAATAAAAAAAAATAAAGAACTCAATAAATGTCCATGGATTACCAAAAAATTTTAGCAATGCCCAAAAACGTTAGCTGTACATTGTTCAACACTTTGCAAGGGGAATTTCAAAAAAGGGGGGATAATTTTTAAATTCTCGAAATCAAGTATGATAGGGGTATTTAAATATGTTCACCAAATAAGCATTTAAATCCTAGCTCAATTTTTCGTGAAAATAAATGCTTGGTTGTCTTTTTTTGCAGCTTTTGTAGGGTTCAATGTTTTCAATTACGCTTTCCATTGGATTTAAAACGTGAAACCCCCATTGATTTGCCGATGTTTTTCCTGAATTGTTTAGGAAGATTCTTCTAACACCGATAACCCCCCTGAAAAGGTAAAGTTATAGGCCCTTTTCATTTCGTGCACATTTTTTTGCACCCTGATCAGCCCCTCATTAGAAAATAATCCTATATGTGAAGGAATCCAGCAAAAGGGAAAAACTTGATTCCTCTTAAAAGCAGAAGATTTATGAAGTTTTTGTGTCTAGTCTAAGTTAGTCGATTGCTTTAAGTTTATTTTTTTTAGGATTTTTGAGTTGAATTCAACAAGTTATTAAAAGAACAGTATGGGTGTCTAAAATTAAATTCCTGGAATGCTATCGTTCAGCTTAAAAAAAGATCGATTTTTACCTACATGATTTTTAAGGCCCAGTATGAGTGTGACCTGTTTGAAGTTTGTCTTAAGTGGCCATCTGTATAAATTGAAAAACAATGACGTAATTTTTTGTGTTGTGTTAAAAATTAAAAAGCCATAATTTTGTTTCTCATTCTTTTCAGTTTATTTTACATCAAGTGTGCTTGTTCATTTCCAAAAAGGGGCAGACTGAAAATTTCTCTATGTGGTAAAAATCAGATTTGAAAATTTTAGAACGCTTTTTAAATTGATGTATTGGAACTTTGTTATTAAAGGTTTTGTGTCAGGCTCTTTTTTGGGAAAAAACTGTTTCAGATCATTTTTATTTCTTTTGATGCAAAGCTATAGATGTTGAGTTCTCGAATAATTAGGGACTCAAGTTCTCGGTATCATAAAAAGGTAAAAATTTTAATTTCTTTATATGTATCATTTCGAGGCATGAAATGGGACACCCAGAGCGAACTGTTTGCCTTTCAGTCTACACTTTTTAAATTTTTTATAAGTATTATTTTCCTAAGAAGACTTCTTGTCTAAGAAAATTTGTTTGTTTTGGAGGTAGTAGAGTTTCAGATTTGTCATTTTGTCCCCAAAGCTTTGTACAATTTTTGCATATTTAAAATTTTTTTCCTTTTATTTTAAATATTTTTTGTGGCTTCCAGTTAACTTTTTAAAAAAAAAAAAAACACCAAAAAACTTTACTAGGTGTTTATATTCAGCATTCATTTTCTTTTTTGAACCGGGAAGTTGTCTGGTTTGCCCGTTGTTTAAAAGACTATGCTTTTTTTTCTGTAGATATATTTAGCCATTTCTTTTGTACTTTTTCAAATTATAAAGGGTTTTTTGGGTAAGTTTTTAATATTTTTTTAAATGTTTTTTTTTTTGGTAACATTCATCAGGCTATGTTTTTGTTTTGTACCAAAACAGTCTGAAAAAATTTTTAGGAAAATCATGTAAGGGGATATTAAAGAAAATGGTGCATACGGGTTTTTTGGGGGTAGGCCCTTCAAGATATCTAGGATCTGAAAGTGTTTTCCTACCTTTCTCGCGGGATCTTTTACTAAAAAGCTTTTAGTAGTAATGTTACCAAAAAGGTAAATTTTTTTCAATTTCTTTTTCTTTGCCGCCAACTGTTTTAAACGCTTTATTTATGTAAAAAGCTTTGCAAGAACTTTTTTTTCTTGGGAATTGTGTTTTTTCGTGTTTAATTTTTCTTTATTTACAGATCTACCTGTGAAAGGTTGGTTTGTGAAATTTATTTTTCTGACAAATAGTATGATACCTTCCAAGACAACTCTCTATAATTTTTCCGCTGTGGGGTTTAAACCCCCTTAAACATTTTTTAAAATTTTTACATGCAGACCAACACAAACATTAGCTTGTATTCAGGAAAATGGAGCATTAAAGAGCATAATTAATACTGTGTCAATGTATTTCCCCGCAAAAAGCTAAGTTAATTTAACGAAAAACCCCTTGAACTATGATCTTTAAACATTGAATATTATTACATACTTTGCTAGCTTATATTTTTGGGGATAAATGTATGTAATTTAAGCAAATCTTGGAAAAATGCACCGGGGAAGATAAGAAAATTTTGGAACTTCAGGGGGAACCAACCACAAAATATTTTTAGAAGAGATGGTTTCTGCACCCTTAAAAAAAAGAAGGACGATACACAAATTTTTTATTTTATAAAATGGTTTAAAAAAAATGGGTTCAGCCGTGTGTTTATCTTTTTAAGATTTTTTCAGAGAGTAATCCATAAAATGGTAGCCCATTGGAGGAAAGAAACCAAATGTAATAGTGAATTTTCGAAAATTTTCTCCCTTTACTACTGTCCCCTGGGAATCTCTGCGATTTTGTTAAAAAATAGCAACTCCCTAAGTAATCTCAAACAACCCCGTTGCTGGTGACGCTGTTCTACCCTTTTTCAACTTGGGGCAGACAGAACAGTGTCCTGTCACCTGCGCCTTGGAAAAGAGTGATTGACTTATAAAAGTGTAAAAAAAAGTTAATTAAGTCCCCCGGGCTGTGAAAATGGAAACGAAACAGCAGAACATTATCTGTTATTTTGTCCCTTACACAAGTACTGAAAATACTATTTTTGGCTTCCTTGAAGTTTATTTTCTCCTAAAGGGAGTCGTGATTTTCCAATAGAGTAAAGATTGATATTTCGACTGTTCCAAATTCATTTTAAAATCGCAGTAACTATCCAAAATGTAAAAATATCGGATTCTTTGACTAACGGATGCATTGATTGGAAGAAGTAATGGGGTTTCATAGTTATGCAATTTTTTAAATGTTAGTGAAAGAGTGATAAAATCTTTATGGAAACGCGTTTTCCCAAGTGTTTTTGTTTTTTTCCCCCCAAAAAGTTAGTTGTTTTTTTTTGGTTTTTTGCTTCTTTTTGGTGTTTTGTTAGTTGTGTTTTTTTTGTTTTGGTTGATTTTGTGGGGTTTTTTCTTTTTCTTTGCCTCTTAACATGGTTCAGTGGGAAAAAATTGAGTTCTCAATTGTTGATCAAAAATGGGTTTGGAAAACACTCATACCTACTTTGATTTAAAATGTTATTAGCTGCCGTTAAAATGAGTCAAATACTTTTACAGCCTCTCCCCAGAAGGTGATTTTAACTTCCATTTGAAAACCCCGTCTTCCCCTGATGTCAAGTGTTTTTCTCTTTCCTTGTCAAATCATTCTTTCCCCAAATTGAATGGCACACCAGTTTTGGTCTTCTTAGATTGGCTATTCCGAGTTTTACAAGATGCATAAACTCTGTCCCCCGTTATACCAAATGTTTTTGATTTTTTGCCCTTCTTTCTTTTTTAAAATTAAAAACTTATCAAAAGAAGAAGTGCACCCCGTCGTGACCTCAAGGCATTTTTTAAACTTTCTTTCCCAGTGCAGAAAGCCTGTACAAAAACCCCGACCCCTTGACCTTCTAAAACATTATAACACTTTCTCAGCAATGCTTGATGAGCAGCATCTCCCCTGACCATTTTCTTTTTTTCCAAGGTACACCTGATAAGTTGGGGGCAAAAACAAGTGCCAACAACTTTAACGCCAGTGGCGAAAAACAAAAACATTAAAAACAAAAGCCTTTCGAAAAAAAACAAACCCAAGAAAAGTGTGCTTGCTCAATTCTCAATGAAATCATGAGACTCTTTTATACCCCACCTAAATTTCTGGATTGCTAGCAAAAATCTCTGCTATGTCCAGTCACCTTTTAAATTCCCGTTTATTTCTCGTTCTTTTCTGAGTTGTAAATTATCCCGACTGGCAGATTCCTTCCCAACCCGTCTCCTGATCCCCCTTTCCTGGATCTCTCCTTTCCTTTCGCCACAGGTGAGGAACAAGTAAAAAAAATTCAAAATGAAAGACCAAAAAACATGCGTTTGATCCTGTCCTGCTTCTCTTTTCAAACGTACTTCCGCAGTTTATCCAGTTATGTGGGAAAATAGTTTATCATTCTTTTTCGGGATTTTTTCCATAGCTCTCAAAAATAAAATTTTCCAATCTACTAAAAAAGCATGCCCTTGCCCAAATACTAAAGAATTCAGGCGTTTCAAACCGCCTTTCTTTTCCCAAGTCCTTGAAAAAATCTTCTGAAAGAACTCAACGTCTCTTCATTCAATAGTTTCCTTCCTCATTCAATCTCCCATTGGTCACCCCAAACACGAAAACACCCCATTTACACGCATGCGGGAAATTCCCCTTTTAATTTCTGACTTATTGCTGCATTGAAATATATCCTTTCTCCCCTCTCCAAAAAAATTGGTATCAAAGTGAGCCCGTCATGGTTTGGTCAATCATGACTAATTCCCTACAGTGCGTAAAAAAGATTTATCAAATACCCGCCAAACTGGGGAATGGGGAAATCCGCAGGGGCATTCTTGGCCTGTTCTTTTTACTCTTACATGCTCCAAAAATCGTCACCAGATCAAACCCCATTTTCCGCGATTACTCTCGATTCAAAGCAGTGCCTCTTGAAAAATTGTTTTCTCTTGACAAATTGTAATTTTTTTTGTTTAAAAATGGTATCCCAAAAACCATTAAAAAATGCAGTAAAAAAGCCTTAGAGGGAAAAAAAAAAAAAATTTTTTCTCTGACTCAATGTTTTGACAAATAGCCCCATCTTTTCTTACCCTTTTTTTTCCAAAACCCCCACATCTATGAATTTCACCCCATCTCCCACCTTTTGTAATAAATAGTCCCCCCTGTTTCAAACAAATTGTCTCATTTCTCATCGGTATTGAATTTCCTTTTCTTTTTCCCAATTTAACCCCTCAAACCCTTTTAAAAAAAATTCCAGTTGATTGTTAGAAAGCAAATTGAGATAACCCCCGGTTTCTTTTTATTGTGGTCCCGGTTTTCGTCATCCCTTTTAAAATTTTCCAAAACCCCCACCTTTCATTTTTTTCCCCACACCCCCCCACCCAACCCCCCCCCAAACCCCCCCCCCCCCCCCCTCACCCTTATTTCGGGCTCAAGGAATCTCCTTTTTCCCCCGTAAAAACCTTTTTTAAAAATCCCCCCCCCAACCCCTTTAAACCTAAGCCCTTTCCCCCCTTTTTCTTCCTTTTTTTTGGGCCGCCCTTGGGTTTTTTTCAAAAAAGGGACTTTGGAAAGGAACTGCCTAAAGGCATTTTCGAAAGGGGGAAAAAAGGGGAAACCTTTTTTTGGTTGGGGTTTGGGCCGGGGTTTTAAAACCCCTGCCAAAAAAAAGGGAAAAATACAGAAAAGAAAGAGAAAAAATTTGGTGGGAAGGTTGGGCCGTGGGACTGTATGAGAAGGCCAAGCGAAGGAAAAAGGGGATGGGGAAGATAAACCCAACCAATAAGCAGATGGGAAATTAAAATTTTGGGAGGAATGAGCCCAAACGGAAAATTTCTTAAAATTGGAAAAATTAACCCCCAGCCGGGGGGTTTGAAAAGGGAAAGGTTGGGGTTTTTAAAAAGGGAAAACCCCCAAGGGGAAAAACCTTCCTATGGAGAGAGGGGACCACCCCCACAGGGGTTCCACATCCCAAGAAAGGCGGGCTTTCCAGGGAGGAACCCCAAAAGGGGATAAAAAATCAGGGAAGGAAAGGAAAAACAAAACAAGGAAAGCAAAAAAAAAGAAGAGAAGAAAGAGAAAACGGGGGAGAAAGAAGAGAAAAAACCCCCCGAAAGAAGGGGGGGGAAACACGAGGATAAAGGGGGAAAAGGGGTGGATTTTCCCCGCCATAAAAACCTGGAAAAGGGGGGGTTTCTCCGGGGAACCCAAAGTATGGGGCGGCCTTTGGGGGGAATAACAGATGACCCTGGATAAGGATTAAAACGATTCTTCTGATTTTTGGGGAAAAGCAAATGGGATGTGGGGGGACACATTGGGCGAAAACCCCGGTGAAATGAAAAAAAAAAGACAACCAAAACCGTTTTAACCGGATTGAGGACACCAACGTGAAGTCTGCTTCGTCAACGATTGAGAACAGATTCCACACCCGCAAAAACATGAAAAACAGATGACATAGATACGATAGAAGCGATCGTAAACTTTTACATGGGCGCAAGGACAAATCGGCCTTTCAAACGAAAAAGCCCAACAATGACTGGACCCAACAAGAGACCCAATCCCATCAAGAAAAAAGAGAGACAAAAAAGAGATTCTGCAAGTAAAGTTCACGGCTACGAGGAGGCGGGAAGAATTGTACGGGGCCAGGAAAGTAAAGAGATCGCACCCCGGGACAAGAGAGAAGCCATGGACCGTGGCGTGGGGGGAAAAAAGAGGCGGGGCCAAGGGAGAAAGGGAGGTCTAAAGATACAGAAAGTTGCAAAAATTTAAGAGGGCTGGGGGACCAATCAGGGACGACATGGGGAAAATGTTTTTACAACGAGAAAGAGCGAGAAAAATGGGCTGAAAAACTTCCAGGGGAAATTTCAACGACCCACCGACGAGACAGCCCACATCCAGAAGCTCAAAAGACTTTGACATTTAGTCATCACCCCCAAAAAGGAAAATAGTGGTGCATCAAGCCCCCAAGAAAAGGGAAGTCACCCGGCCCGGCACCTTGGTGCCCCAATGTTCAAAGGCAGATTTGAATAGAGCTGACATACTGCAACCCTGTTAAGCTGCATGGGAAAACGAGAAAGTACCTGAGATTGGCCAAAGGGGGGTACAAAATCCCAAGAAAGAACCTGAGCGACTGCAACAATGGGGGAAACATCTTTTGTCTGTGCCAAACAAGATACGGCCAAGGCATCATCAGGAAGAAAATTTAGACGCGTGGACGTGCTTTTTAGGAAGGAACAAGAGGGTTCAGGAAGCAAAAAGGGTGTACGACCCGTATTCCGTCAGAAAAATCATCGAACAGTGCCAGAGTGGCAAAGAATGTATGTGAATTTTGTGGACTTCGAAAGGCATTGCAGCTTTCACAGAGACAGCCTTTGGGGTATCCTTCGACACTTTTGCATCCCATCGAAATGGGACACCTTATCAAAAGCTTCTATGACAACTTCAGATGCTTTGGGCCTAGAAACCCGTTTCGAAGTCGACTGGAGTAAAACAAGGATGTGTGATTTTAGCGTTCTCTTCAAATTGGCCATTGTTGGGTGATGAGGAAGCGACGAAGACACCCCCGAGGGATTCGCTGGAGTGTTTCAACATAGACGACCTTGCTTTTCGGTGACCGGCGCTGCTGTCCTACACACAAAATATCCGGGAAGAAGCGACTCCCAAAAATTCGGACAGCAAGTGGGGCTTCTATTTGCCCCAAAAAAAAGAGACAATGTCGCTCAATGTGAACCACCGCCCCTGTGAAAGTGAATGGACTGCCCGCGCCCGACAGAAGTTACTCCTGGCAGCGCATCAAACCGGGGGGGGCACAAAAGAAGACATCCCAAAGATGGCAGGCAGGAATGTGTTTAGGGAGATGAACAAAATTGGAGATCAACTCAGTTTCAGCACCAACACCAAGTGAAACTATACCGGGTGTTGTTCTACGCCCTGTACGGTTCTGAGTGTGGAGGAGAGGAAAGGGATTTCCCAAAATTCGTCCTTCCACACATTGCTGCGAAGATTCCCGGATTTTTGGCCAGAGAAAATTCCCAAAGAAGACCTACTAGGAGATGCAGGCAAGAAGACTGGGAACCTCATCCGGGGCGACGGGGAAATGGATTTGGGGAATCTCCCAAGGACCCAATCAATCCAAGAACGCATTGCAGGACCCGAAGGAAAGGGGAAAGAAAGGGAAAAAACCAAAGCAACGTGGAGGGGAACTGTGAAAGTGAGTGAAGGCCATGCAGCACTTTGGGGATCAGTGACTAGGTTGTTGCTGCCTACACCGTGGGTGTAAGGTAATGATAAAAAACCCAAAAAACCCTTCACCTGCTGAAATGTATCCTGTGGGCTGCGTGCGTGCGTGCGCGCGGGGGGGGTTGTGTGTGTGTGTGGCGCGCGTGCGCGCTTGCGTGCGTGCGTGGGGGTGTGGTTAATTTGAATTGATAAAAAATGTTAATCATTGTTGGTTGCATTTGGAGTGGGTTGAAGGAAACGCTTTGGTTTGTTTTTGCCACAGAGAGGAAAGTACAAGTTAGTTTTATTTATATCGCTATATACATTTTATGTGATGATTTTGTTTTTTGTTGTTGTTGTTTATTTTTGTTTTTTAAATATTATGTATTTATAAAAGCTATTTAAACCAATCCTGAAAAAAAAAACCCCTTTTAAACCGGGTTCGTGGAGAACCAGGCCTTCAAATCGCAAGTTCAATCTTTTTAAGGTTGTCGTCCCCGGAAAAAAGAGAAAAGGGGTGGTGTTTGCCTTTTTCTTTTTGCCTGGGTCCTGCTTGAAGACGTCTTCCAAGTCCTTTTTTGGTTTTTCATGCGATGGCCTAGATTTTAATTTCTTTTTATTATTATGCGAGAATTGACCTCGCCCCAAAGTTTTTTTTGTTTTTCCCATTTTTTTTGTAGAAGCTTTCATTTGTTCTTTTACCTGCCCGCCCTGAGCAGCCTTCTAAAACCTTTTCGTCTTTCTTCGTTTTTTTCATTTTTTTTTGTATGGGGTTACGCCATACAGATGAGACCCTATACTAAAACCTTTTTTTCATTTTAGCTGGTAAGGAATGCTGTGTTTTTTCCAAATGTTGTTTTTTGGGGTCCTTTTTTTTAAGCCAAAGCTTTTGTTTTTGTCTTTGGACTGATCAGTCATTTTTTTTTGACCCAGCCGAGATCTTGTTTTTTAAATTTTTCTAAGGTTTTTTGAAAATTTTTATTTAGCTTTTTTGGCGGCTTTTTGGGAACATTCAACGCTTTTTCTTTTTGGCTTGGTTAAAGACCGGTTTCTTCCTTTACATCTACTCTATGTGATTCTTTTCGGTGATGTATTTTTGGCTAGTGGCTGTTTTTGTGCTAGACAGATTTGAATGTTTCTTCCAGCTGTTTGGACCCAATCTTAAATGTCAGACTCTATGACTGTTATTTAGGTAATTGAAGAGGAAAAGTTTTGCCCAAAACCTTTTCAACATTCCTTAGAGAGAATAATGCTGACGCGCTTGAAAATCTTTAGGGAACAGTCGCATTGGAGGGGGACAGTTAAAAATTTCGTTTTGCTCGCAGCGACCCCTAGGGGAAGTGCGGCTAGTCAACTGTAAACTATGTTATTTAATTTGTGAAGCCTTTTTAACATGAGATTGTAAAATGAAAGAAAAAACCCGTCGTGACGATCCTTTTAAAAACCGGGACCCTAGTATTAGTGAAGAATAAAAACCCAAAATTATCTCCAGGTACCCCAGACAACGGCTGCAATGCAAATGAAAAGTCCGCGGGAAAAAAAGACCATGTTTCATTTAAAGCAGACGATTTTTCCCCGGGATGCTATTTTTGTACGTATGGAACGGGATGCAAAGCAGACTTTGAAAAAGGAAATGCATGGAGATGAGAAGCTTTCGCAAACTTTGGTATCCTACAGGTACTCTTTAAAAGGAAGTGAAAACAGAATTAAAAATCTTTTTTTTCCATATGAAAATCCTGATTTAAAGTAAAAAAAAAGTAGACAAGGAATAGGGCACGTCCACAAAATTTGGACTGGCCAAACAGGCAGTACAAGGAACAATACAAAGGGGGGGGAAAAGAAGAGGCAGCAGAGAAAACGATGGGAAGAAACATCGAGATGGGCTGGGCCCTTTGGGTGGAAAGATTTCATGGAAATCAGAGGACCCCGGGGAGTGGGGGAAGTGGGTTTCAAAAAATTTTTTGGGCCCCCTGGTCTATGGATTATGATGGTGAAAGGTTTTCAGTTTTGTTCCTTGTTAACACCAAAAATGTTTTTTAAATTTCCCCTCTGATTGTGCCCTTTTTTGGCCCTTTTAAAGTAGGATTTTACAACTGTTCCCCAATTCCCCGGGTTTCGGGTTTTCCGTCCATCTTAATGTGTTTTCCCTTTTTTTTCTTGTTTTCCCTTTCTCCTCTTTTATGTTCCCCCGTAGGACGTCTTGGCCAGTCAGTGTTTGTGGAGAGCCCTACCCTTTTCAGTTTGCAATTTTTCATGGTCAGGACCCTTTGCATAAACCCAGGGCCCTTTTAATTTTGGGATTTTTATTCCCTTGTTGGGGGATGTGATCTTGTAGAGATACAAGGAGTTTGCAAATTTTCCACTTTTAAGCATTCAAAAAAGAACATGTCCAAGGAAACATAAATTGATCTTGTCTTAAAGAAAATTCAGTTTTGGTCTTTTGAAAATGTGGTTGGGCTATCCTGGGAAGAATTTTTGGGCTTGATCCTTCACCTATACTATAGTATTGAATTTAAAGTATGGCAGTTTCTATTTTTTGTGTTTAATAATGTAAATGTGATGCAAATCATGGAGTGGAATATATTGAGGGAAAAGTTGATCATTTTATTCCCCCTAAGATGAAAGTTTTCCTTCGATTCTTTAGTATGAAAGAGCTGCAGAAATTATTCCAGAGGGGTCGAAAAGGTTATGGGCCCGTTTTTTTGGATGAAAAACCCGCACCCGAAAGATAAGTCAAAACAGTGGAAAGAAACCCAAAAATTTAAAAAACTATCGCGAAGAAAAAAGACAGTTCCCAGGAAAGGGCCTTTTTCAAGCAGCAAGAAACAGCTGGAAGAAAAAGATGAAAATCGCAAAATGGGCAGGGAGGGAAGGGAAAAGATGGCCCCTTACAAAAACAAGAACGTTTAAAAGACCTTTAACAGTTCCCTGTCTTAGAAGTTTTTTTTGAAGTCCCAAAAGGCTGCCCCCCCATCAACACCTTTGAGGGTTTAAACATCAAATCCGGAAAAAACTAGGAAAGAAGTAAAAAAAGAACAGAGCAGTACGGAGTTTGGGTTAAGATAAAAGAAATGCGATGTATATATATAGATTAATTTGAAGTGTTTAAAATATATATTGTGACTTTCCAACTGACCTTAGGTGAAGTGCTCGCCATCGCAGAATTTCATATAAAAAAATGTGTATATAGAAACTTTCCACTGTGCCTTCATTTTTGAATGTGTATAACATACGAAAGGTTAAGTATGCACGTTTAAATTAAAAATCCCTCTTCATTAAATAGTTTGTTCGGTTATGTTTCTGCAAAAAGTAGGTATCTGAATCGAACGTTTCGCTGGGCCTTAGGCAGAGACAGGAGAACACCCGGACTTCAATCCCCCCCAGTATTTGAATTCGAAAAGAGAAAAAGATATCTGTAGTATTTCACCCAGGGTTTGGGGGTTTTTTTTAACTTGTCCCGAAAAATGCTATGTTTTGTGGATGCCCTTTTCCTTGTTCATTATTTTTTTTGCTTATCCTTTCATAAAAAAAAATTGAAATGTGTGAAAAAAGTTGGTGTGTGTGTGTGTGTGTGGGGGGGTGTGTGTGTGGTGGTGGGTGGGGGGGGGTGTGTGTGGGGGCAGGCAGGGGAATTTTGCAAAATAAAAGGGTCGCTAGTTGCAGATGAAGAAGGTTTTCCCTTATTCATTTCCTGGATCAAAACTCTCCCTTAGACTGGGTAGTTCCTATCGTTTGTCTCTTCTGTTTCCTTCTCCTTCCTCTCTTCTTTGTCTTCTCTGTCTCCCTTTTTTCTCTCTTTTTTTCTCGCCCCCTTCTCTTTTTCTCTCTCTCTCTTCTCTCTCTTCTCTCTCTCTCTCTCTCTCTCTCTCTTTTTGGATGGTGATCTCCCTGGTATAGGGGGCTGTGTTTACCGCATGATTTGTTTTTCTCTAAAATTAAGTCTTTAAAAAAAGCTTTCACTGAACACAAAATTTTGGGGGCCCGTAAAAGAACAACTTCTCCTTACGAAAACTTCGGGAAAGGGAGCAGCATGATGTTTTGCCTGATTTAGAGCTGACCTGACCGATTCAAACAACAAGCCAACAGACCACTGCCTTTGCAGAGTTGAAGACCCAGTCACGAAAAAGAGAAAAAAAAAGGGGAAAAAAAAAAATGGGCAAAAGGGGAAGAGAAAAATTTTTATTAAACAATGAGTCCATTCATTTTTTTTGGGGGCTTTTTGTTGTTTTTTCACAGTCCCAAAAGGAGCCATCCATTTAGGGAGTTTTTTTAAAACAACCCTTCACACCTTCTTGGGTGCACTGTACTGCACCATTCCGTTGAATACCCACGTTTATTTTCGCCAAAGCATCCAGACTGCCTCACTGCCCTCTCGCACTAACACCCCTTCTCTTTCAATACACTAGTAACTGAAATGTTCTCTACGTATTATGTGATGTGCCTTGTCACCTCACCGTAGGTGATCAGGAATTCTAGCATTGACTTCTGTGTGAGTGTTGTTATTTTTTATTTGTCTTCTTTTCACATTAGGTGTTATTAGTCAGTGTGTGTGGTGTGTGTGTGTGTGTGTGTGTGTGTGTGTGTGTGTGTGTGTGTGTGTGTGTGTGTGTGTTGTGTGTTTGAGAGTGAGAGAGAATGAAGAATTATGGTGTCAGAGAGAGTTTAAATATCCTTGTGATGTCAATTAGAAATGAGAAGGTGGGGGCGGAACTAACATACTCTCTATGATAATTGCAAGGAAAAACTAACTCGGGACATTATCCAGATAAATATATGTTTGGGATGTGTCTCTGGCCCTGACTGCGACTGGACTTATCTGTGATAAGGATGATGTCGTCTATGGAGGATGATGTCATCTGTGAAAGGGATGATGTCATCTTTGTGAAAAGGAATTATGTATCTGTGAAAGGATAAGGAAGTATGCGTAAGGGATGACTGTTGTGGAAAGGATGGATGACGTCTGTGAAAGGGATGATGCGTCTGTGAAAAGGATGATGTAATTTGTTAAAGGTTGTCTAGGTTGCCACTATGGACACACTCTGATTAAAAAAGAAGCAATATGAAAGACATAATCAATACTAGGCTTGATGTTGGTTGAATTGCGTCTGGTTTTCCTTGGTTATGGTAAGGTAACTGTGCCGATAACATGTAAGGTCCTAGGGGTGTGAGGCAGTAGACACTAATTTTCCAGGGGGCCAGCATATTGAGGGCGCGCCCATCTCCTCTCACCCTCGCCGCCTTACCTCCATGACACCTTTAACGGGGACAGGTAACATTCTATGCTGGTGAACTGTGAGACTTATATGAAGCCATGGCGCGCAAACTGTCACCCATCTAAGTGGTAACCACGATTGCATCTGCTTAACCTTAGCTGGGAAAAGCGAGTGATCTGACATGAGGCCTACCCGTTCCTTGGTTACATGTGGTTTTTGTGGATGCCTACTTTTTTTGATATGTGCAGTGGTTTGTGAGTAAAGATAGGAGGGAAAGAGCAAGAGAGCTTAAAGGAGGTCATTAGATATTAATTTCCAGTCGTCCTTGGGATCACCTCAGTTCATCTCCACATAAGTAGAGACATGGATAATGTTTCACACACAGTATAGTATGTATTTGATGGAAGTGCAAGATACAGTTATTGCAAACACCTTATTCCGCCCTACCCTTCCATTTCTCTTTCCAATAGATAAAAAAAAAGGTTTAGCAATAGTTCATCTGAATGTGTGTGTGTGTGTGTGTGTGTGTGTGTGTTCGTGTGTGTGTGTGTGTGTGTGTGTGTGTTGTGTGTGGTGTGTGTGTGTGTGTGTGTGTGTGTGTGTGATGTTTTCCTGTGTAAGGTGTGTGCACCAATCGACATTGTGCAGAAAGGGGTGGTGAAATTAAATAAAATGAAATATGGCCCAGCTACATAGTTGGGTGTGTATCGTTCAGGCGACAAGGGAGCAGCTGAAGCACCTGCTGCTGGATTACGCTACACATGGCTATGTCGCCCTCTGGAATGGAACGCGCTGGGACGCCACCTCACGAAAACTTCTCCTTTGATCCAATCTGGTCTGGATAGTTTTATTTCACTAGCTTTCTTTGTGTTTTTCCTCTTTGGCACACACACACAACACAACACTCACACACACAAACACTCACACACTCAACACACATATATATAGAATATTTATATATTATATTATATATATATATAATTTTATATCTTATTTATATATACGCTAGTATTATATATATTTATATTTTATTTTTCCTTGATAAAAATAGTGGTCTTGGTAGAAACCCCAGCTTTTGAAACTACAAGGAAAGGAGAAACTTCTGAAAACTGTGGAGAGAGAAAATATTCAATCCCCTATGGACTTACAGGTTAAGTTATATTCGTGCTTTTAATTCAAAGTGAACTTAAAAGTTATAGCTAATGGTGCTTTCAAACCGACTGTTGGCATGATTTTAAATCTTCTTTAAAACAGTGTCGTACACTCACTGCAAAGGTCATGAGTGCTTAATTTTTATACCAAGATGAGTTGCTGCAGAAATCTCATCTCATCTGTTCCTATAACCCTCTCCGTGGTGGTAGGGGCACTGTAATTGATGATCGTTGCACCGTTATCTCATTTTGCGGCGTTGCGGCAAGTGACTGGGTTGTGGAGAAGCTTTTCCCGGTCCATTCAGTGATGTTCGCCCATTTCTTATTCGCCCTGTCTCGCCTTCTCTTTCTCATGCACTGCTCTCTGCAGTTGGTCTGGAGCGCCCATCTGATTTGTCACATGTCCATCCATATGAGCTTCCTTTTCTTGACGTTAGTAGATGTCTTCGTAGTGGTATTACTTGTTGGGTGATGGTTTTTTCAGACTTATTCGTTGGTAATGTGGTCCATGTATGATATGCCAAGGAGTCTTCTGAGCATCTCATCTCAAAGCTGGATCCTCCTTTGTAGATCTCACTAGGTCCAGGATTTTGAATGCACTTCAGACATGTGGGATGATCAATGCAATGCTAGTTAGCTTGACTTGGTCCTAAATGAGATGTTTACGTGTTTCAGAGATTCTTAAGCTTAGCTTTGCTGCCTACTGTTTGTGGATCTTTACGTTGATTTCGGGTCTTTTGAACCTTCTTCTTAAGAATAGTCAGGTATTGATGTGTCTACAACCTCAAGTTCTTTCCATGACTGTGATATTGGTAGTGATTGGCTGGGCACTGTTTGTCTGAGTTTATCTTCTCAGCATGATCTCAGCCGTATCTGGAGGATGTTTTGTCCAGGTGTACACTGGTTGCTAGTTCATGTTCCATTTCCTGCCAGTCGGCAAGTCAATTGGCCAAAACCTGTGGTTTGCTGATTTGTTTTTGCCCTCGTATGGAGCAGTGTGACCTATCCAAGGCACTGAACGATTAAGACCAGATAAGGAAACTTTCTGAGGAGGAAAGTTTTTGTTATCTGAAATATTCTCAAATGAAGACATGGATCACGTCAATTTTAAAAGCTGATGGGTGTGTACATCCAGAGCAAGGAAGTTGCATTTCCTAAACACGCCAGACGTACATAAACCAAGATAAAAGAACAAGTAATTATATAGTTACATACAGAAGAAGTTAATGTCAAAACTGTATCCGATTGTTCATGAGAGACAATTCAAATTCACCTTCTTATCAATCTCAGTGTGTCATGACTACAGATTGCTTTGCCCCACTCCAAAAGAACCATAGATGTCAGTGATCAGATGATAGGTGATCACATGCTTGGGTGCCTCTGGTACAGATCCTGCGTTGGAAGCTTTTAATTGAGCTTGCATAAGAGACAGTAGAAAGATTTGGATGATTTAAACAAAGAACAAAGCATGCGTAATGAAATCGCAAGCCCCCCCCACCCCCCCCTTCAGTCACCTCCATTCAACGCATTAGCTGCATATGAGTGACAAATTGATGCCTAAAATAATTACTTTGTTTACAGACAGATGATACCACTATTTTTAGAAGACTAATAAACACATCTGTTTTTCCATACAGGATAAACGATCCTGCAGCTATTGATCAATAAAGAACATCAAAACCTGGTCGCTAAATGATTAGCAAAAGGGAGATATAAGTGATGCTACACAGCAGCTCGCTGTTTACTGATTTTAATGGCAAAGGGGAACTGGGAAAATGCCAATCACCAGATTAAAACTGATCAACGCAAAACTGTACCTACACGACTTTTACTTAGAGGATCTCTTACAGAGGACTGTTTTTCTGTGGGGTTTCCGACAAGACTCTGGAATGTCAGTGAAGAAAGAGAAGAGGATAGCAAGTTGATTTGAGTAGTAGATGTTAGATTTTTGCTTATGAGTTTTACTTATGGGGTGTTGGCACATTTCTCAGGTCGTCTGCTGCTTGAAGGAGTTCAAGTACTTCAGCTTATCGAATGTGATTGTAGAGAAAAGTGCCACAGCCCCCAAAACATGTTTACGAGTTGTCAGATAGTCTTGCTTGAGGTCTGGGGAGTGTGACAGGAGATTGAAGAAAATCGGAAGCAAGTAATACAAGAGTATGGCAATTACACTTACGTGCATGCGTGAGCAAGTGGAGCGATGGAGCACAGTTGAGTCTGAGATGTACTAAGTTCTGGCTATTATGTCCACATTAGAGATGAATTGAATTACCGTAGAGTGTATGATATGAAATAGAGAATGTCTCTATGAAGTGTTTAATATTATATATTGAGAGTAATTGGCATGTCTCTCTTCCAATAATGCGTGATTTTCCCTTGCTTGTGGTGCCAATTATCAATATCATATATACAACCGTAGGATAAAATGTATGTAAATTAATAGATAATAATAATAATAATAATAATAATATTATATAATAATGTATGGAATTTGTATATTAGTCGCTGAATCTTGTAAAACAAACATGACTCAAATGCGCTAGATTTTATTTCTTACCACTTTACGTCACGGCTGATTTCTCCTTAGCATGTGATGCATATATGTTTCCTGGCTGACTATACTACCCCGTAGGATAGAGTCGCGGGGAGAAACGCGTCCGCCACTTAGCGCGACTCCAGCTCAGCCTTCATTGATCCGTAGCCCTTGTGTCAGTGGCCCTTTTCAGTGTCTTTCCGTGTATGACTACTCTATCGTTAATTAGTCGTTTTGTCGGCAGCTGGATGTATTGTCATCGCCTATGTGCACTCAGAGGACGCAGCTTTTTTCATTAAAGAATTGTTGCACCTGGGCCAGCATATGTACTGCCAGTCTTGTCTTGCTTGGCTAGTGGATGTATATGTTGAAATATGCTTGGTATAAATAAGGTATCACTATTTTGTGTTTTATTTTGGTGTGTGTTGGTTGTTGTTTTTTTTTTGTTTTATGGTGGGATTGGATGTATGTTTTTTTTTTTATTTTTGTATTAATATAGAAAATTTTTATTATATAATTTTTTATATATTTTTATTATATTAAATAATTTTTATAAATTTTTATAAATTTTATTAATTAAGTTTATATTTAATTATAATAATTTTACAACCAATTATAATTTTTAAAAAGGATAAAATGTTAACACTTATATCAAAAGGTGAAAATAAAAAAAAAAAATAAAAGGAAAGGAGGTAAGATTTTTAATTTTTATTTATTATTATTTTTAAAAAAATTATATAACTTTTTATATTAAATTTAAAATTGTGATAAAAATATATATATGAATATAGAAGTGGGGATAGAAAAATAGAATATATGATATAACCTTTCTTTTTCATTATAAGCTGAAACAGAGCTAAGCTAAATTTATTGACGCAATACGGTGTTAACTGGTCTCGCGTTACTGTAGTCGCTCGGCGCTACATCTTACGTTCTCTCAGATCTGGTGAGACAGCTCACGACAGAATTCTACACAGAGGAAACCACTGCGATCGCGGACCACTACCATGGTCTACACGCCGAGCATTGGACGGGAAAAGATTGCCCAGAAATGATACCAATCTTATCACTTCATACGGGGAGTGATACGGTATCACTCGCACAAGTACCCGCGCTGACATTACACACTTCAGACACTACGCGCGATAGCTCATGTAATCGCTTATTTCATACGACAGGGTAATATACCGCAGTGTAAAACTTTTCTTAATAGCTAATTCCATCACACTATAGCACACTCATAACTCTCGCACATCACTCACACAGACGAACGCGACTGCGAACAGGCTATGTGCATGCGTCGAACGGAAATATGAATCAAGATGACTATAGAATTCTACAGCAACTAGCCGTCATGCACTAATCGGAAGGGTTAGCATCATGGGACGTCACTAGCATACCAAGATATTATAGTTCCACTATATAAACGTAAAAATTACCCATGTATTTTAACGTGATTGGTCTTACCTTGTTCACTCACCTAATCACATCATATGTTAAGAGATGTCCTTCTAATAGATTCAAGGTCTCGCAATCAATCACGTGATCAGATGATTAAAGGACGAATTCTTATCTGAAAGAGATACCGACATGCGTATGTGGCTACACTAGAAGAAAACTCAGATATCTACGCGGGACTCACACTGCCTTTACTTTGTGGAGCTGTCATACCCGGTTCGAATCTCGTTCATGTAGATTTTTCCTCTGGTGTATAGCATCTAGTCCAGCCTGACTGCGTAGGTAAAGGTAAAAGGGTTCCATAAACCTATAACCGGTATCGCTCTTCAACGCGTCGAGTCTCGACGTGCGAGGACGATAATTATGCTAGGACGCTACCAGTGTTCTATGTTGTATATCTAACACTGCGTAAGGCTCAGCTCTCACTTGTGGGCCGGACGCATCCTATCCGCCTATCTCCACTCGCGATTGTGTGTTACGCTGTCGCTATAGCTCTCGAACACTGAGGTGCATGCAGTACCCATTCCAGAAGAGTTTGCACGAGTGACAGTTGACGTACTCTGTAGCGTGCAAGTACATGGCGCAGCACAAACACAAGGAGACACCCGAACTGTCCAACTGGTAAACACTGCACGCGACGCTGACTAGTATGTGCTTGCGTCGATGCCGGCCGAGACGCGAGATCGCTGCATCGGAGCGAAGTCGATGGTACCTATGTCCCGTGGACTGAATCTGGACTTAACTCCTGAATATTAAGGTCCGGTTTCGAGAACTAGAACTATGTATCTAAGATGAGCCCCGTGTGCGAAACTCACGCTGAACATCTTGCACACACGTTAAAAAACATTCGCCTTTCGAAGTGTAGGACACGGGATGACTCGAGAAAATATTTGACACATAGTATGTCATAACAAGTGAAGGTGGAAAATACTACACGGGAATGAGCAGGCTAGATGAATTCGATCTAATACATTAGGACTTCGCACTCCTTGAGACGCTACTAAATAGATGGCACACTCCATAGAGTACCTCTCGATGAGTCGTACCCCCACAATCGCTGTACGCATTGCACTAATAACGAAGCACTAATAACATCTAGATACTATCAGCAAAAGCACAAAACCAATCGAGAGCGACACTACATCTACAGCACATACACGCACACACACACATCAGCACTTTCTACAGCACACACACACTGTCACACCACACACATCGATAAATAAAGAATCATAGCCAGTCGTGAATATGCTATAACCACGCACCCCACTTTGCCACCTATACCCAAGAACTGAGCATGAGTGAGATCAAACGCGGAGTCAGTCATCTGAGTATTACGAGCTGGAGAGCTTACTCGAAGATAGCGAAGATATGCTACATCCAGATCATCATACGCAGTAACAATTGATGCTCAACATTTAGTAAGCTTTACGTTACCTCTCCTAGTAATCACTTAAGATATGCATAGCAATAGAGACGTCGATAGATAACAGCTGAACATATGTGATGTTGTGCTAATTAGAAGTTGACATACAGTGTGTGCTCTCAACTAGTAAGATGTAGTGGTGAAACTGATTGGTCGGTGGTTGATACTATCTATACTGACAAGATAACACTAGTACACCTTAGCCAATATATGATTGTGCGGAGTCTTGCATGAGGAATCTAGCGATAGTGTCGAATGACGTATAGACAGAGGCCGCCAAAAGAAATCAGTGCCCCCCCCCCCCCCCCCCCCCCCCCCCCCCCCCCCCCCCGCTCCCCCCTCGCGTTGTTACAACATCAAAGACTGGACAACCTGTATCAACTCCCCGCTTTACGAGTGAGCGCTGCGCTAGCTTGTTGTCGGCGCTCGCTGAGTGCTATGCGCTGCGTGTGTATGGGCATTATGATAAGTAGTCGCTGTAACGATGTGTTTCTCATAAGTTAGTGTTGTGCTGTGTCGTCTCGATAGGTAGCATCACTACGTCCTTTGTGATGCATGGGTGGGATCTGATTGTTGCAGCTGAGATGCATATGTGATGTGTTTTAGATTTGTCACCCCTACGCTGGGAATTGATACTGTATTTTTGAATATTAGGAGATACCCCCCCCCCCATGAAGACTGAGTGTGTGACATGGAGTGGTTCAATTCTCAGTGATGGATGAGTCCGCAATCCTGTGCTACAGACTGATCGATCACAGTGATGCAGATGATATATGACTGTCTAGAAGTTCGCATATGACCGCTCATCACATGAGATGGATTCAGAGATTGAGTAGACGTTTTAGGACAGAACTATTTTGATTACAGCGAAAATGACTAATCGGTCAGCGGAAACAGTACACTAAATATCGTTGGATTCTGATTCTTGGTTTCAAGTGTGTAGTTTCGATATGCCTTCTATGATCTACTCTCTGTAGCATCGGTAAGGATTTCAGCTACATTCCGCGCTCTTCGGCCTACAAGTCTTGCTGGTGGCTGGATCTCGACTGATCTGCGTATTTTTTGTAGTATATCTATATTCAGTCGGATCTGTCATTTGGTGTTCCAGTACTGGACGCGTAATGGCCTAGTCTGTCCGCTTCGGTGAATATCTAAGTGATTTGTAATTCAGCTAGTGCACAAGACTTGTGTCTTGTCGTACATTCGTTGCATCGGCTCGTGTCCTTTCGACATTAGTTCTCAGTTACACACTGTTGTAGCAGTATATACGATATATCTCGATGTTTCAATTACTTTGCTCATGTTTATTTTATAAGAGAGCTAGTTACACTGGTCAATTCTCTACGGGCTGGGTAGCACGCCATGGCGGGTACTGAGTCTTAGTCCATCGGCTTGCCTGTCGGTAGTCTTGATCACTTCGACGGATCGTGCCTTGGTGGCAGCTCGGGTGGTACGATGCAACGGGAGGTCCTGAAGTCAATGCGCCAGTTTGCCGTCTCTGCGTGTCTTGGTCTTTCAGAGCTCACGCTCGATGCGCAGCGCTGAAGGGTGGATTGTCGGACTGTGATAGCCACAATCACATTCGATTGTGCTCCAAAAGCTATTCGCCACGTAATGATTCTGTCTCGCTCCAAACGCCCACAATTGGTCACTTTCAGGTACAACTGTTGCAATAGCACCGCTATGCAATAACCTCGTTACACACTATGCCACACGCTCCTACTCTGACCCATAAAGAAATTACATATAAGTAATATAAAATTATGTCAAGCTATTGCCTTTGTGCGCTCATAACTGGGTTGTCGGTGATAGTTGTTTTGTTACTGGTTTCTATCCGTTTGAGCCGAACCGCTCGGTTTAGCACCTCTTGTTTCGGTAGTCAGATGAAGTCTCAGAACATCGCAAGGTCCACACGTTCGCTTCTGACATGCTTCGCTTGGTACGGTCAGGTCTGAATGTTTGAAAAAAAACTATCTTAATATTAGCCCCCACATTTCTTATTTAACATAAATGTGTGGCACCACCCCTATGTGTAATTGCGCAGTCTAAAGATGCAAATATGGCTCCAGCCTACACGAGTCCAATATTTTGTTCACTAATAGCCTTCGCGCGAAATTCATAACAGCTTAACATCTTTACGCATATAGATAGCTTTATATCAGAAGTTGCGGAGGACAATAGCCTCGAAAACAAAGTTGTCATTATCTACTTCACTGGCCACTCGACAACTCACTGATCTACTTGTACGTACGTGGTGCTGTGATGCGAGGCCTTTATTGATGGTGTGAATTTGCATGTGTGACTTCTATATGCTTCGTGTGTGATCTGTAAGTGGTAGGTTCAAATGCTGCCGAGTGTGTGGTACGCTCGTGGTAGTGATGATGATAGTGTGTGCTAAGCTGTGTGTCGTTGTGCGCTGCTAGTAGAGAAAAGTCTGAAACATGTGCGTGTTAATCTGTATAAGAGCTACTGTGCTGTGTCTGTGTCACGCGTGTCTGGGATGTAGTAGTGTGCTGGTGATGTAGAGTGCGTGGATGTGAAAAAATAAGACACTGCGTGCTAAGAGTTGATTTTTTCTCAAGATACAGCTGGTTTGTGGAAAAGTGACTTTTGCAGGGCCCCAGATGTCGTGCCATCTGCGATTGAGATATATGCAATTTAAGTTTGTAATCAAGATGATGCAGAGAATTTGGTCTGCGGAGAAGTACACTTTGAATTTTATATTTGTGGAGGACTTGTGCTAGCTTGTATCGCTAGACGCTATAATTGAAGATTGCTCTTATTGGCTATTTAATTGCATAGTCACGCATCCCGCGCATATGTTGAAAAAATGCAATAGTGATGACGTCATTGTATGGTATGACATGCAGTAAGATATGGACCATCGTGTCTGCAGTTGTGGGAATGAGATGATACTTACGAGACATAAAGGTTCTTGCTCCTGTCTTGCCAAGTCTATAGCATAAACAGGCTAGGATATAGAGATGTCTTAGTATTGCGATTGTCTGATGTGATTTATTGTATTCACTATATTAAATGCTATGTATAGTCTCTATGTTTCTAGTTCGTCGCCATATGAACACGGTCTAGTGTAGAAACACAAGGATGGATGAGACATAATGAGTCGACAGTGTATGCAGCAGCATTCCTGCTCATTTCCATGTATGTAGGAATACTGTGCAGACCATTGTCGGGAAACGACGGGCATTGATGAGGTGCGATAGTAAATGTCAGTAGAGCGAGACAAAATTTGTTCTTCATTGTTTTGTTGAGTCTCAGGTAAAGCTGTATGAGATTGTGAGGATGAGAGCCTGAAGACGCATCGAGACCGATGAGACAATTGAGAAGTGACAATTTACGCAAAGTCAGAAACGTACAGTAAACTCAGTAGGGGAAAGCTTAGGTGAGATGACCGTGTATGAGAACTGCTAGAAGTGGGGGTGGTGGGAAAGAGGTCGGGGCACTCAGTGGTGTGGGTGGGGAAGTAATCTGGATTATATATAATTATTTTTTGCTAATGTTGTTATTATGTGTGTTATGATTTGATATTTGTCTGCCTTATTAAGTGGTTTAAGTTGGTTTAGAAGTCTTTTTTTGCGTTCCTATGGTATATGATTTGCTATTTAAATTGTTACGTGCGCAGAGCGGATTCTGTGATTTGTGTCTATCTGGGGTATTTTTTATTAGTTGTATAGGAATTTGTTGGTCTTGTCTTGTTTGTCAGTTTATTCATTTCCTTATGCTGACTTGAGACATGATTATTTTTTTCTGGTGTGTCCTTCCTATTCTTGTGCGATGTAAGATTTGTATTAGATAGTATTTATGTAAGTTTAGATTGTATAAAATCACGCAATCTGCCGTTTGCTACTCTTGTGCTGTTCAGAAATAGCAGCGTTTTCTACATTCTAAGATTACACTTATATATGCTATTTAGAGCATGCCGCCCAGGAATTTGATGGATATGTCGTTTCTATCTCCTAAGACGACTACTTTCTCTTGAAGTTTTGCACAACAGATCGATTACGTTTTTTCCTTGAAGTTTTTTTTCTATGAGTTTAAATTAGTTCAATCTTAGACTTATTGAGATGATGTTTTCTTGGATAAGAGATTGATTTTTTATCGAGAGTTTTTGTGTTTTGGATTTATTCTTTGATGTTGGAGATTATGGTGGCATTTACTCATATATCATGATGTCAGCCTCCAATTTATGTAACTGGATGTTCTCATAATTTTAATTCTCTATAATGGTATTTAATAGCATTTTTGTCTGCGTCTTTCTCTCCTTTATTAAACTTTTAATCTGTTGTACATTGGCTCGTCTAGGGCAGAGTTGGGGAAGTTTGGCAAGAGTATGTGATTTATGTCAAAGATACATATAAAAAGAAGCTCCCAAAGAGAAGGAGAGAGTTAAAGATATTATAGATAGATAATAGTTAAGAGAAAGAGAAGATATAAAAGACAAAACTAACAACTAACGAATAAGAAACTGTTCGAGTGAACCTATGACCACATGTTGCAAGACATCAGGCAATGATTGATATATAGCATAGTGATAGATGAAGACTATGACATAGTTCGTTGGAGTAGTATACTATCAAGTGAATCATATGTAATATGTTGATATTAGTGCATTTAAGGTTGATATGAAACTGTAGTTGTATTAAAAGGACTGAGTGTATGTTGTGTCGAAGCTACTATGCTATCGCATTAGTCGTGAATGTTGATTGGACGACATACCGCAATGTTGCTTCCTTCTGATTCATGAAATGACTATGATTGGAGATAAAAGTGACTGAGGTTCTCCATGTTCAGCTCTTATCGCGTGTGATGTTAGTTGAATGTTTATCTTTGTATTTTATTCCTCTTGTATATGTTCGAGGATACATGTGTCGTTAAGCAATCAGTGGTCTACACCACCCACTCGGTCCAATAACACACACTTTGATGTTTTTGAGTAGCACTATGATATTGGTTATACAGTGCTAATTTAATTCTAGGTTAAAAAACTTATCCACTCTAAATGCTATGTCATTCTAAATGAAATAAAGGGTTTCATTTACAAATAACTTATGTTTAAGATTTGAAACATAATGGACGAATCGTCATTTCTATGAAACTTTGAGACATTAGGCAGAATAACGATTGTTTTTTAAGCTGGTAACATCTCTCTATGTGTACTATTGAGTATTTAGCTTGTTTCTCGTAACACATTGTGTGATTATATCTGATCGTATAGTGTATAATGATACTCTATACTCATATATGCTCCATACGTTGCACCTGAACCTGGGAATAATTACTTAAGGTAATTCTCATTCTCCGCTGAATAACATCGCAAAAAAAATTACTTCCTAATTCTTTCTTCTACTGCAAGGTGCTGTTCACGTAAACAACAACGGTGAAAAATTGAGACTCGACATTTAACTAATAAGACAACTTGAGGCATAAAGATTGTCTGTTTTAGCAAAGCTTGCAATATTTCATACTTTCATTGATAACCTGATATGGTCACATCTCGTAAGTTCTTCTACGCTATCTGCTTTCACTATTGTCGCTTAACTGTGGCAACTTAATATGCTTGGGATGTTCTTGGTCTGCGATCGCAATACTAACGTTTAGACTTCCTCTCTTGAACCTGCTAGGCATTTAATGGGTACAAGCTCCCAAAGACCCCGCATTGTTCTTGTCAGATTACGGCGTTTTTAAGTGAGCAGATTGACGCAGAGTATTTGTTGACATAAAGCTATAGATACACATCCTCTCATTAGTTGCAGGAATGTGCATGGATAGGCATTAAGTACGCTAACCTTTCCTTACTGTCATCTGATGCCAACAGGCTAAACCGTGATGAATGATTCACAAGTTTTTCGGGTATGAACTTTTTATTCTAAACCGTAATTGTTAGGCCCCTGTTTCGAACGTCAGATGCCAAGGTCTCATATGGCTCATATATGCGTCACGATCTGTTGTTTCTTTGAGAATCATGTCTGTCGCTCTTTATTCGGGTTAAGTGTGTTATGGCCATTGTGTGCCAGTGGAGTAAACAATGCACAAAATTTGACCGCTAAAACCGCTATTTCACACTGGGGTATTTGTTATTTAAAATAGGCATCACATGAGTGCTTATTCCTTGTCCTTCGAATAATATAGAATTATAATAAATAAATAATTTTATTTTACTTTTTTGCTTAATCTCTTTGGGATAGAGGTTCAATCGTTTTCAGGCTGAGGATTCTATCATTTCATTTATAGCGTAATAATAATATTTGCAGTTAATAAATTAATAATAATTATAATTAATCAATAGATCATTATGGAAACTTATAAGTCGTCCTTGAGTACTCCGTGTGTAAAAGACATATAGAACTCAAAGCGCATGGCATTTTGTCTGAAGCTAGTCTCTCTCTGAATCTATGTTTCAACTCAGTCATAATGAACAGATCACAGATGAAAAGCATACATACCAGTCTCTGATGCTAAGTAGGTGTATAATGTAACAAACAGATATCATTGTACAAACTATGTAAGCAGCTCTGCTGAAAGCAGAGAGAAACCATAAACCACACATCCTCACTAGATCGAAAATGAGCAGAAAAATTTCCTATAGTCGAATGTCATTTAAAAAATGCACATAATCAAACTCCTCATTAGAGTACCGTGCTAATAGGCTATTTAGCAGTTTGGCTCTGAGTTAGGATTCGATGATGTTTACCGTAGAGTCACGGCATTCTGAGCGATAGGCATCAGCTACCTAGGTCCTATAGAGAAGAGGGGGGGAGTAAGCATGGGTCTAGGACGTGGGTGAGTAAACTATAGGTTTGAAACAATGAAGATGATGTAGGCGAAGTCGAGCAGAGAATGGTTTGAAAAAAGAAAATTGTCCTGTATCTAGAGGCTGGGTCTTGGCCCACGAAGCGAGAAGAGGGAGGAGAGCTGACTGTACGATTGCTCAGTCGTTACTCAGGTTGACTCGCGATAATAGAATACTGGAAACGACGCGAGCGGCGAGCTGCTAACAGTACGGATTGGCCAAATTGAGTCATTGAAACATTAGCGTTAGGTTTGCGCCCCTCCCCCCCCCCCCCCGACCTTCACCCCACCACCTAGTGTCCCAGACAGACTCAAGTATCGTTCAACCATCTGCCACTGTAGAGCTGGAGGCGGGATCCATAGATAGGTAAGGTGTGTTACAGTTCGTATAAGGCATTCAAAGAGAGGTCCTAGGCATGGAGCATGCATGCTCTGTGATGTGAGGGATCAATTCAATATGGCGAACAGAGGGTATGCAGCGGTTTATGAGCACTTAGATGGGCTTGCCACAACTCAGAGTAAAGGTCTTATATGCTAGCTAACGTAGGAGATGATCGCAAGAGAGGTTTGGTGATGGTGAGCTGTCTCAGATATCTTTCTTTTCATGAGAGTACGTCAGTGTCGAGTGCGGAGAGTTTTAGATTGTCGTTGCACAAGAGCGGATTCAGCTGACTGAGTGTTGCTGTGCAGATCGCAGTCAAAAGTGTGAACTGCTGCGACAATAGTATGTAAGTGTAATCACGATGAGAGACAGTGATGCTGTGTCTTGGTGTTTGATACAGTGGACAGGTTCCTGTTCGGATTGTCTTGACTGTTAATACGCCGTGTATACTTGTCTTTTGTTGTCTTCGATAGCTAGCACGTACTGTCTAGGATCGGGCTCTCTCTGACGTGCATGACATTTCTTTCATAGAGAGTGTGTCTGTCGTTAACAACTCTGTCCTAGATACTTCATCAGCAGCTTGGTTCCACGTAGCCGGCATCGATGTATTGCCAACCAGTTCTATGTATAGCTGTTGTACATGGAAGAGTGTTTGTGTTGTAGGTCCCCCTATCGAGCCCTGGCGTTCGGTTTGTATCTGTCCATTTGAGCGTTAAGTTTGACGCGGGCGCGTAGCTAAACCGTGTGTGCCAGTGACGTCGAGACGTGCGCCGCGCGAGAGAGCCAGTCGCCCAGCTGTTGCCCTGCGCGCGCGCCAGAGACAAGTTGAAAAAGTTGCTTTGCACACCATAGATTCCACCCTAACAGAGCGAGTTCTGAAGCTAGAGGAGAGCAGCTTGCGACACGCACCCATCTAGAGATGACACGAATCCTCCCATTGTACTTGGCAAGTTGCACACTAACCTGTATCCATCACCGCTAACGCTACTGTTCTCGTCGTCTATTTACTGTACCTGCGTTGTCTCACCTCCGCTACTGCTCACTCCGCATATGATCTCCTACTCTATGTTGTCAGCTTGACAGTCACTCATCCCTCAATGCTAGTCGTGAGGTTGTTCCTAATCTTGCTTGCTACATACGCTACTCTCCTCTCTCTCTCTTGGTCTCTCTCTGTTCTCTCTGTATCTCTTGTCTCTCTCTCTCTCTTCTCTCTCTCTCTCGATCTCTCTCTCTCTCTCTCTCTCTTGGGATGTGTGATCTCCTTGGATATAGGCAGGGCTGTCGTTTACCGCATAGCATTTAGTTTGACTCTAAAATTAAAGGTACAATTTAATAAAGCTTTTCACATGAACACATTTGGGGTCCTGTAACAGAACAATCTCTCTCTCCTTACACACACGATAACTTCGGGAGGTAGCAGCATGACTGTTTTGCGCTGATTTAGAGCTGACTCTGACCGTATTCAAACAACAAGCCAACAGACCCACTGCCCTCCTTTTGCAGAGTTGAAGTACCCAGTCAGCTGACAAGAGAAAAAAACAGGGGAAAAAAACAATGGGCAATCAATGTGGGAAGAGAAATTTATATCTAACACAATGATGTCCATTTCATTTGTAGGGGACTTTGTATGATTTGTATTTTTCACCAGTCCAAATGGAGCCATCCATTTAGGGAGTTTTATCACAACAACCCTTCACACCTTCTTGGGTGCACTGTACTGCACCATTCCGTTGAATACCCACGTTTATTTTCGCCAAAGCATCCAGACTGCCTCACTGCCCTCTCGCACTAACACCCCTTCTCTTTCAATACACTAGTAACTGAAATGTTCTCTACGTATTATGTGATGTGCCTTGTCACCTCACCGTAGGTGATCAGGAATTCTAGCATTGACTTCTGTGTGAGTGTTGTTATTTTTTATTTGTCTTCTTTTCACATTAGGTGTTATTAGTCAGTGTGTGTGGTGTGTGTGTGTGTGTGTGTGTGTGTGTGTGTGTGTGTGTGTGTGTGTGTGTGTGTGTGTTGTGTGTTTGAGAGTGAGAGAGAATGAAGAATTATGGTGTCAGAGAGAGTTTAAATATCCTTGTGATGTCAATTAGAAATGAGAAGGTGGGGGCGGAACTAACATACTCTCTATGATAATTGCAAGGAAAAACTAACTCGGGACATTATCCAGATAAATATATGTTTGGGATGTGTCTCTGGCCCTGACTGCGACTGGACTTATCTGTGATAAGGATGATGTCGTCTATGGAGGATGATGTCATCTGTGAAAGGGATGATGTCATCTTTGTGAAAAGGAATTATGTATCTGTGAAAGGATAAGGAAGTATGCGTAAGGGATGACTGTTGTGGAAAGGATGGATGACGTCTGTGAAAGGGATGATGCGTCTGTGAAAAGGATGATGTAATTTGTTAAAGGTTGTCTAGGTTGCCACTATGGACACACTCTGATTAAAAAAGAAGCAATATGAAAGACATAATCAATACTAGGCTTGATGTTGGTTGAATTGCGTCTGGTTTTCCTTGGTTATGGTAAGGTAACTGTGCCGATAACATGTAAGGTCCTAGGGGTGTGAGGCAGTAGACACTAATTTTCCAGGGGGCCAGCATATTGAGGGCGCGCCCATCTCCTCTCACCCTCGCCGCCTTACCTCCATGACACCTTTAACGGGGACAGGTAACATTCTATGCTGGTGAACTGTGAGACTTATATGAAGCCATGGCGCGCAAACTGTCACCCATCTAAGTGGTAACCACGATTGCATCTGCTTAACCTTAGCTGGGAAAAGCGAGTGATCTGACATGAGGCCTACCCGTTCCTTGGTTACATGTGGTTTTTGTGGATGCCTACTTTTTTTGATATGTGCAGTGGTTTGTGAGTAAAGATAGGAGGGAAAGAGCAAGAGAGCTTAAAGGAGGTCATTAGATATTAATTTCCAGTCGTCCTTGGGATCACCTCAGTTCATCTCCACATAAGTAGAGACATGGATAATGTTTCACACACAGTATAGTATGTATTTGATGGAAGTGCAAGATACAGTTATTGCAAACACCTTATTCCGCCCTACCCTTCCATTTCTCTTTCCAATAGATAAAAAAAAAGGTTTAGCAATAGTTCATCTGAATGTGTGTGTGTGTGTGTGTGTGTGTGTGTGTTCGTGTGTGTGTGTGTGTGTGTGTGTGTGTTGTGTGTGGTGTGTGTGTGTGTGTGTGTGTGTGTGTGTGATGTTTTCCTGTGTAAGGTGTGTGCACCAATCGACATTGTGCAGAAAGGGGTGGTGAAATTAAATAAAATGAAATATGGCCCAGCTACATAGTTGGGTGTGTATCGTTCAGGCGACAAGGGAGCAGCTGAAGCACCTGCTGCTGGATTACGCTACACATGGCTATGTCGCCCTCTGGAATGGAACGCGCTGGGACGCCACCTCACGAAAACTTCTCCTTTGATCCAATCTGGTCTGGATAGTTTTATTTCACTAGCTTTCTTTGTGTTTTTCCTCTTTGGCACACACACACAACACAACACTCACACACACAAACACTCACACACTCAACACACATATATATAGAATATTTATATATTATATTATATATATATATAATTTTATATCTTATTTATATATACGCTAGTATTATATATATTTATATTTTATTTTTCCTTGATAAAAATAGTGGTCTTGGTAGAAACCCCAGCTTTTGAAACTACAAGGAAAGGAGAAACTTCTGAAAACTGTGGAGAGAGAAAATATTCAATCCCCTATGGACTTACAGGTTAAGTTATATTCGTGCTTTTAATTCAAAGTGAACTTAAAAGTTATAGCTAATGGTGCTTTCAAACCGACTGTTGGCATGATTTTAAATCTTCTTTAAAACAGTGTCGTACACTCACTGCAAAGGTCATGAGTGCTTAATTTTTATACCAAGATGAGTTGCTGCAGAAATCTCATCTCATCTGTTCCTATAACCCTCTCCGTGGTGGTAGGGGCACTGTAATTGATGATCGTTGCACCGTTATCTCATTTTGCGGCGTTGCGGCAAGTGACTGGGTTGTGGAGAAGCTTTTCCCGGTCCATTCAGTGATGTTCGCCCATTTCTTATTCGCCCTGTCTCGCCTTCTCTTTCTCATGCACTGCTCTCTGCAGTTGGTCTGGAGCGCCCATCTGATTTGTCACATGTCCATCCATATGAGCTTCCTTTTCTTGACGTTAGTAGATGTCTTCGTAGTGGTATTACTTGTTGGGTGATGGTTTTTTCAGACTTATTCGTTGGTAATGTGGTCCATGTATGATATGCCAAGGAGTCTTCTGAGCATCTCATCTCAAAGCTGGATCCTCCTTTGTAGATCTCACTAGGTCCAGGATTTTGAATGCACTTCAGACATGTGGGATGATCAATGCAATGCTAGTTAGCTTGACTTGGTCCTAAATGAGATGTTTACGTGTTTCAGAGATTCTTAAGCTTAGCTTTGCTGCCTACTGTTTGTGGATCTTTACGTTGATTTCGGGTCTTTTGAACCTTCTTCTTAAGAATAGTCAGGTATTGATGTGTCTACAACCTCAAGTTCTTTCCATGACTGTGATATTGGTAGTGATTGGCTGGGCACTGTTTGTCTGAGTTTATCTTCTCAGCATGATCTCAGCCGTATCTGGAGGATGTTTTGTCCAGGTGTACACTGGTTGCTAGTTCATGTTCCATTTCCTGCCAGTCGGCAAGTCAATTGGCCAAAACCTGTGGTTTGCTGATTTGTTTTTGCCCTCGTATGGAGCAGTGTGACCTATCCAAGGCACTGAACGATTAAGACCAGATAAGGAAACTTTCTGAGGAGGAAAGTTTTTGTTATCTGAAATATTCTCAAATGAAGACATGGATCACGTCAATTTTAAAAGCTGATGGGTGTGTACATCCAGAGCAAGGAAGTTGCATTTCCTAAACACGCCAGACGTACATAAACCAAGATAAAAGAACAAGTAATTATATAGTTACATACAGAAGAAGTTAATGTCAAAACTGTATCCGATTGTTCATGAGAGACAATTCAAATTCACCTTCTTATCAATCTCAGTGTGTCATGACTACAGATTGCTTTGCCCCACTCCAAAAGAACCATAGATGTCAGTGATCAGATGATAGGTGATCACATGCTTGGGTGCCTCTGGTACAGATCCTGCGTTGGAAGCTTTTAATTGAGCTTGCATAAGAGACAGTAGAAAGATTTGGATGATTTAAACAAAGAACAAAGCATGCGTAATGAAATCGCAAGCCCCCCCCACCCCCCCCTTCAGTCACCTCCATTCAACGCATTAGCTGCATATGAGTGACAAATTGATGCCTAAAATAATTACTTTGTTTACAGACAGATGATACCACTATTTTTAGAAGACTAATAAACACATCTGTTTTTCCATACAGGATAAACGATCCTGCAGCTATTGATCAATAAAGAACATCAAAACCTGGTCGCTAAATGATTAGCAAAAGGGAGATATAAGTGATGCTACACAGCAGCTCGCTGTTTACTGATTTTAATGGCAAAGGGGAACTGGGAAAATGCCAATCACCAGATTAAAACTGATCAACGCAAAACTGTACCTACACGACTTTTACTTAGAGGATCTCTTACAGAGGACTGTTTTTCTGTGGGGTTTCCGACAAGACTCTGGAATGTCAGTGAAGAAAGAGAAGAGGATAGCAAGTTGATTTGAGTAGTAGATGTTAGATTTTTGCTTATGAGTTTTACTTATGGGGTGTTGGCACATTTCTCAGGTCGTCTGCTGCTTGAAGGAGTTCAAGTACTTCAGCTTATCGAATGTGATTGTAGAGAAAAGTGCCACAGCCCCCAAAACATGTTTACGAGTTGTCAGATAGTCTTGCTTGAGGTCTGGGGAGTGTGACAGGAGATTGAAGAAAATCGGAAGCAAGTAATACAAGAGTATGGCAATTACACTTACGTGCATGCGTGAGCAAGTGGAGCGATGGAGCACAGTTGAGTCTGAGATGTACTAAGTTCTGGCTATTATGTCCACATTAGAGATGAATTGAATTACCGTAGAGTGTATGATATGAAATAGAGAATGTCTCTATGAAGTGTTTAATATTATATATTGAGAGTAATTGGCATGTCTCTCTTCCAATAATGCGTGATTTTCCCTTGCTTGTGGTGCCAATTATCAATATCATATATACAACCGTAGGATAAAATGTATGTAAATTAATAGATAATAATAATAATAATAATAATAATATTATATAATAATGTATGGAATTTGTATATTAGTCGCTGAATCTTGTAAAACAAACATGACTCAAATGCGCTAGATTTTATTTCTTACCACTTTACGTCACGGCTGATTTCTCCTTAGCATGTGATGCATATATGTTTCCTGGCTGACTATACTACCCCGTAGGATAGAGTCGCGGGGAGAAACGCGTCCGCCACTTAGCGCGACTCCAGCTCAGCCTTCATTGATCCGTAGCCCTTGTGTCAGTGGCCCTTTTCAGTGTCTTTCCGTGTATGACTACTCTATCGTTAATTAGTCGTTTTGTCGGCAGCTGGATGTATTGTCATCGCCTATGTGCACTCAGAGGACGCAGCTTTTTTCATTAAAGAATTGTTGCACCTGGGCCAGCATATGTACTGCCAGTCTTGTCTTGCTTGGCTAGTGGATGTATATGTTGAAATATGCTTGGTATAAATAAGGTATCACTATTTTGTGTTTTATTTTGGTGTGTGTTGGTTGTTGTTTTTTTTTTGTTTTATGGTGGGATTGGATGTATGTTTTTTTTTTTATTTTTGTATTAATATAGAAAATTTTTATTATATAATTTTTTATATATTTTTATTATATTAAATAATTTTTATAAATTTTTATAAATTTTATTAATTAAGTTTATATTTAATTATAATAATTTTACAACCAATTATAATTTTTAAAAAGGATAAAATGTTAACACTTATATCAAAAGGTGAAAATAAAAAAAAAAAATAAAAGGAAAGGAGGTAAGATTTTTAATTTTTATTTATTATTATTTTTAAAAAAATTATATAACTTTTTATATTAAATTTAAAATTGTGATAAAAATATATATATGAATATAGAAGTGGGGATAGAAAAATAGAATATATGATATAACCTTTCTTTTTCATTATAAGCTGAAACAGAGCTAAGCTAAATTTATTGACGCAATACGGTGTTAACTGGTCTCGCGTTACTGTAGTCGCTCGGCGCTACATCTTACGTTCTCTCAGATCTGGTGAGACAGCTCACGACAGAATTCTACACAGAGGAAACCACTGCGATCGCGGACCACTACCATGGTCTACACGCCGAGCATTGGACGGGAAAAGATTGCCCAGAAATGATACCAATCTTATCACTTCATACGGGGAGTGATACGGTATCACTCGCACAAGTACCCGCGCTGACATTACACACTTCAGACACTACGCGCGATAGCTCATGTAATCGCTTATTTCATACGACAGGGTAATATACCGCAGTGTAAAACTTTTCTTAATAGCTAATTCCATCACACTATAGCACACTCATAACTCTCGCACATCACTCACACAGACGAACGCGACTGCGAACAGGCTATGTGCATGCGTCGAACGGAAATATGAATCAAGATGACTATAGAATTCTACAGCAACTAGCCGTCATGCACTAATCGGAAGGGTTAGCATCATGGGACGTCACTAGCATACCAAGATATTATAGTTCCACTATATAAACGTAAAAATTACCCATGTATTTTAACGTGATTGGTCTTACCTTGTTCACTCACCTAATCACATCATATGTTAAGAGATGTCCTTCTAATAGATTCAAGGTCTCGCAATCAATCACGTGATCAGATGATTAAAGGACGAATTCTTATCTGAAAGAGATACCGACATGCGTATGTGGCTACACTAGAAGAAAACTCAGATATCTACGCGGGACTCACACTGCCTTTACTTTGTGGAGCTGTCATACCCGGTTCGAATCTCGTTCATGTAGATTTTTCCTCTGGTGTATAGCATCTAGTCCAGCCTGACTGCGTAGGTAAAGGTAAAAGGGTTCCATAAACCTATAACCGGTATCGCTCTTCAACGCGTCGAGTCTCGACGTGCGAGGACGATAATTATGCTAGGACGCTACCAGTGTTCTATGTTGTATATCTAACACTGCGTAAGGCTCAGCTCTCACTTGTGGGCCGGACGCATCCTATCCGCCTATCTCCACTCGCGATTGTGTGTTACGCTGTCGCTATAGCTCTCGAACACTGAGGTGCATGCAGTACCCATTCCAGAAGAGTTTGCACGAGTGACAGTTGACGTACTCTGTAGCGTGCAAGTACATGGCGCAGCACAAACACAAGGAGACACCCGAACTGTCCAACTGGTAAACACTGCACGAGGTCCCGTGTGCGAACGCACGCAGAACTCTTGCGCACACGTTCAAACCCCTTCCGCTTTTCGAAAGAGTAGGCCATTTTTGTCCCGGTGGGACGGATGACAAAATGTACAAAACTGCATACTCCAGGGTTGGATAAAAAAAAACCCACATGAGGGGCTTATTCCATTATCTTCAAATAAAAGAATAATAAATAACATAAGAGAATGGTTTTGGTCTGTCTCACCCTCCTCAACATCTTCTTCGAGTAAATAATGGCTGACACACTTGAAAACCACGATGGAACGGTCAGCATTGCTTTCGTTTTGCCGACGACATCCTCGGCCCTACCAGGAAAGAGCAAGAGTGGTCAACTGGGTAAATCTTGATGAAGCCTCTTCCGCGTATGTCATGCAGATCAGCGCAGAAAAAACCCAGCTGATTTATTTATTTATTTAATCTTTTATTTCGACAGAAATGGAATAAGCAGCATGTGCTTTTTTACATCCAGTCCCCGTGTTAACTCCAGAGGAAAAATCCTCTTGAACGAGATACGAACCGGGTCAGCAAATCACGAGCGCATCACTCTAACCAACAGGTTTACCCCGTCCCCTGATGACAAGTAGTGCCAATGGCATCAGCCGCGAATTTCCAATGCCAAGAAAATTGAGACCATCCATAGCTTTAAATATCTGGGAGCTCTAGTATCGGATCAAAACTTGCTGTTCTGTCCAGGATAGCCGAGATCACAGCTGCGTTGACTAATTTAAAAGTCATCTGGAACAAGTCGTCATCAGCTGCAAGATCAGACTGATGCGTTCCCTTTAGTCGTGCCCATAACATGTGAAACGTTTTACCAAAAAAGCAGACATTAAAAAAGAAGGATACAGCAATGGAGAAAAAGATGCTTTCGCAAATTTTCATACAGAAATCACTTAAACGAGGAAGTGAACACCAGTATTAAATTTGCCAATGGACTGTTGGAGAGCTCTGATTCAGTGAAAAATTCGAAACTGAAGTGTTACGAGAACGTCAACAAACATCGGACTGGCCGAGACTGCCCTGCAGGGAGCATTCAAGGAGGGAGGACGAAGGGGCAGGCAGAGAAATCGAAGGGAAGGTAACATCAGAGTGGACTTGCCTTGAGTGGAACGACATACCACGGAAAGTGAGGACCGTGAGGATGGAGGACAATGACAATGACAATGACAAATTCTTTTTTTCGAGGATAATGAACAAGCACCCATGTGCTTTGACGGGTTTAGCTCAGTGGTCGGAGCTCTCGCTTTCCCCCAGCCAAGTTAAGCAGCGTCGAGCGTGGTTACCAGTTGGATGGTGACCGTTTTGCGCGCCTTGGCTTCAGTACAGTTCCCCCATTTCACCCAGTGTAAATGGGAAACCTGCCCTCTTTAGGGTCAGGGAAGGTAAAGCAGCGAGGGAGAGGAGATGGGCGCCGCCCCTCAATATGCTGGCCCTAGAAAGTGAGGTGTCTGACGCCTCGCTCCCCTACGACCTTTAAGGTTATGGGACCCCTTTCCCTTTTACCTTACCCGCCCTTAGGGATATATAAGAGAGAGAGAGAGTGTGTGTTTTCGTGCGTGTGTGTGGGGTGTGGGGGGGGTGGGGGTGGAAATGAGTTCTTGTCCACCTGAGGAAGTAACTGCAAAATTTTCAGGGGTTTGCCCAACGGTCTACAAGACTACGGGATAGGTGAAGTGATGGGGAAGACTAAAATAATATATCATGGAATTCTTAGCCATCTAAATTAGAAAAAGAAGGGGGGTGGGCAGGATGATCTGACATCGTGTGACAAGAAAACCCGTGAGGTTCTGGGTCGTTTTCCCAGCCTCGCCCTTTCTTTACAGTTTTGACGAAAAATCGAACTGAATGTCAGCATCCTTCCGATGAGACTATAAACCGACGCCCCGTGTGCGAACGCACGCGAACATCTTGCACGCAAGTTAAAAACATGTTCCGCTTTAGGGAAGAGTGGGCCCGTTCTGTGCCCATAGGAACGTATTACACACCAAAAAAAACCGCACACCACAAGGTGTCGTGTTAGACACCATCCCCGAAGTTGGAATGCGGCTCCCTAAATGGTGAAAGAAAATACGGTCCCCATACGCAAAATCTCACCATGGGTAAAACCTTGGAGCTTTTTACCCGGGGGAATGAAGAAAAAAAATCTGTGTAGCGTCAGTCATACGTCACAGTAAAAAACAAATGAATGCTAGGAATGTTTTATGTACAAAAGGCCTTTCCAGACTGGGAATGACAAAATTTGTTAACCAAACAAAAATGTATGATAGAAATGTTTTATGTATAAAAGCTCTTTTCAAACTGGGAATGACAAGAATTTTGTACCAAACAAAATAAATAAATAAAAAGGGGGGGGTAAAACTACTTTTCATATATGATGTGATATTGATATAATTATTAATTTTTTTCCCGCCTTTCTTGCACTGCAGGTACGGTATAGACTTGGTGTGGGAATTGGTACAGCGTCCGGTTTTTACACGTTACATTTCCCCTGCGTTTGGTCGCTTTCGATGGGGTGAGTTCCCTTTACCGTATTATTTGAGTTTGTTTTCTTTCTCTGCCTTTCTTTTCAACAAAGACTTTGGAATCATAGCATTTATAAAGGATAATATATTCACCAACTTGGTACTCCTTTCTTTTCAACTAGCTTTGGAATTTATAGCTTTATAAAGGTATTTATTCACCAACTTGGTTTCTCATAATGTACATGAGCCTTGGTTGATTTTCTGCAATTTAATATTCTCGTCGGACTGAATGAAAAAGAAAGTAAAGAAAGAAGCATTCAAGTAACAGCGTGGTACGAAACAAAAAAACTGACTGACCTTTTTCTGTAGATGATTTAAAAATGTACTTTGTTTTGTTCCTCAGCAAGATCTCCGAAGTTAACTTTGGCGTGAAATATTTGTGTATGCGACCGTTATTGCTGACCGTATGAGGGAGCTGCATTCTGTCTTCGAGGATAATGTATGGGGCATTTCAAAATGACGGGAATGATTTGCTTGATATCCTTTTAGAAAAATGATGATAGATATTGCTTCTTCACAATAAAAATCTACATTTTATGTTTTATTTCGTGAAGAAAGTTTTGTTACTAAGGATTTTGACAAGAAGTTTTCCAAACTGTTCATTTTATTTTAAAACTCAAACAAGATCCAAAGGTTGAAATTCGTCGTAAAATTTTAATTTGCCGAAATTATAGGTAGTTATCCCCCTGAAATTTTGGGAAAAGGTTCTCGACAGTTTGGCACAACCCATTTTCTTCCTGTTCTTTATTTTCCAGCTAATTATTTAATTATGGCATCCACTAGCAGTTACTGTTTTTGGTACTCTCAGAGATGGCGCTATCTATTTAGTGTGGATGCGAAATTTTGATTATCAAATGGAAACAATATGTCTACTATTTTTCACAGCTTAGCAGAAAGAATTGTTTAAAAACATCGCGAGCTGCCTGTAAAAAGGAATATGGCGTACATTAGAGCAACGTGGTGCATGCACCTGTCATGTCTTTTTTCGTACTTGCCCGCGAGTGTCTTTGTTGAACAGTGTAATGTGATGACTCTCGTCCCGACAAGTCTCGATTTTCTTACATTCATCCAACTACACACGCGCCGCGCGCGTGTTCTTTAGTGTGTTCTTGTGTTGTTTTGTGTTGCTGTAAAGGTTTACCTTCATTCTTCACACGCAAGCAACACACACACACACGCACACACACACACACACAACACACAAACACACACACACCAACACACACAACAAACACACCACACACAGATATATCTGCATCCAAGGACGTTAGTTTTAAAAATATATTCAAAATTTAAAAAACGTTTGAAAATGGCAATAGTTTTGATAATTATCTGTTGGGAAAAATTGGGGTTTTTTGTCATCGGAAATTTATATAAACTGTTGACTCCAGTTGGGGTTACTGGATTATTAAATCTCGAATGGTGTGCCTGTACATGTTTGGGGTGGGGTGTGTGTGGGGTGTGTGTGTGTGTGTGGTGTGTGTGTGTGTGTGTGTGTGGTGTGTGTGTGTTTTGTGGGTGAAATTGTGTGTGTGTGTGAATTGTGTGTGTGTGTTTTATCAAGTAAGTTTAAATTCACCCTATCATTTCACCATATCTAAAAATATGTTACTTTCTGTGTGGTGTTTCAGTCGTTACACGGCCACTATCCACAGTCCCGTATTACCGTCAGGGAGTGTTTGGCTGGGATGAGGGTCTCCCCTATGTCTTTACATGGACGGCCACAGGAGGGAAATGGGCAGTTTCTTCATGGGCCACAGCTGCTTCAGACGTTCACCAAGTTTTGGGAGAGTTTTCATAGTTACCCTATGTGGCAGACTGGATGCCTATATGCTGTTCTGAGCTGTGTGTTGTTGTGTTGTTTTGTGTTGCTGTAAAGCTTTACCTTCATTCTCTCATTTCTGTTGCATGCGTCACACACAAAACATGGTTTTTTTTGTTCCCTTGTAATGTTATTGTAATGTTATCAATGCATTATCAGTGAAAGTGCTCTCTGAACCTGTTTTGAAAACCGATGCGCGCGCGCGGACACACACAAACACACACACACACGCACACACACGCACACACACGACACACACACACGCACACACACGCCACACACCACGCACACACACACACACACACAACCACAGAGTAGAAGTCCTAGAATGTTTCATAGTTATAATGAAGGGAAGATGCACAGCCCTCCAGTTTACCCAGCTACAAATGGGTACCTGCTCTCTTTAAGGATAGGGAAGATTAAGCAGCGAGGGAGAGGAAATGGATGCCACAAGTAAATTCCAAACACAGCATAGTTTATGGGACATCTTTACCTTTACCAACTCCTCAGTAATAAATAATCGACTGGTTGTTGAATGAAGTAAAATGATAGTGAAATGCTGAATGTCAGAGACATGAAATATGTAAGTAGTCAGAGTTTGCAGATATTGTGGCTGGACAACAGTGTGTTGTCTGGACTGCATGCACTGGACTTGTCAGGTATGTCCCTGAGGGACGACAAATGTACATTTTTATAATGAAAAAAAAATAGTGTATTAAAACATGCACGAAAAGGGGATCACCAGACTCTATAGAACTGTTTGAATTTAAAGATTGTAAAGAGTTGTGTTTTATAGCAACGTTAAAAGAATATTTCAGAAGAACAGTCTGTCTTAGGAAAAAAAATGTACAGAACTGGTATAACCTTACAAGTCCCACATCATGATGCTTGTGGGACACCATAGGTTGCTGGCTGGGATGGACTATTGCTGATGCAGGCATAGACACCGAGTTCTGCAGCCATGTTAAAGGCGCCTATCAGTGTTGTTATGACAGCTACTGACTGGACTAGGTAGTCCTTTTCGCCAGGTTTTATAACAAAGTGGCAAAACAGTGGCAAACCTTCATGCTATTTTGTTAAAGATTAGGTCTGATCTGTTCTGGTTGCAACTCTTAAATGTTGCTCTGGATATCTCAGTGCCCGTTTCAGTGGGAAATGAGTTAGAATCAAATCAACCAGGCGATACTTATCTGGAAGATGAGTCTTGTTCAGAATTCTGACGACTTTCTCACGATGAAACCAAGATGGAATGACCTGTCCTCCCAGTATTTCTGTCACCAACTGTGGTGGGACCAGCAGCTCTACAGCCTGTGTATTGTATCTTCACTGACTCGGTGTTTAGTTGTTGCACTCGCAATTGCCTGACGGTGGGCGAGCGGTGTTTATCTCCGGTGCACTCCACTCCATTTTTATCGATAGAATACGTCTGAATTCTCAACAAGACTCATTTCCGAGGAAATTATCATCTTGCTTTATATGATTTTATATGTTTTTACTCTTTAGGGTCAGTATCAAGATTTATGCGTGAAGTATAACTTTGATCTATTAACAGCACTGATGTTTATGCCTTTATATTTTCAAACCTTCTCCCTCCCCTTCACCCTCTCCGTTTCTCCCTCTCTTGTCCCTGATGAGTCACTGAAGCCCCATGCTGCACCTTTTATGCATTTTTCCTAGGGCAAGTTGAACCTGGAAGAGCCCTCTCCAGGTCATAGATTGCATGGTATGTGTCATCCAACCCGTAGCTGTCTAGTTTTCCATGAATTGTCATTGGCTTTTACTTATGCATAAAATGGTATGCGTTTATTCGCATCCTAGTCTTGTGTAAAGGAGTTGAGGATGACTGATGTCAATCCCTGTACTGTAGGGGAATCCTCTTTTAAAGAAAGAACTCACAGGCGACTGGAATCTGCACCATCAGATGACCAGATCACAACTTGGACTCTGTAACCACCGCACTATTCCACCCCTTCCTCTTTTTCATAATAATAATGATAATAATGTATGGAATTTATATAGCGCACATTTTTCATGTGAATGATTGGTCATTTTGATTTTTCAGGCAACCTTCAGATAGTAATGGCTACAGCAGAAGTGATCGGGCACAAGAATGCCAAAGCCCCAGTAGCAGTGACTGCATTCCGCATGCTACATTCCCGCTTTGAGGACATCTTTAACCAAGTCACTGGCGACTGTCCGGGAAAGCACAAGTGTTCCTATACATGCAAGGACAAAGATGTGAGTTCTCTTCTTCGTTGTCTTAAGATTATAATAAATGTGCAGCATTTTGGTTTCTTTCTATAAGGAGTGGGAAATAGGCGTGGACCAAATTTCCCATGAAGCTCTTTCTTTCTTTCATCTGCTGCTGGTCCCCTTCGGCGTCGCGGGGAGACACAGACGTCTGTCTGCAGCTAGGCGGGAGGCTTGATGTAGTGACAGGTCATGGGCTCGCAGGGTGTCAGCCACGGAGTCGCTTCATCGTCTCCTTGGTCTACCTCTGGCTTTCCAGCCATTGTATTTGATGGTGTATGCCCGTAGGGCTGGTTGGTTGGGCGGCATTCTAGTGTGGTGACCAAACCACCTGATCCTTTGTTGTTCGATATGGTGGAGAATTGGTGTTAGCCCAAACCCAATGTCTCTGATCACCTCATTCTTGATCTTGTCGCGTCTGGTCTTGTTGACAGCTTTTCTCAGGCAGCGCATTTCACATGTGACCAGTTTTCTCTCTAAGGCTTTTGTTAGGGCCCATGTCTGACACTGGTATGTGAGTGTTGGAACGAAGATGGCTTTGATGAGTTTTGCCTTGGTGCTCATTGGGATGCTGGGATGTTTTAGAAGGGGGGCGAGTTGGTAACTGACTGCATTCGCTTTCTGGCATCTTGTTTCTATCTCTCTGTCCAATTTTCCATCTTCAGTGAAGAGGCTGCCAAGGTATTTAAATTCTTTGGTCTGTTTCAGCTGGGTGCCGTTGATGTTGATGTCTAGCTTTCCTGGATTTCTGCTGACAGACATAACTTCTGTTTTGGTGATACTGATCTTCATGTCATACCTCTCGCAGCTTGTGTTGAGTTGGTTCTGTGTGTTCTTGAAGAGCTGCTTTGTTCTGATTCATCAGGGACTGGTCGTCAGCAAATAATAGTTCGTTCAGGGCCTCAGGATCTGGGTTGGCTTCCTTTGTAATCTGGTCCATGTAGATCACGAAGAGAAGGGGGGAGAGTACGCAGCCTTGCCTGACCCCTGATGTAACCGGGAACCAGTCGGATGTTCCACTGGCTGTTCGGACTGCGCTCATACTGTTGGCATAGATTGCTCTGATGTTATCAAGCAACTGCCCCTTCACGTCGTACTGCTCCAGGATCTTTCCAGAGCTTGTCTCTGTTGACTCGGTCGAAAGCTTTTTCTTGATCCCATGAAGATAAAGGAGTGTAATTTAAGTTAGCATGAAGATAAAGGAGTGTTATTTGTTTAAATTAGCATGAAGATAAAGGAATGTGATTTCAGTTAGCATGAAGATAAAGGTGTGTTATTTGTTTCAATTAGCATGAAGATAAAGAAATGTGATTTGTTTAAGTTAGTATGAAGATAAAGGAAATATGATTTACGTCAGAATGAAGATAAAGGAATATGATTTAAATTAGCAAGAAGATAAAGGAATGTGATTTGTTTAAGTTAGCAAGAAGATAAAGGAATGTGATTTAAACTAGCATGAAGATAAAGGAATGTGATTTGAATTAGCATGAAGATAAAGGATATGTGATTTAAATTAGCATGAGAATAAAGGAGTGTGATTTAAGTTACCATGAAGATAAGGAATGTGATTTAAGTTAGCATAAAGATAAAGGAGTGTGATTTGAATTAGCAAGAAGATACAGGAGCGTGATTTGTTTAAGTTAGTATGAGGATAAAGGAGTGGGTTTTTTGTTTGTTAACACACTCATATTGAAGGAAGGATGGAACTTATGACGCCCAAACCTGAGAATATTTGAAAGGACTACAAAAACTACAGAAAATATCCCAGAGATTTATTTTGTGACATTTTTCTTGTTTGTGCTGGTCGAAGGGGTGAGCTAAGTGAGTGTGTGTATGTTTATTTTATTAAAAAAATTCCAAGATAATGGAATGAGCACTCATGTGCTTTTTTACATTTAGTCCCCGTGTGTATACAGTTGTGAACATTTTGTCATCCGTTCCCACCGGCACACAATGGCCTGCTCTTCCGAAAAGCGGAACGAGTTTTAACGTGTGCGCAAGATGTTCTGTGTGCGTTCGCACGGTTTATAGTCTCATCCAATGGACTTTTGGGGAGAGCGGAGTCGGCACTGATAACTCCAGAGGAAAAACCCTCTTGAACGAGATTTGAAACCGGATCAGCAGATCACGAATGCATCACTCTAACCAGTCGTCATAGTAGACTGCGCTGGTTGCCTTGTCATAGAGGCATTCTATGGTTCTCATTAGGTTGGCATTGGTTTTATACAGCCTCAAGACGGACTCCATAGCATAGTGATTCTCGAACAAGAATCGAACCCGGGTCAGCAGGTCACGATTACATCTCTGTAACCACCAGGCTATCCCGTCCACCGCGCGTGAGTGCGTGCGTGCATGCGTTCGTGTGTGTGTGTGTGTGTGTGTATGTGTGTGTGTGGAGTAGGTATGAAAGAATACTTATTGCATATTGTAACAAAGTTCTCATATTCGTTTTGTTTCAGAACTTGAACTGCTATTTGATAGATAGCAACGCGTATATCTTGGCATCAAATAATAATGAAAACAATGGTGAGTTGGAGGACCAATTATACATCTCGTTTTACCTGGTTCATATCTGCTCTAGTGTGCAAGTTTTCAAATAGATGACTTGATTTGGACTGGACTTTTCTATGAGCTTCTTGAGGAGCTGTTAAGACACTGCTTTGAAACTTGTCAGATCACAGTGTGTCTGGGCAAGCTTAACGTTGCAGACACATGGTTTTCCGGGTGCAGGACACAAACTGGTATATTCGTGTCATCCACCCCACCAGCCAGTCTTGGCCTTCTCGTCTAAAAATGTGGATAGTGTTATTTGTATAATTATGTGTGGGTGGTGTTTAAATCTGGGTGCAAGATGTTAGGTGTGCGTTCAGACACACGGGACTTTATAGTCACATCAGAAAAACCTTCAGGAGAGTGAGGTCATAGCAATGTTAACTCCAAGGGAAAATACCCTCAAACAGGACACATCAGCTGAGACTCAAACCTGTGCCTCTCACCGACCGTCAGTCCACGATGATGACACAGATCTCTAGGCTGCCCAGCTCCTTTTCACCCAGAAAACTCAGCACGGGCACATTTCTGAGTGTGACATGAAAATATATTATATTGAATGACTTAAGGCTACTCCGCATCAAGATTGGGTATCTGGTGATGGTGTTTTTTTATTGACTCTGTTTTAGTAATTCTGAAGTGGTCATCATGACATAGTTCGCGTTGAATCATTTCATAAAGGATTTTTTCCCCAGAAATTCCACTGATATTGTTATATTTTCTTTTAGAGAAAAACAAACATCAACAAAAACAAATCTGCTTGAATTCAAGTACATTTCTTCCTGGAAAAGAAGGGAAAGTGCACACTTATTTTAGATGGAATTTTATTTCACTTTTCACTTTTTTGCAGCAAAGAATTGTACCTTGACTTTATTTTGGGAAAAGAATTTCCCCACCATTGTTTATATATCATAGTTTTATTTTTTCAGAAAGGGGTTTTTCTTGGCAAGAAGGATGCCACAATTATGAAAGAATTGATTCGTCACGGATACTTTTTCGAGTAAGTCACGAGTTTTGTCAGTGTGTGTGTGTGAGAGAGACAGAGAGAGAGGGAGAGAGAGAGAGAGAAGAGTGAGAGAGAGAGAGGAGAGAGAGAGAGAGAGAGGAGAGAGAGAGAGAGAGTTAGTGTGTGTGTATGTGTGTGTTTTTGTGTGTGCTATAGTTCTATTTAAAAAGTTATTGAAAAATGAACAAAGCTCGACTGTGTGATCCCAGTCATCCCAATGAGCCAGCCTATAGCAAAGTCACTCCAGCAGGAGCAAAACAAAATCTCTTGACTCTTTAGGAATTCGAACCTGCAACCTCTCGGTCTCTATCCAAGGCTCTAACCTTTAAATAATTAATGTACACTTGCTTCAGGCACATTGTGGAAAGATGAATGTTCAGATGTATTTGCAAAATGCATGATATAGTAAAATTGAAGTTAAATGTAGTTGTTCGATGACACATGACATTGATATTGTACCCAAGGTGTGATATAAGATGTTTGTAGGTCATTCCATTCTCCCTCCCCCTCTCTCTCTCCCCCCTCTCTCTCCCCCTCTCCCCCTCCCTCTCTCCCCCTCCCCCCCCCCCCTCTTTTCCTCTCTCTCTCTCCTCTCTTCTCCTCTCCTCTCTCTCTCTCTCTCTCTCTCTCGCCTCTCTCTTCTCTCCTCTCTTCTCTCCTCTCTCTCTCCTCTCTCTCTCTGTGTTCATGAACGAACTGGCTGTCGCCATCAGTAGTAGTGGTAAACGAGGCGCTGGCCAGACTTTATAATGCCTCAGAAAAGTTTTGTCTGACTATATTATTTCACTGATGTCTAATTCTAATTCATTTATTTGCGAAGAACTGCCATATCACTCCAACTGAAAGTCATCATAAAGAAAAGGTGTATAGTATTTTGAAAAGAAAGAGAAATGTGCTTATGATCATGTTACAACGCTTTTTCTTAAAGATATGTCCTACTGTATATGTATTTTGTCTGTGATTGTACCTGTAATGTTAATTGGGGAAAACATATATTGCCATGAATGTGATCTCGATCCCATACCTGCTTCCCTTTCGCACAATGCCTACTACAACTTATACCCACCATCACAAAAAGAGTAAACTCGTCTTTTGTTTCAGGAAATGTTCCATCAGCTCTCAAAACTACTATAGTCACTCAAAAAGCATGACCTTGACCCTAATATTCTGAAGAATTATAGACCTGTTTCCAACCTACCTTTTAACGCTAAAGTCATCGAAAAAGTAGTTCTAAAACAGCTCAATAACCACCTTCTCTCCAACAGTCTTTTTCCTGCGTTTCAGTCTGCCTATCTGCCTAGTCCGCACCTTTAAACACGCTTCTACTCGCTTCTGAATCAGAGAAAATCTCCCTTCTCACTCTACTCGACTTATCTGCAGCCTTCGATATTACAGATCACGCAATCCTTCTTTCCCGTTTTCAAAAAACGTTTGGTGTTACTGGCACAGCCCTCACCTGGTTTACTTCATACCTTACTGACCGATTCTAGACAGTTGAGGATGGCTGATGCAGTAAACAAGATTCAATCAATACCTGCTAAACTGGAATGCACAGAGATCAGTTCTGGGCTCTGTTCTTTTCACTCTCTACACTGCTCCACTGTCATACAATAAACCGTCATCAAATCAACCATCATTTTTACGCAGATGACTCTCGGTGGATCGGTGGTCTAGAAGTAACGCGCCTATCTAGAAAGCGAAAAGTCCGGGTCTGAAGTGTGCGGCGGTTCGTAACCCGTTTGGACCGGAAACTTTTCCCCCATCCATTAGACCATGAGTGGTGGTCTGGGCGCTAGTCTTTCGGATGAGACGATAAACCGAGGTCCCGTGTGTTACACGTAATTTTTTAGCGCACGTAAAAGAACCCACGGCAACAAGAGAGTTGTCCCTGGCAAATTTCTTAGAAAAAAAGCCACTCTGATAGGGAAACAAATACAGTTGCAGACATGAAAAAAAAGGGTGGCGCTGCGCTTATGGCGACGCGCTCTCCCGCTCTCCCCGGGAAGAGCAGCCCGAATTTCACGGAGAGAAATCTGCCGTGACTTAAAGTGGTATGAAATGAAATCTGAGCGCTTTGATTTGTTGCTTTACAAGATTCAGCGCTATATAAATTCCATACATTATTATTATTATTATTATTAAATTCAAAACAGTGCTACTCCTGTGCCTTTTCTCTTGACAAATATAGACCACTGCTTTCAAGATATCCAAAAGTGGATGATACAGAACAAATTACAGTTAAATGCAGATAAAACCGAAGCCATGCTCGTAACTCTCTACCATTCCAACAGCTTCAATAGAACTCAGCAATATATCAGTCCCTCTATCCACTTATGCGAAGTATCTAGGTGTTGTTATCGACAACACATTCTCTATGCAAAATTTCATCCCCACCACTTTTTTTCTTGTTTTTTGTTTTTTTGGTCTGCAACTGTATTTGTTTCCCTATCAGAGTGGCTTTTTTTTAAAGAATTTTGCCAGGGACAACTCTCTTGTTGCCGTGGGTTCTTTCACGTGCGCTGAATAATTTTGTGTAGCACACGGGACCTCGGTTTCTCGTCTCATCCGAAAGACTTGCCCCCAGACCCGTACTCAGGATAATCATCTCATCATTAGCTTACACCCAGCGGTGGAGGGCAGCAACAAGCGATCCATCCTGCCTTTCGGGGCCCAAACCGTCATGATCCCCAAGAGTGCTGCATGGCCTTCATCTCACTTTCTACAGTTCTTCTCCACGTTGCTTTTGGTCTTCCTTCTTTCTTTTCCCTTCTGGGTCCAGTGCAATGCTGTTCTTGTGATTGACTGTGGGTCCCCTTCGGAGGATGTGCCCAATCCACTTCCACCGTCGTCTGGTGATGATGGTTCCCATGTCTTCTTGCCTGCATCTCCGTAGTAGCCTTCATTAGAGATCTTCTCGGGCCAAAAGATCCGGAGAATTTTCGCAGGCTTTATGGTGTGGAAGGATCGAGTTGGTAAGATCCACTTCCGTCACCCTCCAGCACTCAGAACCGTACGGGAGCGTAGACACAACACAGCTCTGGTATAGCTTCAGCTTGGTGTTGGTGCTGTATGGTTGTCTCCAATATTGTTCATCTCCCTAAACACATTCCTGGCCTTGCCCAGCTGTTGTGATGTCTTCTTTTGTGCCGCCCTCTGGTTGATGATGTTGCCAGGTATGTGAACTTGTCTGTCTGGCGCAGGTCAGTTCCATTCACTTTCACAGGGGCTGGTGTTTCACATTGAGCGACATTGTCTCTGTTTTCTTGGTGCTAATACGAAGCCCCACTTGCTGTCCGAATGTTTGGAGTCTGCTGGTTTTCTCCTGGATTTTTGGTGTGGGGGAAACAGCAGCGCCAGGTCATCCGCAAGTCAAGGTCGTCTATGTTGAGACAGGCCCAGCGAATCCCTCTTGGGGTGTCTTCTGTCGTCTTCCTCACCACCCAATCAATGGCCAGATTGGAGAGAAACTGCTGACATCACACATCCTTGTCTTACTCCAGTCTTGACTTCGAAGACATTGTTGCTATGGCCCACAGACATCTGAAGTTGTCATAGAAGCTTTTGATAAGGTTTTACCAGTTTCGATGGGATGCCTAGTGTCGAAGGATACTCCAAAGGCTGGTCTCTGTGTATGCTGTCAAATGCCTTTTCGAAGTCCACAAAATTCACATACAGTTTGTTCTTTGCCACTCTGTGCACTGTTCGATGATGTTTCTGAGCTTTAAAATATCGGGTCTGTACATCCTCGTTGCTTCCTGAACCCTGCTTGTTCCTTCCTCAAAGCTCGTCCACAGCGTCTGATATTCTTTGATGATGCCCTTTGGCCCTATCTTGCTTGGCAAAAGACAAAAGAGTGTTTCCCCTCCCAGTTGTTGCAGTCGCTCAGGGTTCCTTTCCTTGGGGATTTTGACTATCACCCCTTGGTCAAATCATCAGGTACTTTCTCGTTTTTCCATGCAGCTGTGAACAGTGGTTGCAGTATGTCACTGCTAGTTCAGAATCTGCCTTGAACAGTTCGGCACCAGGTTGTCCTGGCCTGGTGACTTGCCGTTCTTGAGGGTCTTGATGGCAGCCGCTATCTTTTCCTTTGTTGGGGGGTTGACGTCAATGTCTAAGTTTTTTGTAGCTTCTGGGATGTCGGCTGTCTCGTCAGGTGGGTCGGTTGAAAACTTCCTGGAAGTGTTCACCCACTTTCTTTTGCTCTTGCTCTGTTGTCAACAGTTTCCCTTGTCTGTCCCTGATTGGTCCCCAGCGCTCCTCTTAATTTTTTTGCATATTTTTCTGGTGATCTTGTAGACTCTCCCTTGCTCCCCTTTGGGGCCGCCGCCTTTTCGCCTCAGCTGCCAGCTGGTCCTTTGGCTTCTCTCTTGTCACGGCGTGCGAGTCTCTTCACTTTCCTGTGTGCCTCTCTGTACAACTCTTCCTGCTTCTCTCGTAGCCGTGGAGACTTTACTTGCAAAGTCTCTTCCCGGGCCATCTTCTTTTTTTGATGGCATTGAGGGTCTCTTGTTGGATCCAGTCATTGTTGGTCTTCTTCGTTTGATGGCCGATGTTGTCTTTGCTGCTCTCAGTGTACAGTTTACAGATCTGCTTCCATGTCGTATCTATGTCATGCTGTTCTGTCATGTTCTGCAGGATGTGGAATCTGTTCCTCAGATCGTTGACGAATGCAGACTTCACGTTGGTGTCTCTCAATCGCTGGGTATCAAATCGTGCTTGAGTGGTTGGTGTTGTGTTCTTCTTCAGTTTTCATCTGGATGTGTGCTGTCACCAGGTGATGATCGCTCCCGACATCCGCACTTCGCTTGGTTCTCACATCCAGAAGAGATCGTCTCCACATACCATTGATCATCAGATTTGGGCAATCTGGTTCATTATCTCTCCCATTCGGCGACGCCCAAGTCAGCTTGTGGATGTCCCGGGCGTGAATAGGGTCCCTCCTATCACTAAGTTGTTCATGGCGCAGAACTCCACAAGTCTCTCCCCGTTGTCATTTCTGTTCCCCACCCCGTGCTTTCCCATGACTCATAGTCGGTGTTGTCATTTCCGACCTTGGCATTGAGGTCCCCCATGATGACGATGAGGTCATGGCGTGGGGCTTTCTCTGTCTCTGTCTGCAGCTGGTGGTAGAAGTCATCTTTGCTCTCATCGCTGCTGTTGTTGGTTGGAGCGTAGCACTGGATGATGGTGATGTTGATTTTGCCTTCCCCTTCAGTCTCGATCATTAGTCGCTGTTGATGGGGCTCCACTCCGTAGGCATCGCTCAACGCTTCTTGAGGATGATGGCAACTCCCTCGTGATGCTGGTCGTCATCTCTCCCAGAGTAGAGGACGGTTTCTCCGGTGGTGGTTCTCACTCTCCCAGATCCAGTCCATCTACTCTCCCCTTACTCCTAGGACATGGGGGTTGAATCTTCTCATTTTCTAATGTTACCTGTGCCAGCTTGCCCGTCTCATACATCGTCCTCCACGTTCCAATGTCCTAGTCTGATCTTTGTTTTGGTGGTGTTCAGGTCTTCCCTTATCCTGCTGGGAGCTTCCTCTCGGGGCTTTGGCCACAGCATTCATACGAGTTCTCCACTGGACCGGGAGGTCCTTCGCACGCAAAAGTGTAAGTTTTCTCTGTTGCTTTCTGTAACTGCTCTTTTTTTAGGACAGGGTTGTTAGCCCTAGCCCAACCCCCAACCTGGAGGAAGGGTTCCACCTTAGTCGCCTCTTAAAGACATGCCTGGTTGGAGGGAGGGACCTATTATTGCAATGCTCGCTTTGTAAGCATACCCCGGGAGTCCCACAGGGCATGGTTAATGGATGAGGGAAAGTTTCGGGCCCAGACGGCTGGGCTGCCAGCTCATCTATCCACCCCCTTCAACGTATAAAAAACTCCCGCAGCTCGACTAGTCCTCAGAAAGAAAAATATGAAACCCATACCCCTCTCTTGCTGGCTGTGCCACAGGAGTTAATTTAAAATCATTTCCCTCTTACAAAGCAAACCCACAAAACTGCACCCTCCAACCTCTGCGAATGTCTTCACCTTTACTCCTCACGTTCCCCCCCGCTCTGCTCTGCTGCAGATACCTTGTGCTTAAGAATACCTAGATTCAACCATCCACCGTTGGCCGTCGCTCTTTCTCTGTTTCGGGCCGTCGACCTGGAATGATCTCCCTCTCTCTCTCTTTGCCAAAAGCCTACCTATGACATTTTAAAATCCAGCCTCAAGACATTTATTTCAAACCTAAGATTTTCCCCTCTTGTTTCATATCAGACTGTACTAGCCAATGTCCCATAACCCTGCCAAAGTGTGTGTGTGTGTGTGTGTGTGTGTGTGTGTGTGTGTGTGTGTGTGTGTGTGTGTGTGTGTGTGTGTGTGTGTGTGTGTGTGTGTGTGTTTGAATCTGGGCGTTTGTAAACTCAAGGGATCTGCAGCAGAACGGAGGGAACGAGATGGAGTGTGTAGGTGAAGACAGTCACAGATATAGGAAGATGCAGCTTTGTTGAGACATTTGTAACAGAGGGTACCTATCTTGTACTTCACTCTTTGCAAGACAGGCAACCGGTGAAGAGATCGCAAGAAAGGGGTGGTGTATTCAGATTAATTTTCTTCTTAGGACAAGTCGAGTTGCAGAGTTTCCTATGCATTGAGGGGAGTAGATATTCAAACTTTCTCTTCACAAGCTGCTGAAAGCCTATCACAAACCTCTGACAACAATAACCCCTCTAAACACTACAATGATGTTCTCAGCCAACTGCTTGATGAGCATGCACCTCACTGACCGTCTCCTTCTGATAGGCCATGTGCTGCCTGATACACCCACGGCATCCTGGTCGCAAAGCGCAAACGCAGGCAACTAGATCGGCAGTGGCGAAAATCAAAAACGGAAATTAATAAGCAGCTCTTTCTAAAACAAATAAACAAAGTCAATCTTTAATTCTTTCAGAAAAATACAAAGTATTACTCTTCTCAAGTTCTTGATGCCACGTCCATGAAATCTTCTCTTTTCCCTCACATCCACTCTTCTTGGATCTGCCAAGGCTAGCCCTTTGTCTTCGATCCACAACCACTCTGAACTTCCTTCTATATTTTCTGCATTCTTTTCTGAAAATGTCCATAACATTCGCTCCAAACTGGATCAGACTCCTTTCCAGCCTACACTTCCTGATCCCCAATTCTCTGGCACTCCTCTCCTTTTCTTTCATCCGACAAGTGAGAAAGAAATCATGACAATTCTGAAAGAAATGACTATAAAATCATGTGATCTTGATCCATACCTGCTTCTCTTTTCACACAGTGCCTACCACAACTCATACCCGCTATCACGAAATAGTAACTCATCTCTTGTTTCAGGAAATGTTCCATCAGCTCTCAAAACTGCTATAGTCACACCTCTACTCAAAAAGCATGACCTTGACCCTAATATTCTGAAGAATTATAGACCTATTTCCAATCTACCTTTTATTTCTAAAGTCCTTGAAAAAGTAGTTCTCAAACAGCTCAACAACCACCTTCTCTCCAACAATCTTCTTCCTGAGTTTCAGTCTGCCTATCGCGTCAACCACAGCACTGAAACCACCCTAGTACACACTTTAAACACGCTTCTACTCGCTTCTGACTCAGGGAAAATCTCCCTTCTCACTACTCGACTTATCAGAGCCCCTT
>CM054142.1:73726792-73752109 GCA_028751875.1 Rapana venosa | reverse complement strand
TAAAGAAAGGGAACCTTGTACCCCACTTGAATTCTAAGACACACGCCCCACTGAAGATGGCAAGAATGCGCATTTTTTTGTGTGGGAGGGTTTGGATTGGGTCTTGGGGAAAGGAACCCCATTCCCCAGTGTCCAGTGATGTGAAGGAAGAATCCTGCTCCCAAATGTTTTCCAACCAATCTGAGAAAGCGCTGTATTTCTTGTGTGCCGTTTGGGACTGGGAAAAAAACTGGACAGGAAGAAAAGGTTCAGCCCACCCCCAGGGCTGAAAAGTTTTCTTTTTCCAGCTGGGTCATTCATGAAAAATTTTTCATTAAGGTGAGAGTGGGGACGATTTGAGGCCCCATTGGTGTAAACCATGCACAGACATTAAAGTTTCAAGGGAGTTAAATCCCTTGCTTTTCAGTTGTTTAATACGTCATGCACACTGGCATCATGATCAGTGTAGAGTCAGTTGGCGCCCGGCTATTTGAAACCTGTCTGTACCGGGCCCTACAGTACAACACCTGTGTCGTGGCAAAACAAGCTGCCCCTCTCCCCTTCAGCACATCACCTTTCACGTGGGCAAAAGCTGAAAAGCGGGGCCCTGTCACAATAGCAAGTGGCCCAAACTGACCACTGCTAACAAAATTTTCCCCCCATGCCACTTACGGGCCTTCCTCCATCCCCTCCCTTGGGAACGACATCCCTTACTACATGGCTTAAAAGTCGACGGTTTTTAGGGAATCCTGCGGGAAAAAGGGGGGGTTGTTTTTATTGACCACCCCCCCTTCATCCCCAGGATGGAGCCCCCCAAAAAAGTCTTGTCCCAGATGGTCTACATCCCCAGCCCCCGGGGTAAAAAAACCTTGCCCTCAACTTCGTTCCCCGGAAACCTCAAACCTCCCGAGTCAGAACCCCAAGAAAAAGAGAAAACCACCACTACAACCCCGTCGCACGCCCGGCACGAAAGGTGAGACAAAACAACGTGCCACAACAAAAAGCGACCCCCCCCCCCACTTGTGACCAACGCAACAACCTTTTCCATGACCCACTTTCCCCCTCCACCGGAACCCCCAATGTTCAGAAGTCCCAGGTTTGGGGCCAGCATCCTCTCCAAACAAACCCTATCAATGTCTTTCTGAAACTTGTATTGACAAAATAATGTGGGGGCATGTGTCTGTAGTGCATGTGCGTGTAAATGGGGTATGAAGTTGCCAATAAACATTGGTGGGGTTTTTATTTATTTTATTTTATTTTATTTGTTCTTTATATCGGGGGATAATGGGAAAACACTCATGTGGTGTTGTTTTTTTTCTTCACATCCATTTTCCCGTGTGAGGGGTTTTTGGATTTTCCCATCTTTTCCCACCGGCACACGTGACCTACTCTTTCGGGAGGCGAGACGGGATTTGACAGGGAAAAGATTTTTCCCTGTTGGCACAGGGGGCCCCTTGATTTTAGTAACCCGAAGGATTTTGGGGTATATGATGAATGAAAGTGGGTTGTATGGTGCGCGCGTGCCATGCTGCGTGCAAAATTACGATCTGCAATGTTGTGTGTGTGTGTGTACTTTGGTTTTTTACTTGTGTGTGTGTATGTGTATTGTATCCCTGTCCCCTGCATCAAACAGAAGAAATTTGATCACAAGAGTTAAAAAATTTTGCTTCAATTCCCCCCCAAAAATTTTCCCCCTCTCCCTCCATACTTTTCTTCACCTCTTTTTTCTTTTTTTATTTTTTTCTTTCTTTCTTTTTCCCAAAATTTAAATTTGATTTTGATAATGGGCTGCGTGTGGTTTATAAATCTTTTCTGCTGACGGAAGCAATTGATTTTGTGTCAACAGTATATTGGGATTAAAATCATTGCTTGAGAAAAAAAGTAATTTTGTGACAAAGGTTTATTGGGGTTTAACACACTCTTGATTGAAACAATTGATGTTTGTGATTAGCGCTTATTGCTACCCCAGAGATCTAGCATCGAACATTTTTTTAGGGGAAAAAATTTTGATAGTTTTCCAAAATTCTATACTTTATTTTGTATTTGTTTGTACTTATTCCTTGTTTTGAGTTTTTATATGAAACGTGTAGGGTGTATGAAGTTAACTTAGAAAAAAAAAAAAAAGTTTGTAGGATTTCTTTCAAAAAAATCTACCTTTAATGTAGTGTGGTTACTTTGATCTCCATTTAGGTATGAAATATAAAGGGGGACGGGATTTTATACGTTTGATATAACACATCGATTTTTTTCAGACCCAGAGCACTTTAAATTGATTTTAGTATTGTTTCTTTTTTTTGGGGTTTTCCTTCATATATATTATTTTTCCCCTTTTGATTATTGAATAAAAACCTACAAAAAGGGGTCTTTTTTTTTTGATGTTTATTTAAAAACGTATAAAACAAGAAAATTTTATACATAAATTACCCCAATCCCCTGAATATGTCTTAACTTCAACAAGTGGCCAAAAAAACGGCTCCGATGGTCCCTGAATTCAACAGTGCAAAAAACAAAAAGATGACATTGCAACCATACATAAAACGTGGAAATCATTTTCTTTTGTTTTTTTTTAGCTGAATCCCGACTTTCCCCAATGTAAACGATCCCCAAAATGAATATTCCGGGGGTATCAAATCTTCCTGAAGATCCTCAAAAAACCCAAGTCCCCTGGTTATCACATATATAGCCCCCTTGCTCAGTTGTAAAAAAAATTTTAAAACCTTGGGGGTTTAGACATTGAATCCTTTGGGTTTGAAAAAAATTTAAAACACAATAGACCAAAATTAATAGGATTTATATACGAAATCCTTCAAAAACCATAGAGGGCTAGAAAAATTCAACCCCCTTATGGACGGGGTTACTTTAAAAAATGAAACAATTATTTTGGGGATTTTAACATAGACTTATTAAAACCCTAAAAAAAATGGAGCCAAAAAAAAATTACTAGTTTGGCTAGATCAACTAATAGAGAGACCAACTCAGATGAAAAAAACTCTAGAACATTAATAGTCTTTTACACACTACAAACAACACAAAACAGAAGTATGTGCTCCCCAGTGGATGCAGTGATATAATCCAGTGTGCTTTACGGTTTAAAATTATAAAAAATACCAAAGTGGGGCTTTTAAACTATTTTTAAGGAAATTTAAAACTTTAAGGGGCAAATTTCCTTTCAGATTGAAAAATGCCTTTACATGACTATACCAAATCAGAGACCTGATGAAGCTCAAATTTTGGATTAGGACATTTTCAGTATAGACAAACCCCCCCCTTTTTCATAAAAAAAAGAGTTCAAAAAAAAATCAAACCACCTTGGATAACAAAAGACATAGAATCCGAAATCACCAAAGGGGCTTTTGAAAACAATGTTCAAATAGCAGTTCGGGGCACAAAAAAAAAAAGTAACTTCACTAAAACGCAAACAAAACGGTTACATTAAAAAGTTTTTAAAATTACAACTCCCGACTCTCGACAAGTATGGAAACCCATAAATCATTAGTAAAAAACCTATATCAAAAAGCAACAGCAGTTAAAGATATATCCTGATGAATTGAACAACCATTTCAAACTTCCACCAAGTAATTCAAATGACAAATCAAAAGAAAATGATCTCCCTTATTTAGAAAAATTATAAATCAAAGAAAAAAATTCCATTCAAACTACTGCAATGACAATCACAGACGTTTGGAAAACTGTCTCTTTAAAAAAGTTCCGAGCCGTGGTTTAACAATCTAAATGGGAAAAAAATCAAGCTTTGTGGGCAGTTTTTGCTGGAACACTGACAAAATTGTTAACTTTTGCATAAGAAAAAAATTTCCTGTCATATTTTAAAAAAGGAAAAATCATACCTCCACAAAACAGGTGAACTGCTTTTCCTTAAAACAAAATTCAATTCTGTCTGTCTTATCTAAAACCCTTTTAAAAAAAATACCAAAAATCCCTATATTCCAAATTTTTTAAACAAAAATCTTTAATGAAGATCAGTGGTTTTTTGTAAAAATATTCCTGTCACACAACTCTTAAACCCAAAATTTCAGACAGTCTCTACACAATATCAATGAAAATAAATATAAAACCTTCTTTTTTTTGACTTTGAAAGAGCATTTGATGTAATCAAACATTCCTTATTATTGCGAAACTTACTTTAAAACTACACCCAAAAAGATAAATCTTTTGAAAAAATTTTTGTGAATAGGCAGCAGCTTAACTGCAAATAATCAAACATCAGAACTATACCTATTAAACATGGAGTACCACAAGGGGCAATTTGGGGTCCACTTCTATTTCAAACATGTAAATGACTTAACCCAATTTTTAGAATGTACTGTGAAATGTTTGTATGAACTTCCCCCTTTTTTAGTGAACCCGCCCCCCCAGACTTTTCAATCAAACTTCAACACAATATTGACGATTGAAACTTTGGGCTAGCTAAACCTAGGGCCTAAATACGCAAAAAAAATAATGTTGATGTACTAGGGAAGACAAAAAAGGGCAAAAAATGAAAGATAAAATTCCCAAACCCCTGTTGTGGAAAAAAAGTAATGAAGAAGTTGCCCCACAGAATTTCCGGTGTAAATTTTTTGACAAAAAAACTTACTTGGACTGCCATTGATGGGGCTGGAAACGTCTTTCTTACAAGTACTCAGTTACAAAAATAAAAATTTTCTGAATAACCACTCTCGCAAACTTTTTTTTGCGGCCCTATTTTGCCCATAGTTGACATGCTTCACTCTTTGGGACAGCGCAGTGCTACAAATTTAAAATTTTTCATAATTATTAAAAAAGCACTGAAAAATTGTTTACTAAAAAAAAGTCCCTAAACCCTCAACGATTATAAGGAAAAAAAATATCCCAACCTTTAAAAAAAAACTTTATCAAAAAAAGCCTATTTGTCCGAAATTTGTCAATGGGGAAAGCCCCTACAAAGATCACCAATAGCTCAAAATCAAGAAACAGACTAATCATTATAACATTTCCGAGAAAGAAAAAAATCTTTACAAAAAAAGCTTCTTTTATCAGGTATGATTTTGGAACAACCCCAAAACGCTTTAAAAAGATCAAAAAAAAAAACCCCGTTTAAAAACACAGCTAAAAAAAAACCCAATGCTGAAAACCCAGGGGAAATTGACTAAAAGGCCCAAAACAACCCTGATTAATGGGGAAATCAACCATACTTACATTTACCACACTAAAGGTATTTCCTTTCAACAAAAAAATTTAAGTATGCTTCGAGACCAAAATTCTACAGCACACAATGTATAGGTGGAGGGAGGGGAGGCAGGAAAGAGGCACCAATTTTACAAAGAAGTAAGAGTAAACATGCAAAGCTAGTAAATAATCTCAATGTTGAAAAATGGAAAGGAGGAAAATTTTAAAAAAACTTTTTTGTGACCCGATGCTGATAGTGTGTCCTTCTCTCTCTCTCTCTCTTCTCTCTTCCTCTCTCTCCTCTCCTCTCTCTCTCCTTCTCCTCTCCTCTCCTTTCCTTTCCCTCCTCTCCTCATGCCCTTTTTCTTGTCTAAATTTAATAGATTTTATCGTGGGGTGTTGTTTTTATTGCAGTTAGAGAGAGATTATTAGTACTATTTAAACGATACTGTTTTAGTATGATTTGTTTTTAGTTTTAGTCAGTGGATTTGGGGTTTTGAAATTTTGTATCGTAAGGGGGCCCACTTTTTTGAAAATTTTTCTTTTTTTTTTTTTAATATTAATTTGATTTAAAGGTATTTCCCCTTCCCCCTTGTACTCCTCCCCACCCCCCTCCTTTTTATGCTTTTTTATCATGGTTTTTTTTGTTGTCTCATGGTGATGGGGGGTCATTTGTTTTATTTTGTCCATAGGTTTGGGGCATTGTTTTTATAATTGTATCTCTATTATGATAATTTTTATTATAACTATTTGCCTTTTCTTGCTTTTTTACTATTGTGTAATTTTCTTTTTTTTTTATAAAAGCGCTATTTTAAAGAATGAAGCAAAAAAAGCCCCGTTTTCGGGTGGGGAGGAAGGGGGAGGTATTGAAGGTAATATTGTCAGTAATAGAAGCTAGTATTTTCTAACGTTTATTCTTGTACCTTTTTATTATCAAAGTATAAATGAAAAAAATGGTTTAACATGTTTAAGAATTTGGTTTTTCCTAGTTTTAGTTTTTTTTTTTTTTAAATTTTTAAAAAAAATTTTTATTTAAATGGGGGGACGTGAGCGCGCACGTCAGGGTGCATGGTATTGTGTGCATGTTTAAAGATATGTGGTAATTTGTATTTCAATGTATCTCCTTTTCGATTTTTTTCTCTTTTTTACTGGTTTAAGTTAATGGAAATATGCAAAACGAATGTTTAGTATAAACATTACGAAATTTGTTTTTAGATAGAGGGTTGTTTAAAAAAAACAAATGCATTTCTTTTTAATGTACCCTCTGGAAATAAAATTTACTTGACTTGACTTTACTTGACTAACATAACCCGTAGATGCAGTTGGGCCTCCTTGGGAAGTTAAGATGTTGTATGCGCGTGATCTTGAGAAAAATGAACTCACAGTTTGTTGACAGAACGGGGGTTGTTAAAATTGTTTTGGCTGTGTTGAGAACAGCAAAGAATTCCTCCACCCTCCAGCCGCGGTCAAGCTTTGCCCCCTGAATACACGCAAGGCAGTAGAGAGTTTGGGAAAGCGTGGAGAGCGTACAGACAGGGCTGAGAAATTCGTGCAGGGGGTGAAACTTTTGCTTCATAGGGGGTTTCCCTGTTTAATACACCTAGTATCTTTGTCTTTAAAAATTTGTTTTTTTGCGATTATCTTTCATTAAAAATGGTGTTGTGTCAATAAACAGGAATGGATAGCGAAACATCTCTCATCATTTATTTCCAAAAAAGGATCAAAAAAAAACACGGGAAAGTTACCAACGAAAAGTCCATTTCTTGAAATGGGCGTGGTCATTTGCAACTCTGAAAAAACTTTATTTTTTAGGTCTTGTTTCCCTTTGAGTAAATTTCTTTTGCAAACATAGATTTGTTACCAAGGGGGGTTGGGACTGTGAAAGGGGAAAGATTGGTAAAGGTGAAAGAATTTTTATGATAATAAATTTTTCTTGGTGAGCCCTCATAGCAACCCCAGGAAAGGTTTTAAGGTGATCGGTTCACTGTCATGAAAAATCAACTGAAAAGAGAAAAGGGGGCTAACATTGTCTGGGGCTTTTATCAAAATTTACTTTTATCACATAGACATTGGATGGGGACTTGCATCACGTTTCTTTGAAAAGGGTAAAAAGTAAATGTTTATGTGGAAGTCGGAAAAAAAACATATCCAATTGTGAAGTTTGTGGAAATTTTTTAAAAATTTTTTTATGAAGCTGAAAGCCGGTCCGTTTGTAGAAAGACGGGAAAAAAGTTTGAAAGAATAATGGGCATTTTGGTCATTTCTACGACTTCCCCCTGCCATAGCAGATCAGTACAAAAAAGGTTATTATTTACCAAAAAAATTTTGCCATCTTTTGAAGACAAAAAAAAAAAACGATCCCCGATGTGATAAGCCCTGGTAACTTCGGAGTTGGCTTTAAAGAATTTAACTTTTATCTGTGTTTTAGGGGTTTAAGGTTAGATGTGAAGCGGGGTACCTGCATGCAATGTTAAAAATAATGGCTAGCATACGATAAAGTGCAGTCTCTGTTCAGAGACATACTGGGGATTTTTATTCCAGCTGTTTGTGATGAAATGGAAAATGGGGAGCTTTTTAAATTACTTGCTGTCAAAATTTGTGTGGTGTGTGGGGTTTGTTGTTAAACCGATTGAACGTGTGTGTGTGTGTGTGTGTTTTTGAAAATGATAAAGTAAAAATGTCTTTTTTAAAGGTAAAAGTTTAAGTTTATACAGCTTTTTTTTCACCCTTCCCCCCACCACGGTGGTGTGGTGGTTTTTTTTCTTTCTATTTTTAAAGATCATTTTCTTTAAAGGGGAATAAATAAGTAATCTTGTGTGTGTGTGTGTGTTTTGTGTGTGTTTCTTTGATTTTTTTGATTAAAGAAAATGAATGAGTACTGTATTTTTTTTTTTTACAGCGTCCTTTTCCCCAGGGGGGGAGGGAGTGTTGTGAGTAAATATCCAGCAAGGACGTCATTATACAGATTTTTTGTTGTTGCTGTGAAATGGTATGTTTTAACAGCAGCCAAATTTGGCTAATCGTTGAAAGAAGTCCGTTGCAAAGGTTTATTTTAGCTGAGGGGGTAAAAACTTTAAAACCCGTTTTTTAGAATGTGAAATCGCTGGGGCCCCATTTAAAAAAACCCCCATAACTTTCCCAAATTTTAGGTAGAATAAGTATCAACATAAAAAGAAAGGTAATGATCTGTAGATTTCAAAAAAATGTAAAAAACTAAATTTGCCCCAATTTCTTAAAAAGACCCCTTTTTGTAAAAAGGGTCACTTTTTACACCACAAATTTCATGCCCATATCTATACAGGATAAAAAAGTTATTAATGAAATCTCCATGTACTGTCTTTTTGGTCCGTCGCAGGGATTTTAGGGTTTTTGGCAAAATTTAAACCCCCAAATTTTGAAACTTTTGGGTTTTTAAAAACCCCTAAAAAAAATTGGGGACAAAATTAAAGTATGCATTTTATTAAGCAATGTAAAAATTAGTCATAAGATGCTATCTTTCCAACTGTTGGACTTCAAACAGGTTATCGTGCAATTTGAGAAAACCGCAAATCACACGATGAGGCAATTTTAACAAAGTATACCTTTTTTACCTTAAAAGATAGAGAGCGTTTCTTTTTGTAGGTTTATTAGTATTAAGGAATTTTTGGGACTTTTTTTTGGGGTGTGATTGTAGTGCTTTCCAAAAAGGTCCTTTCCAAAAAGGTTTCCCATACAGTTAAAAGGGCTGAAAATGCCCGCCATCTTTAGACCCCCTAACTTTTAAAAAAAAATAGAATGAGACATAATTTTTTTTTTTGTTGTGTTTTTTTTTAAAAAGTTCTTTTCAAAAATACTTTTTTGTACAAATGCTTATAAAATTTTGGCGCTGTACCTACCGGGTCTTTCAAATTCTATTTTTTTTACGGGGGTAGGGGGTCTAGCAAAGAGAGTCCCACCCTTTTTATCTTTTTATATTTTTTTTTTTTTTTTTTTTAAAGAGTTTTTGCCGGGGCGGGCTTTTTGCCAAAAAAAAGCGTTTCAGTGTAAAGGGCCCGGGAAGGGGTTTGTAGTAAAAAGGAAACCCCTTGTACTCCATTTGAATTCTGCTCACCACGCCCCACTGAAGGTGGAAAGAATGCGATTTTTTGTGGGGAGGGTTTGAGCATTGGTTCGGGGGCAAAAAGCCCATTCCCCCGTGTCTGCAGGGAATGGAAAATCCTGCTCCCAATGTTTTCCGACCAATACTGAGAAAGCGCCTGTTTTTTTGTGTGCCGCGTTAAATGCGGGAAAAAATGGGCAGGAAGTGAAAGTTCAGTCCTCCCACGGCGCAAAGTCCCTTCTTCTTCCACCTGGGTCATTCATGAATTAATTCTTCTTAAGGTGAGGGTCGGATCTGTTTGAGGCTCCATTTGTAGACACATGCACGACATGACAACTTTCAAGGAGATTTAAATAAGCCATTGCTTTCAGTTGTTTTAATGCAGTACATGCACATGGCATCATGCATGGTGAAAACCCCGTAAGCAGGTGGCTGCCCCCTTGGGTGAAGTTGAAGAGGGTTGTAGGCAGTGTCTGGTAATGAACCCTCCAGTTTGTTGACAAACGAGGATTTTTAAAAATTGTTTTGGGTCTGTGTTGCGATACATGCTGAAGATTCCTCCCCCCTTTCAGCCATGAGATACGCATTGCCCCCCGAACATCCCGCAAGGCCGATGATGAGATTTGGGGGAAAGCATGGAGGTTTGGGAACAAAAAGGGGGCCTAAAGTAAGTTCAGGCAGGGGTGAAATTTTGCTTCAGAGGGGGTTCCCTGTTTCTTTTAAAATACACTCTAGACCTTTTCGCATCAAAATGGGCATTTTGCAGAAAATCTTAATTAAAAAGGGTGTTTGTCAATAAACAGGGGTGAAGCAGAAACATTTTTCATCATTATTTCTTCTCAAAAGTGATCAAAAAAAAACACGGAAAGTGACCAAGGAAAAAGCCCATTTCTCGAAGAGGGGCAGTGGTCAGTTTGCAAACTCAAAAGATCTGCCCTTTTTGGCTTTTGGATTCTTTTGAGTAAATTTCATTTCGCAAACAATTTTCTGTTCCAAGAGGGTTGGACTGTGCAGAGGAAAGTTTGGGAAAAGGTGTTTGAATTCTTTGACAAAAAATTGCTTGGGAGCCATCATGAGAATCCACAGGAAGAGTGACAGGATGATGGGTTCATAGTCTAAAAAGTAAAAACTGCAAAAAGAAAAAGATAGGAGGTCTAAAAAATGTTGGTTTTTCAAATTTTATTTTCACTCACAAAGAATTGGGATGGGGACTTGCATCCGTTTCTTTGAAAAAGGGAAAAAAAACAGAAAAGTAAATGTTTATGGGGTTTTTGTTTTGTTTGTTTGTTTTTTTTTTGTCTATTCACTACGATGTTTTAGCCCAAAACCCGATTCATACCAAAGTCCTATTTTACCAGATCCCTCTCCTTTCTCTCTCTCTTTTTTCTCTCTCTTCTCTCCCCTTCTCTCTTTCTCCCCCCTAAGCCCCCACACCACACAAAAGTAATAAAAAAAATAAAATTAAATATAAAATATTTTAAAATGTATATAATATATATACTAATTAAATAATTTATATATAATTAAATAATTATATATGTAATTAAGTAAAGGTTTTCGGGTGAAGAATATAGCCCGCAACTGACACTATGAATTGCTGAGAGTCATATAAAACTTTTTTGATAGTGGCAATTTTTTAGAAAAATCAAAAACCCCCCCTTTTTATAATGTAAAGAAGAAGGGGGCAATCAAAAACAAAGGTGGACTGAAAGAATAAAACAAAAACATTTTAATTTTTTAAATTTTTTAGTATTCCTGCATTTAATCTCTTTTATGTATTAGAATTTTAATTTCCGGGGCAAGGAAATGCGATAATGTTTTTCTAAAATCTTTGAATGTAGCTTTCCTTAACTTAGAATAAATTTTTCTTAAACGACAAGAAATTTTAGAATCAAACACTTGTACTGTATTCAGAGGCACCTTTTTTTGCCAAAGAAAAACCAGCTCATTCGAATAAATTCCCAAGAGAGGGATCAGCAAAAATTATGTGAGCCTTGCTTGCATAAATGTATCGGGAAATTTTATCTCAAATACAATGTTTATGTGAGAGGGTCTGAAAAAGGGGCATACCCATAATATTTGTGAAGTCTTGGGGAAATCTTTAAAACTGTTCCTACTCTAAGTAAGTTTTGCTTTGAAGCTGAAACCCAGCTCCTCAGTTGTGTAGAAAGACGAAAAAAACCTGCACAGTATTATATTGAAGATAATCCATAAATGAAAAAAAAAGGAAATAGCTCATACAAATACGTGGGATTTATCGTTGCCCCCCCACCCCAGGTCAGATGAAAAAGGAAAAAAGAAATGAAATGGAGAAGCTGAAGGAAATCTTTTGAATCGGTGAAAACTGTTAAAATTGGGGCTTATTGCATTATTTTGAGTGGGATTTTACCCCAAAAAAAAAACCCATAAATTTCAGGGCTTTGCTTTTTCTCAGTGCGAGTCTTGTTTTTAAACAAAAGGGTAGAACCTTTCCCCCTTTTGTGCTGTTGAGTAACAAAAAAAACCAAACCCAAAAAGATGAATTTTCTTAAAAAAGATGGTATATTCAAAGATGGGGGAAGGGGGGGTGATTTTTTTTAAATTTGTTAACTGTTTACAGAGTTAGAAATAAAAAATGGAAAGGATACCTAAGTTTGTTTTTATTTTTAACGATAATCAGTTGATTTATAAAGGGGGACAGTGGAACTTGTCACAATTTGTAAAGGGTTTTTTTCTTCCTTTTTTTGCCCCCCCCCAACCCCTTTTGAAGCTAACGACCTGTTGGCTCCGGGATTCCATCCATTCTTCTTGTTTTTTATTTTTTGGGGGGCAGTTTCACCCATGTGAATTTCATCATGTTTAAGTGGGGTTTGGGTGGGGGGATGTAAATCGGGAATGTAGGTATAATTTATAGAGTGCTGAAATTCGATGAAGGTGAAGGTGTGAGGGGTGGCGTAAATACCGCCCCCTTTGGAAATGCTGTCCAGAAATTTTCCAAAACCCCGCCTCTTTTCCCTGACAAGGGATTTCAAGGCTGTGTGGTGATGTGTGTGTGTGTTCCAAAAGGGATCTTGTTTTGTACCCACATCCGAAAGACGTGGGAAAGGGAGTTAACTTTTTTTTTTTTTTTTTTTAATCGGGGGGGGAAAAACCTCACCCAAAGGCCAGCCTGACGAGGCTGAAAGATTTTGTACCCCTCAATGCTGAGCGACGCTGTGTATGATGACTTTACTGCCCCCCTCACCTCTGCCCCATTTAGACACGATGTTTTTTTCTTTCAGAGAAAAGGGTAAGTCTTGTGTGTCATTTTGTGCAGGGGATTCCGTATTTTTGGGTTTTAGTAGGGGCCACTGTTTTCTAAGCCGCAGACACGGTCGTAAAAAAAATTTCCCCAAAAAATGATTTCAAAGCATGTGCAGATTTTTTCCCGAAAGATGAAAAAGTGCAAAGAACAGACTGTTGAATTACTCCATAGCGTCATGTTGTGTCAGGTATTGGTTTTCCCAACAACTTTCCAATGCACAGTGTTTTGTAAATCAAAGGAAACCTATTTTATCCAGACACTTTTTTTCCAATACACAGGTCTTGAAAAACCAAAGAAAAGCCTATTTATCCAGACACACTTTTCCATAGTGCACAGTGTCTTGTAAAACCAAAAGAAACCCTATTTTGCCCAGATTCATACAGCTGATTTGCCTTTTGAAAAAACACTTTTTGGGATGGGTTACCACTTTGGGGACTGACATTTAACGTCTTTAAAAAAGGGAGTTTTGCAAAAGTAAAATTCGAGCGGGGAATATACTGAAACTTTTTTGGAAAAATTTAGGAAATATTAGCTTGTACGCTTTTGCTTGAAAGCAAACTGATGAATTGATCTTGCAGAAAAACTAACCCCAGCTCATGTCATAAAGAATGATGTCTTTTGCTGCAAAGTGGGGGAAAAGTGAAGCAAACCTTTTCATGGGATGTCTTTGAAAAACCCAAGGTGAATGGTAAAAACCCCAGAAAATACGGTATGGGAAATTTTCCTTTTTTAGCTAAAGGAAAAGGCAAGAAATTTAGGGGGAAAATTTTGCTCTGTAATTTTTTTTAAGGGTGTAATCAGGCGGGAGAACTGTTCTCTTTGTTTTTTGGAGACTCCGAAAAATTTTCTTAAAAAGTTTTTGTCGGTTACAGTTTCTCATTTTTTCAATGACTTTTTCTTTGCTGTTGAGTTTTTGCAACTCGGGGTGCCTCAAAAAAATCGTGTTTTCAGGGGTAAAGTTTGTAAATCAAGGCGAAAATCCTTAGTCGTTTAAAGAAAAAAAAGGCTAACACAGAAAAGTGGTGTAAGTGATTGTGATGAAAATTTGAAGAAAAATGCCCCTGGTCCACAAAATGTGGAACATGTGGAAAGAGGGGACTTCATCAGTTTGGTGAAAAACCTTTTTTCCCGTTCACCAGACTTTAGGGGGCACCTTGACATTCACGACTTTCTTTTTTTTTCCAAGGAAAACCCAAATTGGGTTTTTTTTTTTTTATTTAAACTTCCCCATTTTGAAAAGATAATTTTTGTAAAGATTTATCAAAAGTCAAGTTGCTTTCTGTCATTTGTAGTGTACCCGGGAAAAAACAAATGGAGTGGGACGGGGGTTTTGCCCTTGGACCCCCCTTTCCCCAACCTTCCCTATACGTTTCAAACCCATGCCCCTTCTGGGGCCCTGGCTGTTCCCCGTGTACGGTTTGGATGAAGTTCTCCAGCCGGGTAGATATGTCTAGGGTAGACTGGTCGGGTCATAAAAAAAGCTAAATTGTTTACTGAGAACCAAAAGGATGGAACAAGATAAAAAAGCTGTGAAAAAGAGGATGGAAAGCAATGTGTTGGGCATGTTTCCCCTGTACTCCCCGGGCTTGGGGGGATGGTTTGATTTAACTGTGATGAGCAACCCCGCTTGGCTGTTTCATTCAAAGTCCTTTTTTTAAGGGGACAACTTCCCGTTCTTTTTCAAACCGGGGGATATCTCAGGGTTCTCAGTCGGGAAAGCAGTCAGCTTTACTTTTCCCCTTTTGTGTGTGTGTGTGGTGTATCCCACAAACCAACATGCACATCTGTGTGTTTTGGTAGTGGTATACCCCTTACACCTACGTTGATTGGTATGTGTGTGTGGAACACACATATATGGGTATCCCACACCAACTGCCACCCTGTGTGTTTGATAGGGGTATACACCATACTGTGTGTCTACCACACACACCACACTCTATATGTATTTTCTTAGTGGCATGCTTTTTTTCATGTCGTGTGTTTTGCAATAAAAGCAGCTTTCCCCAAACCCTGAGTGCTGGTTGTGTTTGGGTTGAGAGAAGTTGAGTTGTTCAAGGGGCGTTTGGAGCAATATAAGTAAAGTATCCCTAGGGTGTGGTGGGGGGGGGAAGGTGGAGGGTTTTAAACGCAACATCAAAACCCCCCACCTTGGGAAAAACGGGGGGAAAAGCAGCTGTCGGGGCCCCTGCTTACACCCCCAGAGGTGAGTCTGTTTATGCAGCAGACGCAACTCTCCCCCTGAAAGTTGGACTTTAAAAAAAAAACAGCAAAAAAAAAAAAAAAAAAAAACAACCCCACATTTCAACCGACCAAATTCAAGATAGCTTGCAGTGTGTACAAAGGGGTTTTTCCCTTGGGGCAAGTTGTCTGCCTTTCTATCTTTACAAGCAAACCCAACCCCCCAGGGTTGTTTTGCCGAAAACTTGCACCAAGGGGGAAAACTCACTTTTACACGCGAAAGCTAAATGTTCTTGAAGTTCACAGGCAGAAACATGAAGGTTTTTTTTCCCATGCAGGGGAGGTTTTGTGTCTACCGGCATGGGATTTCACTGGGAGAAAAAGAGGGGAAAAAAAAGAGGAAAACTGCGGGCACTTGCTGCTGACAAAAGGAGTATTTAAAAAGAAAAACGTACTTTGCCCCATCGATTCACTTGAATTTTTTATCACAAAAGTGCCAGTCCTCTAAACAGAAAGACGTCATTTGCCACCCTCGCACTTTACTTGTATTTATCTTAGCTACCTTTCACTCCACGCGGGGCAAAGCTGCCTCTTTTCTGCAAGCAAATTCTGGAAAAAGTTTTCACGCAAAAGCTATGAAAAAAGCGTGCTGACATCAGCTATTTGCACAACAGTCGCCCTTTCCGATCATTGCAAGTTCACTAGGGTCTTCGGGACATTATGCTTGTACATCCACCTGATCTTGATGCGTGATTTCTGATTGGGTTAAAAATGGGAAAGGGGACCAATTTCTATTCTTATTTTCATTCCAAAAAAATTTGTGCATTCCGAAAGTGATGTCAGAATCAGGTCAAATTCTCAACAGTCGAAAATGATGCACTTTCTTTAAAATTTTTTAATGTTGTTCGCATGAATTTTTATTTGACTGGGAACAGCGAAAAATTTTTAAAAGGGGGGAACAATGAAAAAATTTAAAAAATGGCGGGAAATGTTAAAACACTAACGAAAAAAAGAGGGAAAATGATGCCTGTCTACTACAAAGCAAACGACCCCGGGGTGGTGTGAGGGGCCGACAATCTCCCCTTTTTCCCAAAAAGAAGAAGATAGACTCGACTGTAAAGTAAACACAATTCCAGAATTTAGAAATTGGAAATTTGCTTTTACTTCCTTTTTGGGGGTATGGGGGGGGGCAAATGGAATGATTTTTAAAAGAGATTGGTGTTTACTTCCTGTCTGGGAAAAAAGCAATGGGAAAAAAAAAAAAAACATCATTTCAAAATTGTTAAGGGAAAAAGATATTAAAAAGCCGTTCAACCATTTGAAATAAACATCTGGGGCCAAAAAGACGGTACAGCATTCCCCCAACTTTCCCGGTTGTTACCCCTGCTGTCCATAAGCCACACCCCCAAGGGGAGAAAAGGTTTGGGAAAAGGGGGACTGGGACTGGGCTGCAAACTGAAACGGGTTGAAAGTCTCCTCCAGAGGGGCTGGGAGGGGGGGCAGAGCCCCACATAATTTTGTTTGGGTCTGAAGAGAAACTCTCTTCTTTCCTGGGGGCTGTGAGCGAGACTCCAAACCTTTCCCCCCATCCTTTAATCCCGCATAACACATTCTCCCATCGGCCCCCCAGGCTCTCGGAGCTGTGTGGGGAAACTGGTCCCCTCTGGCCCCCGTCAGAGTTCCCTGAACTTTCCTTCTGCAATGCCGGGGCGCTTTGGTATGAACAACGCTAAGCCCACGTAAAAACACTGGGTTTGGTACAACACACTTTTTTTTTCACTTGCCTGATTTTTTTTTTTTTTTTTTTGGGGGGGGGGGTCTTTTTCATTTTAAAACTTTTTTGTCTTTTAGCCATTTTTTACTTTAGTCCTTTAAAGATTTTTTCTACGCAAGCCGTGCAAAACCCCAAAAATAGTTCCTTTTTAACAACTATTGAAAAAGGATTTTGTTTAGGATAAAACTTGCTTTTAAGGATACTTTTTTTCCCGTTGAAATCATTTAAAAAAATTTCTTTTAGAAAGGTAAGGGGTGGGGGGTACCAACATACTGCAAGAGCCCCTGGCTAATTCCCCAAAAGCTAATTTTTCATAGACATTGTAACCCAGTATTTCATTAACATTTAAAAAAACCCCAACCTTACATATTACAAGTGACTCCTGACCATTCTGGAAAAATTTCTAAAAAAAAAAAGCAAGCAAACCCGGCCCCCCACCCGTGGGGGTTCCCGGGGCCTGGCTTTCGCATTTTCCAGCAAGTGGAGTTGTGACCTCAGCGCCGGAACCCCAACCTGGGTACAAAGTTCAAAATTTTCCCTATGGAACAATCTGGTAGTGCCAACCTTCCATTCCAAAACCAAATTTTAAGGGGGGGATTTGCACTTTGAAAAGAATGGCTGTAGGGGAAACGAAAATCAAAATATTTTTGTTTTTCGATTTAACGACTTTTCATGAAGGATATTAGACGAAGGGGAAAGATAGGGAGAAATGTAAGAGAACAGGGTATGCTTTTGTGGGCTGAAAGTTTGTTTTGTCCTTTATGTGTAGTGTGGTTATGTGTTTGCGCCACTGACAAATCAAGCCTGATAATCAAGCCTCTGATTCAGGGAGGGGCCTATGGAAAAACCCCCAAAAATTTGAAGTTTAAAGGCAAAAAACAGTATAAAACCATCAAAAAGATATTTCATAAATAAAATACAGAAAACGACTTGTAACTTAAGAGAGGATTAAATGTCATGACGTTATTTTGTCTTTAAAAATTTAATATGACCCCAATTTTCATATTCATAAGGTACGGTAAGCATTGTCATATAGGGGTTTATATGAAACAAACCCCCAAAACCCTTTGATCGGTGTGTGTGTGTTGGTCAAGGGTGAGTGCGTGGTGTTGTGTAATTTGGTTTGGTTTTGGATTTTTATTTCTTGCTGTCTTGGCCTTTTTACTTTTTTTGGGGTTTGACAAAAATATGCTGATTTATTTAATTTGTTGCTTTTAACTTTCTTTTTATTTTATTAGATGAGCTAAAAAGTTATTGCTGGGTTTTACTGCTGGGTGGGTTTACATTGCCTGAATTTTTCTTTTTAGGAGGTTAAATTTTTCTGCCTCAAATCAAAAAGACATGTAATGCGTGATATGACCAGGGGGGGAGGGGGGGAAAGGATGTCTTTGTTTTACTTTTTTGTCTGAATCCAATGTCTGCTTGGTTTTTTCTTGTTTTCCCTATATATGAGTTATTATGTGGGAAAGGGGGTATGGGTGAGGATTTGATGTGTATGTAAATGTTTTAAAAGACACATCAGTTTCTTGTTTTATCCATTTGGTTGTTTTTGTTATTGTTGGTGGGGGGGGGGTTTGGTTTATTTCGCTTTTGTTTGTTTTGGGGTTTAGGGTGGTTTTCTTTGGGGGGGGGGGGTATTTGGACTCTTTTTTTGCTTTTGTTAGTTCAATATTTTCTTCATTTGCTTGGGGTGTTTCTTTTTCCTATGTTTGTTTTGTCGCTGTTGTTGTGATTTAAATAGATTTATTCCTTTGCGCTGCGCCAGTGTGGGGCTCTGTGTTTGGGGTGCTGGGTGTGTTTTTTTTTCTGCTTCCTTTCCCGAGATTTTTTCATCTTTTGTTTTTTTTTTCACCCTGAGTTTTTTGGTCAGAAAAATTTTTCCTTGTTTTTATCTGTTTTTGAATATTTTGATTCATAATTTTTATCTTTGTTTGAATGTTCAAAATTTTGATTCGACTTATGAATTGTTTTTACCTGAATGGCGGGCTTTTGACCCCCCTTTAACTGACCCTGCTGCCGATCAACAAATTGCACGTGATTCACGAACTGACACACCCCCATCAATCAATCTAGTGGGGGTTTTTCGCTACCATGGCAGTGAGAGCCGGCATTTGAGCTTGCTCCACTGAATTTTGTCAAAAACAAAACACGCTTGCTCCTGATATTAAGCACGTATAACACATTAGCATTCATCGCCGCAAAACCAGCGGGGGGGAAAACCGGGGAGGCCGACGTCATCGCCCGTGTGGGTTCCCCTCCCTGTCTCCCCCTCCCCTGACTCCCTTTTGTCCCCCTGACAACGCTTTTTCCCCCTGCTGCCCTCCCCCCGCCCCCTTTAGCTTTTTATTTTCTGTTGTTTGGCTCGAAATTTTTTGTTTTCATGTAATGACGTTTCTGATGTGTTTCGAACACAGAATCCCCGATTTGCACAGTCTTTCACCATCTTTACTCCTGATTCACCCCCAAATCTTGTCTTTTTTCCCCTAGCCCCTCTCCACCATCCCTTCGTTCTTTCCTCTGATGCTTTCCAAATCACCACTTTTTTCAAAACCCCTCCACCCCTTTTAGACTCCTTCAAGTTTGTTTGCATTGTGCATCTGTCTGTACAAAAGAAAGCCGAACTTCTGATTTCATCTCTGAAAAAAACATGACTTACCTTCCTCACGAAATTGGCTTAAACCCAAAAGGGCCCGAGCAAAAAAAAAACACTGACCTTGGATAAAAACTATTTCTTTCCCCCCCTCTCTCGAGGAGGTGGGGTTGCCTCATTCTCAAAGGACATTGGAACGTCTCTTTCTTTCAGTCACAACCCTTTATTCTCTCATGAATCTTTTAGTTTGCAAATCGTCTCAACCTACCTGGCCACCTATTACATCGCTGCCTTTACCTCTACCCCACCGTAAAAAAAACCCAACATCTTCTCTTTTTTTACCAAGAATTCCGTCCTCCTCGACACTACAGCCCCTTTTCCACAAACTTATAAATTTTTGGGACTTAACTTCCCCTTCGACAACCCGTCTTCTCCAGATGTCAAACTCTTTTTCTTTCTCTGTCCAAACCCCTTCTCTCTCTAACTGGTAAAAAGCAAGCACGATGGTCTTTTTGACGGGTGTTACTAAGCTTCATTTTAATCTTTTCACATCTGTTTTGTCAGACGAACTGCATTCGTCATTCCGCCTTCTTTTCCATTTCCAACATCAAAATCTTTAAAAAAAAATATGTTCTGTCGCATCTTAAAGGCCCTTTGAATTTATACCTTCTCTTTACAAACTTCCGAACGTTTTTCACAAAACCCCTTACCCCACACCCCTTGTCCTTAACCTATTTCCCCCAACTGTTTATGAGATGCACCTCCTCGACCATTTCCCCCCCTACAGACCGTGCGCCCTGTATACCCAAGACATTTTGATAGCGAAGCGCAAACGCCGGGAACTAGAACGGGGGTTTGGGGGAAGTCAAAAACCCAAAAACAACAAACACTTTTCGGAAAAAAAATAAAGTCAAACTCTTTAAACCCTTCAGCAAAGACAGACTATACCTTCCCCAAATTCTTGTGCTACATCCAAAAATCTCTTTTTTTCACCTCAAATTCCTTGGGGTCGCAAAAAAAACTCCTTGCCTAAAACCCACGCCTGTCTGAACTTCCCTCCATATTTTCTGCCTTCTTTTTAGACAAAAATTCGAAAATCCGCTCCGACTGGACAGACTCAATTCCAGCCTGCGCCTCCTGAAACCCCCTTCAGGGACTCCCCTCTTTTCCTTCCTCCCCCAAGTGAACAAAAACATGACAAAATTTGAAGAAAGACTATAAAAAAATGCGACCTTGATCCCTACTGCTCCCGTTTTCTACAATGCCTTCCACAACTTGACCTTTATCACAAAATAGTAAATTCTCTTGTTTAGGAAATTTTCCAAGCTCTTAAACGCAATAGTCACACCCTTTCTGAAAAAGCCGACCCCGACCCCAAAATTCTGAAGAATTAAGGCCTGTCTCAAACTTTCCTTTTTCTCTAAAGTATGAAAAAGTCGTTCCAAACAGCTCAACAGTCCCCTTTATTCCAAAGATCTCCTTCCCCCCTTTTTAATCGCCTATCGCCCCCACCACAGCACCGAAAAAAACCTATCCAAAATTTAGTAACTTCTACTTGTTCGATGCAGGAAAAAACTCCCTCTCATCCTTGACTTATCTGCAGCCTTTGATACCATAGACACTAATTCTTCTTCTCGCTCCAAAATACTTGGATTAATGGCACAGCCCCCACTGGGTTTTCTTTCCTCCCCAGACGGTTCCAGAAATTATTGTAAACAAATTCAATCAAAACCGTCAAAAGAATGTGGAGTCCCCAAAGGGGTCTTTTTGGGCCCTGTTCCCCTTTTCTTCTACAGCTCCCACTCCACTAAATAAACAACCCCCATATTTATCATCATTTTTATGCCTGTACTCATTCGTGCGTGATACTGTTGAAAACTTGCCTTCCCCCTGACAAAAATGTTACTGCCCCAAGACTTTTAAAACTGGATGATCGAAAAAGTTACAATTAATGCCATAAAAAACCCAAGCCATGCTCATAGGGGCCCCCCATAAAATTTCCTTTCGCAAAAAAATTTATAAATTCGGCAATACGTCAGTTCCTTGTCCAACTCTGTGAAGTATTTAGGAGTAGTTTTGGGAAAAACACCTTTATGAAAAAAAACCACCCGACCTGCCAGTCTTGCTATATCAAATTTCGGGATAAGCGCGATTTTGCAAATAGTCCATGAGCAACTTCCCAACTTTACATTCTTTCTTTCAGTTTAGATACGTAATTCCCTTTTGGGTGGCCTACCCCACCTATCCACCTCTTCAACGCATACAAAAATCTGCAGCCCATGGGCCTAAGAAAAAAAAATCTGAACACATCACTCTCTTCTGCGATCTTTCACTGGGTGCCTGTCTCACAAAGACTGGGGTAAAAACAATACCCTCTGTTTAAAATGTCTCCCAAATCTGCACCCTTATCTGTAATGTCTTCATCTGTACCCCATCCCCTTCCCTTCGTTCATCCGGTACTTTGTGCTTTCGAACTCCCAGATTCAAACAAACCACTGTTGGGCCGTCGCTCCTTCTCTGTTTCTGGTCCATCCACCTGTAATGACTCCCTCTTTCACTTTGCCAAAAGCCTTCACTTGAAACCTTCAAATCCAGCCTCAAACACATTATTTTCCTACCTGAGACTTTCCCCCAAATATCTGTCCCTAATTTTCAACAGCATCTTTCACCTTCTAAGTGTTGTTCCGAGTGTGTGTGTGTGTGTGTGTGTGTGTGTGTGTGTGTGCGTGCATACGTGCGCGCGCATGGTTTTTGAAATCTGTTGTTCATTATGTTTAAGGAGAGTTGCATGCCTGTAAATGATTGAGTGCAAGCGCTTCGATTTGTTTGTTTTTTTACAAGATTCAGCGCTATATAAATTCCATATATTATTATTATTTTAGTGATATTAGACGGGGGGAAAAACAACAAAAAACAAACAAACCAAAACAAAAAAACCCAGGTGAGGTGGATGTGTTGTTTAAAATATAAAAAAAAATAAATCTTGAAAAGAAACTTGGCAATGCAACAGGAATTAAAAACAAACAAACAAAAACAAGCCATTAACGTTAATGTAACTATAACAAATGTCCTATTGGACTGTGACAAAGACCTTTCACAATTTCAAATGCTAGTTTTAGATTACTGAATATACTGTTGAGGGAGTTTTCAGAAAAATGGGGCATGAAAGGTGTGTGTGTGTACGTGTGTGTGTGTGTGTGTGTGTGTGTGTTTCACTGTTTGTGTTGTAAGTTAGTCAGTGTGTGTTTATATGTGTATGCAGTGCGTGTATACATGTGTGTGTGTGCGAGTCTGTCACTGTGTGCACTTCATGTGTCACTGTGTTAGTGCAAAGTTCTGTGTATATTTCATTTGCATGCATGAACGCATATGTGTGAAACTGCATACATATATATATATATGTGTGTGTGTGTGTGCCCCATGCCACAAGTATGATGATAGGGGGAGGGGGGGGGGGATATATATAATAGGCCCCTACACAAGTAGTACAAGTAAATAATTATAATTTATTCTATGGTTGATGATGCTACTGCTTTAGTTTCTGGGCACAGACAGTGTGCAGTGCTCTGGGTAGTTTGGTTTTGAACACTGATGTGGGCAGTTGTCGTTATATCTGGGGTTGAGAACTTTTACTTTAGGAGATCTAAAGCTGTTATAACAGGATTGTCAACAAAACCACCTATCACTAAACAAAACAAAACAGTTGTAAAGAAACCAGTTTGGACTGTCAAAAGTATAATTAACCCCGCCAGTGCAAGTGAATCTGACATTTTTCAGAAGTTTATTTTACTGTCATTTTTACAGCAAAACTCACCCGACACAACAGGGTTCATACAGACTTGGTGGGGGAAAATTTAGGGCCTTGTTAGGGCTTTTTAGGGGCCATTATTTCCAAATTTAGGTCCTAGCTGCGGGGCATCAAAGTATAAATTGATCAACCTGTGTACACGTTTACATTGATAACCCAATCTCAAACTCATGAAAGCAAAGTCTTCTTGTCTAAAACTAAATGTTGGATATTGATTATTGACACAAATCCAAGTTCTAGAATAAAATGTCTTTCAATCATTCATAGATACCACAATGAATTAAAATCTCCACACAGTGAAACATCAAATCGTGATGTGATGGAATTGGAAGTCTCCATCATCCATGTCTTGAAATTCCAAGCAAAGTGAAAACTGAAACAAGTGTCTCTGATAACTAGCAAAGTGAACTTCAGACACTATCCCTCAAACTTCACCCCATGTGAACTAGTCTCTTTGCCTTATCAAAGATACAGATGGTTACCAGGTACTAGAACTGTAGTAACAATACCCTCACAGTCACATTCTTAGTGCCTTTTCCAAATTCTGCTCCTTTATTTCAATCTCACACATTCGTACATGCAGGCATTCACACACACACACACACGCGCGCGCGCATGAATGCATGCATGCACAAGAGAGAGACAGAGACAGAGAGACGTTGCTAGACCAAAGTTCTCTTTACTATGAATATATATACACAAGTCCTGTATCGTCAATGCAGACCGAGTGGTACGCCTAACATTGGCTTGAAAAGGATGCCCACGCCCTCTCCCCATAGTTTTTTAAAAATGTTCTATCTCCCCATAGTTGTTTTTTTTTAAAGCATGAATCTTCGGATCAAGTCTGCCAATAACTGAATAAGCTGCAAATTTTAAAGTAAAGTCAACTAAATCGACCACATTGAGCGGTGGAAAGTATGCAAAGTGCTGGCATTTCTGACTTGCCTTATCAACTGGATTCGTTTCTGTATGCGTTCTGCAGGAAATCCGTGGGATAATCTCCTCAAATAAAGAATAGATTTGGCTACAGATTTTATTGTTTTTCCATTCTGACACGGGACTGTCACTGACTGCCATTTTGTAAACTGCGCATGCGCACAGGAGAAACAATAGGCCTTCCTATTCACAGCGCAGCTGTGCTAAAATTGTAGAGAAGGACTGTAGCACAATAAACAGAGAAATGGGGTTTTTTTGTCTTTTTTTTTTACTCAGGATCGCAGTTCCATAGTTAAACATCATTTTCCGAAAAAATTACGGACATACCATAGGGGTAGGTAGTCCTCCTCATGTAAAAAATAGCTGGTGAAAGCAAAGTCAATATGCACTTCCAATGGAGGCAAATTACCTCCCTTGGCAAAATACATGGCGCGACATGAATAGCAGACAACAGGCATTTTATCAGCGATAATACGATCTTTGGACACCCGTCTTGCTTTCATTTCTCACAAGTTTTATTTTGTATATTTGTTTAATCTATATTTCAACAGAAACTGTCACTCATGGTTCCCAGTTTTAGGGTTTGTTAGGGCCTCCAGGGCCATACGTATCATTTTTAGGGGCCCTATTTTGGATCTTCAAAAATCAGGGCCTTTTAGGGCTTTTTAAGATTTGTACGAACCCTGCACAATGGCTCCGGTGCATGTTTTTAAAAAAAACGTAACTGACTACGCACTGATCTGATGGGTCACTTCGGAACTCCAGTCGGAAGATCATTAATTTTTCTCAACTGTCTAGTGCATGTCAGAAACTGAGCGAAACTAGACCTGAAGGCTTTTCGGTTAGTTAAGACAAGATCTTTATTTATTTACTTTAAAATAATAAAAATTACTTGTGACAAGGCCTATGCCTACATCATGTGTAATTCAAAATTCATGAAAACACATCGCAATGGGCTGTCACTCTGCCCGTTGGGAAGAGTTACCTTTCGTGGTTACACATGGCGAGACAGAACAGGCTGCACACCGGTATTTTTAAAAATCACTCTTTTCCTTCTGTTTTTCTATGTAACTCACATTCATACCGCACGTACTAAGGCATCCACAGAAATAAAAACCACTTTTTGGAAAAGACTAGCCTCTGACTCAAAATTTATGTGATTTTGAACAAATTTGGTAGGTTTGAAATTTTTTAATTTTTCAGCAAACACTGTACCCCTCAGTACTTTGTCGTCTGCTAGCTTCCTTACTGCAATATGCATGCGCGGGGTCAACGCTGTAGGAATACAGGCAATCCTCATTTGATGATCATTTCCAACTTTCTCGTGACTACCTGGTATTGCTCTATGTCCTCAATCCCCCCAAACAAGTACACAGTCCATTTTTTCATGCTTTAAAAAATCTGTGAAAATCACCAACATTTTTTTCCACTCGCACTCTATACAAGATACTACGTAACCCCCAAATTAATACCAGTGTGTAGCCTTATTTATGTACTTATATATTTATTTGTTTATTTATTTACTTATTTATTTCGAGGGGGAAAT
>CM054142.1:73710501-73726292 GCA_028751875.1 Rapana venosa | reverse complement strand
ACACCCACACCCCCACCACACACACCACAAAACAACACACACACACACACACACACTTTCATCTACCCACCGCGCACTTGTGTGTCGTAACGTCTGTTCACCCATTCAATTCTTGTGAATGCTGACCATTGACTTCTGACAATCTCGATCAATGACTAGTTGACAATCATGATCATCGTTGTTAGATCCAAATCATGGATTATTGTCAAGCCTGATCAATGACTAGTTGACAATCATGATCATCGTTGTTAGATCCAAATCATGGATTATTGTCAAGCCTGACCAGTGACTATTTGACAACCATGATCATCGTTGTTAGATCCAAACCATAGCCTATGGGGACGGAGTAGCTCAGTGGTCAGAGCACTCGCTTTCCCCCAGCTAAGGTTAAGCAGCATAGAGCGTGGTTACCACTTGGATGAGCGACCGTCCGCGCCTTGGCTTCAGTACAGTCCCCCAGCTCGCCCAGCTGTAAATGGGTACCTGCCCTCTTTAGGGTCAGGGAAGGTAAAGCAGCGAGGGAGAGGAGATGGGCGCCGCCCTCAATACGCTGGCCCCTAGAGAAGTGAGGTCTCTGACGCCTCGCTCCCCTACGACCTTATAGGTTATGGGACTCCTTTACCTTTTTGGCCTATGGTCAGCTCCTAGTGACCCCTGTCCTGTTGCTGTGTGCACGGGTACCCGTTCTGGGATGACCCTCGCTTCCAGTATCACTGTTGTCAGCCCTTGTCAGTCCGGAGAAATGTTGTCTCAGTCCGGATCAATGTTGTCTCAGTCCGGATCAATGTTGTCTCAGTCCGGATCAATGTTGTCTCAGTCCGGATCAATGTTGTCTCAGTCCGGATCAATGTTGTCTCAGTCCGGATCAATGTTGTTTGTGTCCGGATCAATGTTGTTTGTTGTCCGGATTCATATGGTTGGTTGGGTTTTGTTCCGGGCTCAATGGTTGTTCTGGTGTTCCAGGTTCCCAATTGGTTGTTTCTGTGTTCGGGATCAATGTTTGTTCTGTTGGTTTTTCCGGGACAAAATTGTTGGTCGTGTCCGGGAAAAAATTCAAAATGTTGTTTCTTGGTGTTCCGGATCAATTGGTTGGGGGTTCGTTGTTCGGGGTTTTCCAATTGCTGGTCTGTTTGTTTCGGAAGTTTTTTCAAATGTTGTCTGTTGTTCCGGGATTCAATTGTTGGGTTCTGGTGTGTCCCGTTTAATGTTGTCCTGTTGTATTTTCCGGATCAATGTTGTTTTCGGGTTGGGGGTTCTGGGGAATTCCAGACATGTCTGTCTTGTGTCCGGGATCAATGGTTGGTTTTCTGTTTGTTTCCGGATTTCAATTGTTATTGTGTCCGGGATTTTTTTTTCAAAAATATGTTGTTCTGTGTCCGGATTTTTCCAATGGGTTGGGGTTGGTGTTGTAGGTCAATGTTGGTTTTAGGGGGGGTTTTTTTCCGATAAAAATTCAAATTTTTGTCAATCCTTGTTCAATTGGTTGGTCATTTTTTCACCTTGATGAAAATTGTTTGTTCTAATTTCCTGAATTTAATTCAACTTGGCTTCATAAAATCTTGGAATCCCCCACGGACTGTTTGACAAAAAAAAACATTATTAACAAATTTCAATTTCAAAATTTGATTTTCCCATTGTACCATTTTTTCTTTGTGTTTGTTTTTTTGGTTTGTTTTTTTTCTATTTAAAAAAGGGGAAAAATTTTTTGGTCCTTTAAAAAAAAAACCCAGGGGGGGGGGGGACCGTGGCTCCATTTAGTCAATTTTTTTTCCTGATGGGGGGGGAAACCCCTGGGTCCTGTTTGTGCTATGTGGGCATGGGTTACCCAGTTTCTGGGGATGACCCTCGCTTTCCCAGTGGGAAAATTTCCTTTGCAGTATTTTACAATTGGGGGGGGACCTCTTACCCATCCTTTTTTCCAGGGGGGTTTGCCTTCCCCAAGTTACATTATGGCTTCCGGGGTACCCTTCGTCCTGTACAATTAAAATTGTCAGTGGCTGTTTACCCCCCCCCACCGGTCCTCTGTCTTGTTTTGTTCTTTTCTGTCGGTTTTCTTGGTCATGTTTATATGGTTTTTTTTGGCGGTCTCCTCTTCTCTTCTCTTCTCTCCTCTTTCTCTCTCACTTTCCTCTTCCTTCTCTTACTTCTCCTCTCCTCTCTTTATCTTCTCTCTCTCTCCTCTTCTGGGGGGGTTTTTTTTTTTTGCATGGTTTTTTGTTGGCAATTGGGGGCCGAAAGTCAGACCCCATTTGTTTTGGGGTATAGCTCCCTCCAGTTAGGAATTGGTTGATATTATGAAAGGTTTTCCAAAAAAGTGAGGTATTCACCCTTTTATTTTTTGGCAAGTGTTTTGTGTGGGCAGTTTGGACTTTGTTGCCTTTTCAGGTTTTTGTTTGGTGATTAAAAAGTGATGGGGGGGTAATAAAAACTTGGGGGACGGGGGGGATCCTTTGTGGTTAGGTTTTTTAAAAAATAAAGGGTTTGCCATGGTGCACAAAAGGAAGGGATTTCTTACCCCCCCCCCCCCCAACCCCCCTCCCCCCCCCCTCCCCAAAAAACCAAAACTTCATTTAGGGGGCATCTTTTTTTCTCCCATACCTGCATTGTGTTGTTATGGGTTGACACGTTGCATGATACTGGGGATTGGGGATGGTGGGGGGGAAAAAAACGCTGTGGGCTGTGTTTTGCTTGGTGAGTAGGAGGCGCCGGGTACGTGTGCGGGTTGTGCATGCGAAATTTGCCAGGTGTTTAGCTGGTTGGTTCAATCTTGCCCACATGGGTTGGTGCTTTTAATTTGATTAATACAACCACTTGGGATTTTTTTTAAAAAAAAAAAAAACAAACCCTGGGGTGGAAAACAAAAAAACATTAAGGGCGGGCCCTGAATAAAAAATTCACAACCAGGAACCATCTTGAGGGGGGCCCCCAATTTTGGTTGTAAATCCAGGGGGTTTTCCCACCTGTTTTGGTAAAAAATTGTTTTCCTTTGTGCCTTCTAACTTCTTTTTATAAAAGGGGGTGGATTAAAAAACCACTTGGGGGGGAAAGTAAAAAAAAAAGAAAAAACAAAATAAAACATAAAAAAAAAAAACAAAAAAAAACCAATATCAAACCAAAAAACAATTAAGGGAGCTAACCATGAAAAATTGTTCCCAACCAAAAAAAAATTTATTGGCATTGGCTCCCCTTCACCCAAAAAAAACAAAAATTTATGTTCCATATTTTATTTGGACTGGGGCAACTTTTATGGCAAAAATTTTTGCCAAGCAAAAAAAAAAGGCTTACAGCAAACATTGGAATGGAATTCAAAAAATAAACCTGAAATTGGATGGGAAAAAAATTTTGCCACTTTCTGGGGAGGAAAAAAATCCTATTCCCAAATAAACTTTCTGGCTGTGAAAAAATAAAAAATCCCAGTGGGAATTTAAAAATGGGGGAAAAAGTTTGTTTGTTTGTGGAACAACAGGGGAAAGGACATAAAAAAGGGAGCGCTTTGCAAAAAGGGGGGGAAAGGCAAAATACAAACCATGGATGGGGGGACAGGGTGACTAGATCTGCTGGGAAAAAAAAGAACAAGTTAGGGTGTCAGGCAGGGGAAGCAAGATTTTTGGCAAAAGGGCTTAAAAAAAACCTTCAGGTTTTTTCATGGGTATTAAGCTGGAAATTGTGGGGAACAGGGAGGATGGGTATTCTTGGGGGGACAAGTCAAAATAAAATACATGAACATTTCTTCAATTTTGATCCCATTCCTTTTCAAAATTACCCCCCAAATAAAAAACAAAAAATAAAAAAAACTGGGGGGGAAACCCATTTGCCAGATTTTTTTCTCCAGGTGCCATTTCCGCTTTGGGGGAGGGACCAACCCCCCCCCCAACCCACCCAAATGGCTTCGGTTTCCCAAATTCTGGTGTTGCGGGTTTTGGGTCGCTGTTTTGCAGACCAAATTAAAAAATCAGGTTTTTTCTGTTAGGGGGACCCAGGAGGGTTTGAGGGGGGACAACCTGAGGGGGGAAAAAGGGCGGGGGCATTCCAAGGAGTGGGGATGCTGAAATCCACAAAAACTTGTTCAAAAAAAAGGTAACCCATTGTGGAGTTTTTCCACCGGTGGGCAAGGGCAGGGATTGGCCTACGTGGTACAAAGTGGGGATGGGCTGTGTTTTATTGTGGTATAGGGAAACAGGGGACAAAAAAAATAAAAACCCCACCCCAGGGCGTGGCCGGGGGAAAAACTCCAAAAAACAAATACGCAGTCCGTCCATATTTTCCTATTCCATTGCATTTTTTTGTGCCAAGGGGGGGAGGGATATTGGCCAGAGATTGGTTTCCAAGGGGGCATTGTTTTGTTTTTTTTCCCAAGGTGGTTCCCCAAAAAGCTGGAGGGGGAGGTTCCATGGTTCCACGCTTTTACTAGAGAGGGCAGCCACGGAAATAGACAATTTCTCTCTGCCAGCCAGGCCCAGGGGCAAGCTTTTGGATTCACCAAAGGGGGTACAGGCGGGCTACAGGAGGACGGGGAAGCCCCACCTCGGGGGCAAGTTTTACAGGTACCGAGGGTATATGGGTGAATCTTGTCTGGAGGTAATAAAAAACGGGGAAAACCACGGGGGAATTTCCACCCCTAAACCACCAAATTGTAAATGGACTGGGAGGGGGACCAAGAGACCCCTAGGATTGGGGGGGGACCCCCCAGGGCCACCAGGGGGGGGACTACAATTGGAAAAGGGGGAAAAAGTGTTTGTTTGGGCCCTGTCCGCCCTGGTTTGTTACACGGGGGGGTCTGTTACAGTTGAAAGTGACCAAAAAAAATTTGGCAGGGCCAGGGGGGGGGGGGGGGTGGGGGACAGGGGGGGGGGGACTTGCTTTACCCCCCAATCAACATAAAAAGATTTGGGGTTTACGGGGACCCAACAAAAACAGGAAGGTACCCCCAAAAAAATACATTTTCAAATCAGGAAGGGAGGGGGGAAAGTAAGCTTACAAAAATTCCCCCCCCAGGGGAGGGTTTCAGGGGTAAAAAAAATCCCAGGGGGGGCAATATTTTCAAGGGCTGGGAACAAGGGGAGGGGGGGGGGGGGGGGCCCAAAGCAGTTAGACAACCCTCCTGAGCGGGAGGGGAGGAGGAGGTGGAAGAGCCTTAAAACAATTGCTGAAACCTTTCAATATGGGGAAAAAAATCCCATAAAAATATGGATTAAACCCCACTTTTTTTTAAAAATGGGGAAACCGGGGGTTCAAACAGGTAGACAGATTTTTCAAACTTAAATAGGGGAGGGGGGGGACCACCCCAGGCCAAAAAAACCCAGTTGGGGTGCTTATTAAAAAAACATGATAAGAAGGATCATTGGACAAAAAAAATAAACAAACCCATGGGGGGAACAAACCCAGGGTGACGAAGGGGGAAACAGTCTCTGTGGGACCAGGTAAATTGGATGGGACATACTAGGGAAAAACAACCAATGAAAGGGCCGGTTTATGGGTTTCCCTGGGGTAAAAACATGGACAGGTTAATTCATTGGCAAAAAAAAGGCCTTTGTGGGGATGGAAAAATAAAAAAAAAACAGGGGGGGGGACTGTAAAAAAACCAAAAGGGGGGGGGACAAGGGGGGGAAATTGATTAAAAAAATTGGGGGGGGAAAACCCACCAAAAATTGTAACAAAAGGTTGAAAGGGGGGAAATGGGGGGGGGGGGGGACCCAGGGGAAAAGTAAATAAAAAAACAATAAGGTTTCCGATGGGGGACCTTGGGGGGGACAGAGAGGGGAGGGAGGGGGGGGGGGGGAGACTAATTCCCCAAAAAATGGACAAATGAGGCCCCAGGGGAAAAAGCCAAGTAGGTGGGAACACTCTGGACCAGGATTGGGGACATTTTGGGGGGACTTTGGGGGGGACATAAAACACCCGTTTTACTGGTTTGGCATTGCAGGGCAAGGTTCTGGGGTGATTTTAAAAGAAAGGGGGAGGGAATTTCAGGGGACCGGAAGGGTTTCTTCACCGTCTTTTACCCATGATTTTAAACGGTCCCAAGGTGGGCTGGGAACTGCATTCTTTAGTTCCGCCCACGTGCTGCAAGAAAGGCAGAGTTTTCAAGGAGCCAAAAAAAAAAAAAAAAAACTGCTTTTTTTTCTTTTGCAAGATTTCAAAAAAAAAATAAAAGGTTTCCCCAGAGCAGTATTGTTGACTCGTTTTAAAAAAAAAAAAAGCCAGGGCTCTATTTTGACAATAAAGCCAAAAGCAGGGGGTTTTAGGGGCAGCCCATCCCAAACTCAAAGAACGGGTGCAGGGGGACTCTAAAAAAAAAGAATGGTTTTTGGACCTCCAACCCCCAACCAACCAAAAACCAGATTTAGGGTAAAAAAAAAAAACGGTGCCCAGGGGGGGCCCCCCACAGTGGTACCTTTTTGTAAAGTTCAGGTGGTTTCCCCTGCCATTCAAAAACATCTTAAGGGGATGGTTAAACGAGGTTTCTTGATTGTTACATAGTGTAAAGGTATTTTTTGCAAATGAGCACATTTTCTGGGAATTAACCACATTGTTTAAATGGGGGGACTTTTTACCAAAAGTTTAAGGAAAAAACAGTAGATTGTATTAATAATTTTTTTTTCTTAGTGTTTCTTATTGACTATCCCTTATTGTTAAAAAAAAACTTGAAAACTCCTTTTGTTTTTAAAGCTTGTGGGAATTTTTGGGGAATTCAGTGCCCTTTATTTTGATTGGGACTTTTATTTTTAATATTCAACTTCCAAAAGCAAAGGAAAAGCTGGGTTTTTTTTTTACCCCCACCAAGGGAAGGGGATTTACCTCTGGTGGGAGTTAATTTTCGTATTGTGGTTAGGAAAATTCTTTTTGTGGTTTTGTTCCACCCCCCCCCCCACCCCGGGCATCCAGGTAGGAAAACAAAAAGGAAAATTAAACAGTAGTTTTACAAATTTAGGGGGAACCCCAGGTGGGTCGACAGCTCTTTTCTTTAATGGACAAAACAAAAAAAAACATTAATGAAATTTTGGGTTTCAATACCTTCCAACATAATGGGATTCTTTGGTTTTGGGAAAAAGTCCCAAAAAAAAAAAAATGGGTATTATTGGAATTGAAAGTTAACTAGAGCAAAATGCTTTAGCAGTATATATGAAACAAAAACAATGGTGATTTTTTTCCATTTTATTGTTAAAGTTGGAGAATTTTTAATTTTTGCAAGGATAACTGCAAATGGAAAAACTTATAAGCTTTGTAGTGGGAAGAGAAGCAGTTTGGGAATTTCGAAATAAAATAAAAAAAACAAAAAAATGGTTTTTATCAAAATTTTCTGGAACTGTAAATAAATTCATTATCCATGGGAAAAAAAATCTCCAAAGGGATGGGCCCCAAAAACATCAAAAAAAAAACCCCCCAAAACTTTTTTTGGGGGGGGGGGGAATAAAAAAACATAAAAACTTAATGAACTTTTTGTTTATTATGCATGGGGGGGGGGACTGTATTAAATGTTTTAAAATAATGCGGGGCCTTTCAGTGCCACCAAAGGGTTTTGGGATTGATAGATTGTACCAATTTATTGGGGGGGGGGGGGACCCATTATCTGGTGAAAGGTTATGGGGGGGAAACTACCACTTTATTTGTATCTTGGTGGGACAAAACTTTATTTTTCAAAATCTGTTCATAATTTTCATCTTTTAGAAGTAGGTGGGAGGTATTGTAGGAGGGTCGGGGAAACCATTTAAACCAGTAAGTATGAAAGTAGAGTCGAGGAGGGGTAACAAAGCAGGGGGGGGAAAAAAGGGGAATTAATATTAGAGAAAAACAAAAAATTTAAAAAAAAATTTAAAAAAAAGTATTGTTTGAAAAGTTTCATTTGGAAATATGAAAAAAAATAAAAACAATATAGGAAGATGGGGAAGGTTTATAAAAAAATTCATTTTTGGGAGGAAAAACAAAAAAGAATATCCAAAAAAAATAGGGGAAAAAAGGTTTGGATAAAAGCCCATGAAGGGGATTTTTTATGAAACAAAGATGTAGGGAACCAGTTTTTGGCCCTTGGATTTTTATATATTTTGTTTTTTTACATTTTTTGGTCCTTAAAAATAAAAAAAAGGATTGCCAAGCAAAAAGTTTTATGGGTTAAAAACAAAAAAATGGGGGGTTACACAAAAAAAAGGAAAAAGATCAGGCAATTGGTTTTGATGATGGGGGAGTTGTAAAAAGTATGAAAAAAAAAAAAGAAAAAAAACTAGAAAAGGAAAAACTTAAAAACCACTTTCCGATTACCAAAGGGAAAAAAAGGGAAAAAGGGGGGATGATTTAGAATAAAATTAATTTTAATTGTTTGAAAGCTAGGAAAAAAAGAGGGTATTTTAAAGGCAGTTGCTAAAAAAAAGGCCCAGAAAACTCTACTTGAAATAAAAATACAGGCAAAAAAAACAAATATAACTGAAAAAAAAAAAAAATTAGGCAAATTGAGGGCCGAAACAGTTCCCTTCTAGTTTCTGGGGGAAGGAATTTTTTACGTAGGATTGGGGTTTGGAAAATATGGGGAAAATTAGGGGAAAATTTGTAACAAATATACCAAAAATAACCATTAACCACTGATGGGGGGGGGGGGACTGGGTTTAAAACCAACTTTAAAAAAAATACCCCATTTGTTTTCCTTTCAGGGGATATTAAAAAAACGATGGAGTGTATTGATTGAATGTGGAACAATTGTGGTAATTGATTTTTAAGAATTCCGAGGGAAATAAAATAAGACATTGTGTTTAAAAATAAAAATAAATATAAAACTGGGGTGGAAGGCAAAGGAAGTTAGTCATTTGGCTATTAGGAGATGGAAAAAATAAAAAAACCAAATAAACAAAAGGCAATGGGGGAATTGGGATTGGAAAAAATTTTTCTGGCCAGAAAAATTAAAATGATAAAAAAATAATGGTGGTCAAAAAAAAGTAATAAATGTTATTTCTGGTTAAAAAGCTATTTATTGTAAATTTTTTTTTTGGAAACCCAAAAAGGGGGACATAATTAAACCCTCAAAGTATATTTGGTCTTTAATAATAGCCATTTTTAAAAAATTAATTCCCTCTGTATAAAGGAAAGGGACAGTAATTTTCCTTGGGAGAATGGTTTTTGGAATAAAAAAATTTATAGAGGGAGGGGTTTTTCTCTCTAAAATGTATTTAGTATCTAAAAATGGTTACCACTAACCATTATTTTGAAAGGATTCGATTGTTAATAAAAAAACTGGTTAGGAAAAATATTAATAACCTAATTCTCCCAGAATGTTCAGGCAGGTTTTTTGTCAAAAAAAAACAATTTAATTTCTACTAGTTGATTCAGACTATTTTACTTTGTATTGGCCGCTATTTTCAGGAAATAAAAATAAACTATATGGACTTATAAAAAAAAGGAAAGAAAAAAAAATAAGTTTGTAATTGTTGCCTTTGTAAGATTTTTAAAATAAAAAAAAAAAAAGGGCCTTTCGAACCCCCAACAGTTGAAAACCCATGGGGGGGGGGTGTGGGGGGGAACAGGTAATTTTAAGGGGTTTTAAAATCAAACAAAGCAAAGGTGTAAAAAAAAAAAGGGGTTAAAATTTTTTTTTTTTGGGCATCCCCCACTGGGGGCTATTGATAAAGTCATTATCCAGCCATTGGCATTTTACGAGCATATTCTGAAATTAAAAAACTTTTTATTTTTGTTTTCAAACCCCCCATGGGGGTAAAACAGGGTGTGTTTTTTTTCTAAAGACTAACCATTGTTTTTTCTTTATGGTTCATGAAAAATCAGGTTAAAGCAAAACGGGGTTATAGGGGGGGAAATTGGAAAAAAAAAAAAAATGTTAAAAGCAAACGGTGGCAACAAAAAACTGTTTGTCCCAAAAGGTTAATCTTTGAGGTTGGTTTTTTCTTGTTATTTTGTGCTGATGGGGGGAAGTAAGGCATTTAATGTCAAAAACTAACACCTTACTGGTTTTTTTACCCAAATTATCAATTTTATAAAAAGGGGGTTCTTTAGGAAAAAAAATAAAAATTGTTTGTTTTGGGATTTTTATGAAAATTAAGGTGGGTAAAAAAAATAAACAGAGATAAAAAAACTTTATATGAATTTATGGTATTTTTAGGGGAATAGGGCGGGCACTTAGGTAAAAAAAAAATCGTGGTGGAGGGAAAAACATGGTTCTTTGATTTTAATAATAAGAGATTTAGAAGTTTTAGTTAAAACAGTGATTGCTATTATTTAGATTTTAAATTTTACAAATTCTTATGAATTAAGTCGCAAAAGAGGAGGTTTTAAAAATATTTTTTTTTCCCCACATATGGTTTTAATAAAAAAGGTAAAAAAAAAAGCAAGTTACTAAGCTTAACAAAAAGTTTTTTTTACAGAAAAGTTGTAAAAAAAGAAATGGGGACAGGGTAAAATATATTTTAAAAAAAAATTTTTTTTGATACCAATAAATAAAAAATCAAAAAAATAACCCAAATTACTGTTTCTATATTTCTAGCCTTGGAAATTTGGGGATTTGGAATTAAAGGGGGGGACTAAGAAGCATCTAGGGAGAAAAAAAGTTAATTTAATCGCTTGTTAAAAAAAACGGGATTTTTAGGGTGGTTTTTTCCTGGTCAAAGGACACCAAAATAAAAAAAATGGGTAATTTTGGAGGATTGGGCTTGGTACCCATTAATATGTAAAATAACGTTTATGTATGCTTGGGGCGTAAAGGTTTTTGGTTTTTTTTAAATAAATTATTTAAAACAATTTATGGATTTCTGACATGATTTTGCCACTTTTAAAAAGCTTATGGTTAATTGTTGGGTTAGGAAAAAATTAGATTTAAACAAAAAAAAAAAAAGGGGGGCCAAAATATACCAATTGTGGGTCCTAAAAAAAAAATCCAGGGGAAATATTCTGCACCCAAAAAAAATGGGTTTAAATATCGTTTTGGTTTAAACCAAGGGAGCTAGGGGGGAACATAAAAAGAAAAAAATGGGTTCTTACGTTTGGGGGGGCCTTTAAACCAAAAAAGGGGGGGGGGACTTGTCAGATGGTTTACCAGGTGGGGTAAAAATGGGGGGGATGGCCCCACCCATTCTGAAGATTTTCGCAGGTAGAATATTGGATTTCGGTAACAGGAGGGGGAAAGAAAAACTTTAATGGATTGTTTTTGGAAAAGGAGAGGGGGAAAGGTTATTATTAGTGGGAAAAAATTGGGGATACATTTTATTGGGCTTTTTCGTTTGTTTGCAGTTTTTTACTCCAGTTAACGGGATTGAATGCGCTTTACCAACTAAAAAAAAAACAATAATCCCACATTTCGCTTTGAGTTTTTTAGTTTTTCAAAATGAAGAATTAAAAGCCGGGTTTTGGGGCCCCTGTTATGTAATAGGGGACCAAAAATAGAGGAAATGGAAAGGAAAACAACTTTTTATTTAAATGGGGCCCTTGGGGGTTCTATGAAAAAGATTTTTTTGGGGGAGACACAAAATAAAAGTTTCTAAAAAAAAAAAAAAAAGGATGCGGGAAAGGGGGAGGGGGGGAACTTTTTTCCTTTTTGCACCGTTGTTACCTCAAAAGGCGACAATATATCTTACTGGATAGGGGGGACCATAAAATGTAACCACACGATTTTTTATTTTTTTTTCCATTGCAAATAAACCAAAAACAGGGGGGGGGAAAGGAAGTAAATGGATAACACATTTAATAGGGGGAAAAAAAAATGGTTTCCGTTTTATTATTGATGGAAAAACTAATTTCCAAAAAACATGAAAAAACTTTAAATTGTTTTTTGAAAGAGAAAGTTTAAAGGGAAAGGATCTTTCTTTCCGGTTCAAACTCAATACATGAATGCCTACCACAAAAAATAAACCAACCGGGAAAAAGAAAGTTTTTGAAGAAAAAGAGTCCTTTTTTTTTGTAAAAAAACCCCTTTTTTTAAAAGAGAAAACTTTTTATTTAAAAACCCCCTTTATGTTTTTGTTTTAAAAATTTTTTTAAAAACGAAGGATCTTTGACTTTATAAAGAAAATTAAAAGGTTTTAAAAATTTTTTTAAAATTTCAGTTTATTTTTTTTTCCCCAAAAGGGGTAAATAACTTAAAAACCCTTTATTTTTAAAACTACATTCCCAAAAAAAACCCATTTGACCAACCCCAATTATTGAAGTTAAGATGAAATTTCTTTTTTTTCCTTTATTTCTTCCCCCCCTTTTTAATTTTCCCCTTTAAAATTTTTTTCCTCCTGTTTTTCCCCCCCTCCCCCCCCCCCCCCCCCCCCACCTTTTCCTCCCCTTAATAAATCTAATCTTCTATTCTCTTCCTTTTCTCTTTTTTCCTTCCTCCTATCTCCCTCTCTCCTCTCTTTTCCTTTTTCCCTGTCAAGTGACTTATTTGCGTGCCCCGGCATTTTTATGGAATTGGGGGTATGTGTGTGTGTGTGTTTGTGCGTGCGTGCTGCTTTTGCGTGCGTGTGTGGTGTTGTGGTGTGTGTGTGTGTGTGTGTGTTTGTTTTTGGGGGAGGGGTTGTCTTTTTTGGGGGGAAGGGGGGTGTCAAGGTGGGATTTTGTCAGTTTTTAATTGGTTTGTTTCATTATTCGTTGGTTTTTACTTCTGTGGCCCCTTTTCATTGATTTCAGACTTCAGTCAATATTGAATCAATTTGAAAATGTTTTCATTTTTTTGGGGCTTTTTTTTTATTTCTTTTTTGTTTTCCAATTTTTTTTATGTTTTGTTTTTTCACTTTTTTTCCCAGGGGGCCCTTTTTAAAAACCTCTCTTTTTTCCATTTCCCCATTTTTTCCCTTAGATTCTTCTTCTCTCTCTCTCTCTCTTCACTCTCTCTCTCTCTCTCTCTCTTTCCACTCTCTCTCTCTCCTTCTTCTCTCTCTCTCTCTCCTTTTTAAATTTTTCATTTTGGTACTTGATGGAATTTCCCAAATTAAAGAAGCTTTTTTTTTCCAATTAAAATAGTAAAGGAATAATCTATCAAACAAAAATATGGTAATGTGACGAGTAATTTTTTTTTAAAAGTTTTTGAGGGTGATAGGTGCTGTTTGAAAATTTTTTCAGTATTTCTTTTGTTTATCTCTAACACACACACACATAAACAAAAACCAAAACACACCACACACACACACACACCCCCACACACACACACACACACACAACACCAAAAACCACCACACACACACAAAAACCACACCACACACCAACACTCCTCTCTCTTCTCCCCCTTCCTCCCCCCTTCTTCTCCCCTCTCTCTCTTGCTGTCTCCCCTCGTTTTAAATTTAAATCCAAATTTTACCAAATTATAATCATGTCTTTTTTAAATTTTGTTTTATTTGAGAATTATATGTTTATCACATATCTCTTTTCTCAACAACAAAAAAATTATGTATCTTTGAAATTAATGTTCAATCATTAGGGGTTATGTAATGTAAAAAAAATTTTAATTTTTTTTCAAATCATTTTTTTCATTTTTGTAGTAAATTTTACCTGTTTTTTGTTCCCCAATCAGGGGAAGGGCCGGATGAAAAAGAGTTGCGCAGCTTATTCTGTTACCCTTGAAAAAAAAAGATTATTCTTTCTTCTCTCTTCTCTCTCTCTCTCTCTCTTCTTCTCTCCCCTCTCTCTCTCCCCTCTCTCTCCCCCTCTCTCTCGCTCCCCCCCCCCCCCCCCCTCTCTTCCCCTCTCCTCTCTCTCTCTCTCTCTCCCCTCTTCTCTCTCTCTTCTCTCTTTTTTTATCGCTTTCCCCTTATGTTATAGTTTTTGTATATCTAGAAGGACCATTCATTTTATATTTTCAATATATTTTTGGGGTTGTCGACAGTACTTTAGTTCAGTGAATTTCCTATTTCAATATCTTAGTTACATGTAACAACTATTGTCCCCTTTACAAAGTAAGTTGTTCATTTTCATGACTTTTTAAAATTTCAAATAATGGTTTAAGGGGAAACAACCTCTGTCAAAAGCAGGAAAGGGCCCCAGTTTTTTGCCCTTTTTCTTCTGGCAAATTGTAAATCTCATAACAAAAATTTAAACATGAACATCTCATTTATAGCAAGCGGGTGCGAGGCGAGCGCACACAAAACACAGACACAACAACACACACAAAACACACACACACATCACACCATACATAAGGCCACCAGGCACACACAGCACACACAGAAACAGAACACACACACACACCACACACAAAAACAACACACAGAGACACACCCACACACAGACACAGGCACACACAAAACAACCAGACACAGACAAACCAAAAAACACACATAACGGCACCAAAGTACACAAACACAACACAACAACACACACACACACACACACAAGGCACACACAACACAGACACAACCAAACAACAAAGACACACACAGACAACACACACCAAAACAACACACCACAAACACACACACCCCCAAAACACAAAACACAAAAAAAACTCAAAAACAAAACAAAAACACAACACAAAAAACACACAACCAACCCAAAAACACAAACACACAGACACAACACAACCCCACACACCCCAAAAACACCACAAAACAACAAGAACACAACACCACACACACACACACACAACACAGACAAACAGACCACAAACAACAAACAACCACCAACAAACCCCAAAAAACAACACACAGACACCCCAAAACCACACAACACCAACAACACAACACAAACAACAACAAGATCAACAAAAAAAACACCAAAAACAGACCACACAACACACACACACACACACACAACGCAACAAAACACACACAAACCCCACACAAGACCAGACCAACACACACACAACAACACCACACACACACCCACACACACACACACACACACACACACCCACAACCCCACAAAACACCACAGGGGAAAGGACCCCCCAAAAAAACAAACCAAACCACCCCGGGCCAAAAACTTTTCCCCCCCAAACCAAGGGGGGTCTGGGTGTGGTATTTTGGTAAGGTCCGCGGTCCCGTTTTTCACAAAAAAATTTTCCACTTTCCCTCCAAAAAAATGAGTTGTCCCCCAAAATTTGTAGCAAAAACCCTCGTGGGGAAAACAAAATTGCAGAAAAAGAAAAAAATAATTTTTTGGCCTTCTTTTGGGGAGCCCTCCCGGGGCACGGCCCAAAAATTTAGCAAGAAAGGGGAAAAAGTGGTTTTTCCCCCCAAAAACCCCCCCACCCACCACCCCACACCAAAAAACCACAAATACATAAAAAACACACACAAACACATACACACAAAAAATACACACACACCAACACATAAACCCCACACACAAAAACCCCACATAACACACCACACACACACACATACACACACAACACATACATATACACACACACACACATACACACACACAACACACACACACCAAACACACACACACATACACACATGCATGAAACACCTGGGAATTGACTAAAAAGGGCAAATCAACCAGGATTAATACGGCAAAATCACCATACTTACATTTACCAGCACTAATGGAAATTCCTTACAACAAAAATTCAAGTATGTCTTACTGAACCAGAAATTCAAACATCACACACTGTATATGTGTGGAGGGGGGGGGAGGCAGGAAAGAGGCACAACAATTTATGCAAAGAAGTAAAAAGTAACCAAGCAAGCTAGTAAATAATCTGCAATGTTGAAACAAGGGGAAAGGAGGAAATTTAAAAATCTTTTTATGAAAGACCGATAGCTTGATAGTATGTCCTTCTCTCTCTCTCTCTCTCCCCCCTCTCTCTCCCCCTCTCTCTCTCCCCCTCTCTCATCTCTCTCCTCTCTCCCTTTTCCTCTCTCCTCTCT
>CM054142.1:73693001-73705501 GCA_028751875.1 Rapana venosa | reverse complement strand
ACCCAACACCCACAAAAACACACCCCCTCCCCCCTCCCCCCCCAAAAACACAAAAAACTCCAAAAAAAACCCGCAGGGGCCCCCAAGCACCACCCAAAAACACACACGCGGCCGCGCCCCCCCAAAAATCCCACACCCACACGAAACCCCCTCCTCCCCCCCCCACACCCACCCACCCCAAAAACGAACATTTTGGCAACGAACCCAAACCCCCGGGCGCCCCCCAACCCCACAAACACAACCCCCAAACACCAAACCTTAAACAACCCCATACAAACACACCACACACACACCAAAAACAACACACGCCCGAAAAAAAAGAGGGCCACGAAAGCACATAACACTCAATTTCCATCACGCCCCCAAAAACCAAAAGGACGCCCCCACCAAAAACAACGGGGCCCCGCACAAAAAATTTGCCCCTAAAGGAAACTTTTCAGACGCCCCACACACGCACCTTTTTGAAGGGGGGAAAAAGGGGAAGAGAAAGGGGGGGGGGGGGAAGAGGGGGGGGAAGAAAAAAATGGGGGGAGGGGGGGGGGGGAGAGAGAGAGAGAGAGGAGAGAGAGGGGGGGGGGGGGGAGGGGGGGAAAGAGAGAGAGAGGTGGGGGGGAGGGGAAAAGGGGGGGGAGGGGGGAAAAAGGGGGAGGGGAGAGGGGGGGGGAGAGAGGGGGGGGAAAAGGGAGAAAAAGGGGGAAGGTGGTGGGGAGGGGGGGGGGGGGGGGGGGGAGGGGAGGGGGGGGGCCCCAAAGGGGGGGAAGATAAAAATTTTAATAAAAGGGGAAATAGAAAAGGGGGGGGAAAAAAGTATAACAGGAAAAAATTTAAAATATGGGGGGGAACTTGATTTGTTAATTTTTTTTTCTTTATTTCCCAAGGAAATTAAAAAGGAAAGCAACTTAAAATTTTCCCAAATTTTCTGGATTCTTTTTTTGCGGGTTTTTGAAACCCTTTTTTATCTGTCCCCAAAAGGGGACAAAGGGGGGCCCTACTCAACGAAAAACCCCCAAACCCGGGAAAAATTTAACTTGGGGAAAAGGGGCCCAAAAAACCCGGTTCGCCAGTTGGGCCTTGGTTTTAACCAAAATTTTTAAAAAATTCCCACTGGAAACCCGGAAAAAATCCCCTTTTCCCGGAACCCCAAACCCCCCCCGGGCGCCCCGGTTCCCCCCCTGGTTTCCCCTGGCCCCCCCCCCCCCCCCCCCCCCCCCCCCGTAAGAAGAGGGAAACCCCAAGAAAAAACAGACAAAAAACAGACACTCACAAACCACACCAAAAGACGAAAAGCAAAACAAAACACACAAACATACTTTCATCACACACACACAAAACCCCCTCCACAACAAAAACACCCAAAAACGCACCAAACACACATAAAATACATACCACACACATTCAAAACGCGCGGCCCGGCGCGTGAAACAAAAAAACACACACACACACACACCCCAAAAGGGAAACACGCATGAAACTGTCACAAAAACTTTTCATACCCCCAAAAACACATACACAAAAACAAAAACATACCACACACAACACCGCACGGGCGAAACGCAACCCAAAAACACATAAAAACAAAACCGCACACACACACAACCCCCCCCCACCCCCCCCCCCCCCCCAAACACCCCCCCAAAACCACACACGAACACACCAGGGCCCCCGAAAACCCAAAACAAAAATAAAAATACCCCGCACACCTAACACGAACACGCACCACCCCTTTTTTCGCATGCACGCACCCCCTGCATACACACACCCCAATCACAAAAACACAACACACAAAACACACACGCACGCACACACGCACCCCAACGCAGGGCCCCGGGCAAAACGCACATACACAAACCCCGCCCCCGGGGCGCGCGCACGAAACCAAAACACACACACCCCACACAAAACACACACACCATCCAGGCATACATGTCTGTGAGTGTGTTTTTGGGAGGAGAGAGAGAGACAGACAGAAAAGAGGGAGAGAAACAGACAGACAGCAGAAGACAAAACAGCCCAGACAGACAGAAATGGGGTGTTGTGTGGTGTGTGTGTGGGGTGGTGTGTGGGTAGGGGGTGGGGGTTTTGTGTGAGCGGGGCTTACGTACTTACGTACGTAGGGCAAGGGGTTTGCTACTACTAACCTTTGCTCCCACTGAATGCTTTTTTCCCAAATTGCTTTTTTTCGGGAAACAAAACTCGTCAAATCACTGACTGCGAATGGGGCAAAAACAAGAGACAAACCCTGCGGGTTTTGCCTTTTGTTTTTTTGACAGGGGTTTTTTTCCCTTAGACTTTTTATCACAGAAACCCCCGGGTTTTGCAAGCAATCCCCCAATAAATAAAATCTGATGTCTGCGTCTGTCTTCTGTCCTTCTGCTGTTTTTCTGTCAGCCCAAAATCTGCGTCTGTCCTCTTTTTCCTCTCTGTCGCCTTTCAAAATCTCTGCTCCTCTGTGTCTGTCTATGCATCCCAACGGGCGGGGATTTGGATTTTAAAAAAGCACATAAAAGGGGCTTATTAAATTATCCCGAAATAAAAGATTTGCATTGCCCATTGCATTGTCTCTTTTCTCTGTCTGTTCTTTCCACTCCTCTCTCTCTTCTCTTTGTCTGCCCTCTTCTTTTTTGTCTCTGTCTCCCTCTCTCTCTCTCTCATCCCTAACTCTCCCCCTTCCTTCCCCCTCTCCCCTCCCCCCCTTTCCCCTCTCCCTCTTTTCCTCTCTAATTGTTTTTATTTTTTCCCAAAGGGGCGGGGACGGAGTTTTAAAAGCCAATATGCAAAATTCATTACCCTTGAACTAAAAAAATTTTTTGATTTGATTTGATCTGATCTCTCCCCTCTCTTTGTCTCTGTCCCTCCTCCTGTATTTTGGGTAGAATTTTTTGTCTCTGCCCTCGTCTTTGTCTTCATGCCCTCTGTCTCTGTCCTCCTTTTTTTTCCCTTTCTGTCTCCCCTCAGTCTCTCTGCGCTCTCTCTGTCTTTTTCTGTCAAATCTCTTTCCCCTCTGCCTCTTTCTCTCTGTCTCTCTTCCCTTTCTCTCTCCCCTTTTCCTCTCCTCTCAGGTCTCTTTCTCTTCCCCTCCTCTCTCTCTCCTCTTCTCTCTCTCTCTCTCTCTCTTTATCATCTTTTCTATCTATCTGTCGGGTTGTTTGTCTGCCCCTGCCTGTTTCTCTCTCTGTCGCTCTTTTCCTAACTGAAAATCTATGTTTTCCGGGTTTTTTATGTCTGCCCTGTCTGTCTGTCTGCCCCTGCCCGCCCCTGTCGTCTTCTCCCCTCTCTCTCCTCTCTCTCTCGGGTGCCCCAACCACTCACACACTTACACAAAACACACACACACACACACACACACAAAACACACACCCCACACACACACCACAACACAAACACACACACACACACGGGAAAAGCCGGGTGGTTAGGGGTGACCCATGAAAATGCTGCCCCGGGGTTCGATTCTCGTTCAAGGGGTTTTTTTCCCCTCTTGAGTTAACACATTGCCGACTCCACTCTCCCCCAAAAGCCCCCTTCAAATTTGACACTATAAACCAAAGGTCCCGTGGCGAACGCACGTAAACATCTTGTGCATACTTTTAAAACCTGTTCCCCCTTTTTGGGAAGAGTAGGCTAGTGTCCCGGTGGGAACGGATGACAAAATTGACAAAATTTCATCCCCAAAAGGGGACCGAGAAAAAGCTTATGAGTGCTTAATCCATTTCTTCGCGCGCAGCGCCCCACACACACACACACACACACACACACCCCACACACACACACACACACACACCCACACACACACACACAAAACACACACACACATGCATGCCTGTCTGGTGTGTGTGTGGGGGGTTTTGTGTTTTGTGTTTTGATGGTTGTGTGTTCTGTGCGTATCCGTGCGTGCGCGCGGGGCGCGTGCCTGCTCATTGCGTGTGAAATTTGTTTTAAAAGGGAGAAAGATAAAACCCCGGGGATCACGATTGTTTTCCTGCTTTGCTCAGGGGGACACCCCCCTGCCCAGAATCACTGACCTCCCAGCCGCCATGGCTCAGTGGTTAGCGTTTTTGATTTTACGGACTGGAAGGTCCCGCCCGGTTTTTGGGATTTCCCAAAAGAGTCATAGGGGATTTTTTTGGGGGCCCCCCTTCCGGGGGGGGCCGCCTCCTACCCAGAGGGGAGTGGGGCTGTGGGCCGTGGGAAAAACTGGACCACCCCAGTCGAGTTTCATCCAAAAACGGTTTGCGTTTTAAAGAGTTTCCCTAAAATTTAAACCTGACCAACACCGGGTTTCTGTTTTACCGGGCCCGGTTACCCGGGGATATATTATGATAGTAAGCGTAGAGTACAACCCGTCAAGTGGGTCCCAAAGCATATGCACTTCCACAGAAGCATCTTTAAAGTCTCCTCTTTGCCCATTGACCCCATCAGGGCAAAAAAAAACCCAATTCCCTCTGATTGGGTAGCCCCGGGTTTTCTCGGGTCTCTTTGGTGACCTCAGATTGGGTTTCCCATACACTTCTGTCCCCTGGGTGATTTTTGTGTCAAACCCCTTTGGGGTTGGGGGTTTCCCGGGGGGGGACGGTCGTTGGGGGGCCCGTTTGGGGGTTGCCCCCCGGGGGTTGGGCAATTTTCCACTAAAGTCTGGCTCCGCGACTGAGCGATACTGTCGTTAGTGGGTTTGGGGGGTTTCCCGCGTATTTTCCCAAAAGGGGGCCCCAAAAACCCCCCGGGCCCCGCAAGGGGGGCCCCCCCCGGGGGAAAAAAAACCCCAAGGGGCCCCTTTTCCCCCCGGGGGGGAAAAAAAGGGGGGATGGGTTGGGGGGGGGGAAAAAAAAGGGGGGGGAAACCGGGGGGGACCAAAAAGGGGAAAAAAAAAAAAAAAAAAAAAAAAAAAACCCCCCAAAAAAGGGGGAAAAAAAAGCTGGGGAAAAGGGAAGGGGATTTTTTGCCCCCAAAAAAAAAAAAAAGGGGTTTTAAAAAAAATTTTTTTTCCCTTTTTTTTTTCCCCCCGGGGGGGGTTTTTTTTTTTTTTTTTTTTTTTTTTTTTTTTTTTTTTTTTCCCCCTTTTGGGGTGTGTGTGGGGGGTTTTTTTTTTTTGGTGTGTGGTGTTGGGTGTGTGGTGTGTTTCCCCCCCCCCCTCTCTCTCTCCCCCTCTCTCCCCCCCTTTTTTTTTTTTTTTTTTTTTTTTTTTAAAAAAAAAAAAAAAGGGGGTATTTTTTTTTTTTTTTAAAAAAAAAAAAATTTTTTAAACCGTTTAAAAAAGGGGGGTTTTTTAAAAAAAATTTTTTTTTTTTAAAAAAAAAATTTTTGGGTTTTAAAAAAAAAAATTTTTTTTAAATAAAAATTTTTTTTTCCCAAAAAAAAGGAAAATTTTTTTTAAAAACAAAAAAAAAAAAAAAGGGGTTTTTTAAACCGGGAAAAGGGGGCCCCCAAAAAAATTTTTTTTTTAAAAAAAAAATTTTGGAAATTTTTTTTTTGGGGCCAAAAAAAAAAGTTAATTTTTTTTTTTTTTTAAAAAAAAAAAAATTTTTTTCCCCCCCCTTTTTTTTTTTAAAAAAAAAAAGGGCCAAAAAAAAATTTTTTTTTTTTTTAAAAAAAAAAAAAAAAAAAAAAGTTTTTTTATTTTTTTTCCCAAAAAAAAAAATTTTTTTTTTTTTACCCCAAAAAAACCCCCCAAAAAAAAAATTGGTTTTTTTTGGTTTTTAAAATTTTTTTTTTTTTTTTTTTTTTAAATTTTTTTTCTTTTTTTGTTTTTTTAAATTAAAATTTTTTTTAAAAAAAAATTTTTTTCCAAAAAAAATTTTTTAAAAAAATTTTTTTTAAAAAAATTTTAAAATTTTTTTTTTTAAAAAAAAAGGGGGTTTTTTCCCCAAAAAATTTTTTTTAAAAAATTTTTTTTAAAATTTTTTTAAAAAAAAAAAAATTTTTTTTTTTTAAAATTTTAAATTTTTAATTTCCCCCTTTTTGTTTTTAATTTTATTAAAAACCCCCAAAAAAAAAAAAAAACCCCCAAAAAAAAAAAAATTTTTTTAGGCCCCCCCGGAAAAAATTTTTTTTTAAAGGGGGGGTTTTTGGTTTTAAACCCCTTTTATTTTCCCCCCCCCTTTTTTTTTTTTGGGTTTGGGTTTTTAAAAAAAATTTTTTTTTCCCTTTTTTTTGGTTTTTCCTTTTTTTTTTCCCTTTTTTTTTCCCCCCCCCCTTTTTTCCCCCCCCTTTTTTCCCCTTTTTTTTTTTCCCCCCCCCCCCTTTTTCCCCCCTTCCCCCCCCCTTTTAAAGGGGGTTTTTCCCCCCGGGTTTTTTCCCCCCTTTTTTTTGGCCCCCCCCCTTTTTCCCCCCTTTTTTTTTCCCCCCCCTTCCCCCCTTTTTTTTTTTTAAAAAATTTTTTTTTCCCCCCCAAAAAAAGTCGGGTTTTTTTTTCCCCCCTTTTTTTTTTTTCCCCTTTCCCCTTTTTTTTCCCCCCCCCCCCTTCCCCCTTTTTTCCCCCCCCTTTTTTTTGGCCCCCCTTCCCCAAACCCCCCTTTTCCCCCCTCAAAAACCCCCCCCCCCCCTTTGCCCCCCCCCCCTTTATTTTCCCCCCCCTTTCCCCCCCAAAAAAACCCCCCAAAACCCCCCCTTTTTTGGGGGCCCTTTTTTCCCCCTCTTTTTCCCCCCCTCCCCCCTCTCCCCCTTTCCCCCCTCCCCTTTTTTTTCCCCCCCCCCCCCCCAAAAACCCCCCCAAAAAAAAAAAAACCCCCCCCCCAACCCCTTTTAAAAACCCCCAAAAACATTCCCCAAAAAAAAATTTTGGGGGGTTTTTTTTTTTGGGGGGGGTTTTTTTGGGGGGTTTTTTTTTTTTTTAAAAATTTTTTTTTTTTTTTTTTGGGTTTTTAAACCCGGGGTTTTTTTTTTTTTTTTTTTTTTGTTTTTTTTTTTTTTTTTTTTTTTTGGGGGGGGGGGGGGGGGGGGTTTGGTGGGTTTTTTTTGGGGGGGGGGTTTTTTCCCCCCCGGGGGGGGGGGTTTTTGGGGGGGGTTTCCCCAAAAGATTTTTGGGTTTTTGGGGGGGGGGTTGGGGGGGGGGGGGGGGGGGGGGGGGGGGGGGGGGGGGGGGGGGGGGGGGGGGGGGGGGGGGGGGAAAGGGGGGGGGAAAAAAACCCCCCCCCCCCCCTTTTTTTTTTGGGGGGGGGGGGGGGGGGTTTTTTTTCCCCCCCCCCCCCCTTTTTTCCTTCCCCCCCCCCCAAAACCCCCCCCCTTTTCCCCCCCCAAAAAAAATTTTTAAACCCCCCGGGGGAAAAGGGGGGGTTTTCCCCCCCCCAAAAAACCCCCCCCCAAATTTTTTTTTCTTTCGCCAACCCCCAAAAAAAAAATTTTTTTTGTTTTTTTTTCCCCCCAAAAAAAAACCCCCAAAAAAATTTTCCCCCCAAAATTTTTTCCCCCCCGATAGGGGAAAAAATTTAAAAAAAAAAAAAGGGGCCCTTTTTGGGGGAAACCCTTTTCCCCCCCCAAAAAAAAACCCCAAAAACCCCCCCCCCTTTTTTTCCCCCCACCCCCCACCCCCCCAAAAAAAAACCCCCCCACCCCAAAACCCCCCCACCCCCAAAAAAAACCCCCCCCCAAACCCCCATCCCCCCCCCCCCAAAAAAATAAAAAAACCCCCCCCCCCCCCCCCCCAAAAACCCCAAAAAACCCCCCCCTTTTTTTTTTTTTTTTTTGGGGAAAATTTTTTTTTTTTTTGGGGGCCCCCCCCCCCCCCCCCTTTTGGGTTTTTTTTTTTTTTTTTTTTTTTCCCCCTTTTTTTTTTTTTTTTTTTTTTTTTTTTTGGGGTTTTTTTTTGGGGGGGGGTTTTTTTAAAAAAGGGGTTTTTTTTTTTTTTTTTTTTCTTTTTTCCTTTTTTCCCTTTTTTTTCCCGTTTTTTTTTTTTCCTTTTTTTCCCTTCCCCGGGGGTTTTTTTTTAAAAAAAAAAAAATTTTTTTTTTGGGAAAAATTTTTTTTTTTTTTTTTTGTTTTTTTTTTTTTTTTTGGGGGGTTTTTTTTTTTTTTTTGGGGGTTTTTTTTTTTTTTTTTTTTTTGGTTTTTTTTCCCTTTTTTTTTTATTTTCCCTTTTTCCCCCCCCCCCCCCCCCCCCCCCCCCCAAAAAAAAACCCCCAAACCCCAAGAAAAAAAAAAAACCCCCCCCCCCCCCCCCCCTCTCTCCCCCCTTTTTTTTTTTTTTCTTTTTTTGTTTTGGGGGGAAAAAAAAAAAAAAAAAACAATAAAAATTTTAAAAACCCCCAAAAAAAAAAAAAACCCAAAATTTTTTTTAATTTTTTTTTTGGGTTTTTTTTTTTTTTTGGGGGGGGGGGGTTTTTTGTTTTGTTTTGGGGGGTTTTTTTTTTTTTTTTTTTTTTTTTTTTTTTTTGGGGGGTTTTTTTTTTTTTTTTTTTTTTTTGTTTTTTTTTTTTTTTTTTTTTTTTTTTTTTTTTTGGGGGGGGTTTTTTTTTTTGGGGGTTTTTTTGGGGGGGGGGGTTTTTTTTTTTGGGGGGGGCCCCCCTTTTTTTCCTTTTAAAATTTAAAAGGAAATTTTTTTTCCCCTTCCCTTTTTTTTCCCGGGGGAAACCTTTTTCCAAACCCCCCCAAAAAAAAAAAAAAAACCCCCCAAAAACCCCCCCCCCCCCCCCCCCCCCCCCCCTTTTTTTTTTTAAAATTTTTAACCTTTCCCAAACAAAAATTTTTTTTTTTTTTTTGGCCCTTTTTTCCCCCTTTTGTTTTTTTTTTTTTTCTTTTTCCCCTTTTTTAAAATTTTTTTTTAAAAAAAAAAAACCCAAAAATTTTGGGGTTTTGGGGGGCCCCCGGCCCCAACCCCCCGGGGGGGCCGGGGGCCCCCCCCCCCCCTTTTTAAAAAATTTTTTAAAAAACCCCCCTTTTTTTTTGGGGGGGCTTTTAAAAAAAAAGGGGGGGGGTTTTTGGGGAAAAAAAACCCCCCAAAAGGGTTTTAAAAATTTTTAAAAAACCCCTTTTTTTAAAAAAAAAACCCAAAAAAAAAAAAAAATTTTTTTTTTGGGGGCCCTTTTTAAAAAAGGTTTTTTGGGGGGGGTTTTTTTTTTTGGGGGTTAAAAAAATTTTTTTAAAAAAAAAACCCCTTCCCCCCAAAAAACCCCCCCCCCCCCAAAAAAAAAAAAAAAAAAAAAAAAAAAACAAAAAAACAAAACCCCCAAAAAAAAATTTTGCAAATTTTGGTTTTTTTTTTTTTTTGGGTTTTTTTTTTTTTTTTGGGGGGGGGGGCCCCCCAAAAGGGGGGGTTTTTTTTTTTTTTTTCCCCCCCGGTTTTTTTTTTCCCCCCCCCCCCCAAAAAAAAAAAAAAAAAATTTTTTTTTTTTTTTTTTTTAAAAAAAAAACCCCAAAAAAAAAAAAGGGAAAAAAAAAAAAAACCCCCAAAAAAAAAAAAAACCCAAATTTTTTTCCCAAAAAAAAAATTTTTTTTAAAAAAGGGAAAAATTTTTTTATTTAAAGGGGGGGTTTTTTTTTAAAAAAATTTTTCCTTAAAAATTTATGGAAAAAAAAAAAAAGGGGGGGGGGAAAAAAAAATTTTTTTAAAAAAATTCCCCCCCAAAAAAAAAAAAAAAAAACCCCCCCCCCAAGTACAAGCAGTTCTGAACTTGTTTGTGTTTTCTACTACTCAGCACCATGAACTTCTCAAGTGAGTTTTTTTTCGTGTTTTGATCGAGAAGCGTTAAACTATTACAAAAAGTTAGATGACTTGTGTAGTAAGAGTGTGGATACCATAAAAATTGTTATAATTGTCAGAATTGTGTGTGTGTATGGGAGGGTGGGCGGGTGTGCCCGCGCACATTGTGCCCGCATGGGCATGCCAGGTGCAAGTGTGTGTGTGTGTGTGTGTGTGTGTGAGAGAGACAATGACAATGACAATGACAATGACAAATTCTTTTATTTCGAGGATAATGAATAAGCACACATGTGCTTTTTTACATCCAGTCCCCGCCCGTTAGGGATACATCTTAATAATAATAACCCAATACTTATACAGTCTCGCAATAAAAACAAGGGAAATAACCCTTTTCAAAACAGCTCCCCCCCAACAACCCTCCCCCCCCCCCCCCCCCAAAAGCAAGCAATTAAAAGAAAATCCTAAGAATACCCCACCCCTACCCCCACCCCCCAAAAAACCCTAACCAAAACAAACAAACAAATAAAAGAGAAGAAAAACCAAACCAACAAAAGATGATAAAAAAGAGAAAAACAGACAAACAACAACAGCAAGAACAAGAGCAACAACAAAGCCAAGAAAAATAACACAACCAAACTTAATAAGTCATAAAGATAAACATCTACACATTGTCAAATGGTACACATACTTGTTACACATAATTATAAGATATTGAAATAGGGCACTCATTAAAACTTAAGTACAGAGGCAAGTCCAATAAAGTATTGAAAATATAAAAATATGAATCCTTCATCAGGATATACTATGACTATAAGCGAGACGATAAAGGTGAGAGAGAGAGAGACAGAGACAGAGAGTGTGTGTGTGTGTATTTCAGAGATAATATCCAATATATAAATCCCAAAACAGTATGCGATCCCATCAACACTCATTTTAGATTATACTCGTTTCAAATTATATGTCATGATAATGAAATAAATTTAATACCCATACATCCACACAATAAAAACAAGAAACAAATCAAGAAGAAATTAAAAACTATACAGTCGTTTAGGGAGAGAATATGGGTGGGTGAGTGAGTGAGTATGTGTGTGTGTGTGTGTGTGTGTGTGTGTGTTTGAGCGCGCGCGCGCGTGTGTGTGTGTGTGTGTGTGTGTGTTTGAGTGTGTGTGTGTGGGGGGGGGGGGGGGGGGGGGGTGTTTCAGGGATAATACTAAATATGTAATACTCACATAGCACACGATCAACACAAACACTTTTTAATTATGTTCATGCAAATTGAATGTCATGGTAATAAAATAAGAGCAATACCCATACACTCTCATATAAAGAGGGGGAAAAGCCAATAAAGTCATAAAAGGAACATCTACACATTGTAAGTAATAGAAACAAATTCTTTTTTTCCAGGATAATGAATAGGTATTCATGTTCTTTTTTGCATCCAGTCGCCGCCATGGGGTCACATTTAAAAATGCACTCAGTACTCATACTTTCAAGCAGAAGAAGCAAAGGGAAAAAACTTTTTTAAAGAAAAAGAGAGAAGAAAACAAACAAACAAACAAACAAACAAACAACAACCCCAGACGAGCAAAAGACAAAACATACCCCAGAACCCCCCCCCCCCCCCAAAAAAAAACAAAAACAAAAAAAAAAAACCCAAAAAAGCAAGCAAACAAACAAACAAAAAAGAAAAAAGAAAAAAGAAAAAACAAAACAAGAAAAAAAAACAAACCAAAAACAACAACAACAAAAAAAAAGCAGACATAAACACCCTTCCAGAGAGAGAGAGAGAGAGAGAGAGAGAGAGAGAGAGAGAGAGATATCCAAACACTTGTACTGAAAGATAAGGCCGTTTTAGGAACACAGAAGAGTTTCAGTTTCACACTGTGGCAAGATTTGAACTTCAAGAAGTACTCTACAACTTGAACTTCAATCTGTGTCGCTGTGTTCTGTTGTCTGACGTCACACTGACATTTTTCAAGTAAAAGTCGTAAACTGGCTTACTTTATCACACTCTCAATATCAACTGAAGCATAGAAGTAGGCCTAGAGAGGTTCCGTGAAATGGGAGTTCCACAACAGAGTCACTGTTTATTAGCGGACGAAAAACCAAGATGGCGGATTCCGGACACGTGATTGCAGCAGCCAATCACAAGCCGGACAAGGTGCTCTCGTTAGCTTCATGTGTCAGGGACAGTCCCATGTCGAATGGAAAAACAATAAAATCTGTAGCCAAATCTATTCTTTATTTGAGGAGATTATCCCACGGATTTCCTGCAGAACGCATACAGAAACGAATCCAGTTGATAAGGTAAGTCAGAAATGCCAGCACTTTGCATACTTTCCACCGCTCAATGTGGTTGATTTAGTTGACTTTACTTTAAAATTTGCAGCTTATTCAGTTATTGGCAGACTTGATCCGAAGATTCATGCTTTAAAAAAAAACAACAACTATGGGGAGATAGAAAATTTAAAAAAAACTATGGGGAGATGGCGTGGGCATCCTTTTCAAGCCAATGTTAGGCGTACCACTCGGTCTGCATTGACGATACAGGACTTGTGTATATATATATTCATAGTAAAGAGAACTTTCGTCTAGCAACGTCTCTCTGTCTCTGTCTCTCTCTTGTGCATGAATGCATTCATGCGCGCGCGTGTGTGTGTGTATGTGTGAATGCCTGCATGTACGAATGTGTGAGATTGAAATAAAGGAGCAGAATTTGGAAAAGGCACTAAGAATGTGACTGAGGGTATTGTTACTACAGTTCTAGTACCTGGTAACCATCTGTATCTTTGATAAGGCAAAGAGACTAGTTCACATGGGGTGAAGTTTGAGGGATAGTGTCTGAAGTTCACTTTGCTAGTTATCA
>CM054142.1:73665929-73690929 GCA_028751875.1 Rapana venosa | reverse complement strand
TTCAAAATCCTCAATGCCCTAAGAGGGGTCAAAGGTGAATTAAATCTTGAATCTAAATCATGTGTACGTGTATGCACGTGTGTGCATATGTGCATGTGTGTGAGAGAGAGAGACTCAGAGAGAGACTGTGTCAGTGTGTGGGACATGTTAATAATTGATACGATCTTTAAAATAAAAATCGCCCCCCCCCCCCCCCAATTTCCGGGGACAAAAGGGCTTTTTTTTCGTGTGATGATGACAACTCATTTAAACCCCCTATGCTATGAACTCTGGGGGAAAGTAACATTGTCCCGGCTGTCAACAACATCTTCGTCAAGAACTTTTTCACATTAAAAAAAAAATTTAACTGTGGTTCTAAAAAAAAATAAAATAATACGTGCATATGTAAGTAAATCTCAGTTTCTTACCATAGGGTATTTGTGGTGGGCGGTTGCTTAGCAGGTGTTGTTTGGTTGTGCTTGCTGTATTGTTTTATGTTTGATGGCGTCCCACAGGTTTTACCCTGTGGCTTTAGTCTATCACTCTGAGGTTCATTGCTCACATACAAAACTGCAGGCAGTTTCTTCTACCCACTCTGTATTTCGGTTGTGCCTGGGACATGAGTTCTTGGTGGTACTGGATATGCAAAGAGTCTTTCTGCTAACAGTTGTTAAAACTTTCAACCCAGTGCTTGAGATATGTGGTATTGCCTGGAATATACCTCTTCTTTATTGTACTCCCTGCTATTAGTAAACAACTGATTAACATGCATCCTTTTAAAAACTCTCTACCCTCATCGACAATGATATATGTCTGGGATATTTTAGTGGTCACCTCCGTCTTTTAGACTTCTCATTTGACAAGAAGCAACTGCTCAGTTGCTGTGGCACTCTTTTTCTGTAAGGGCTATGCATCGTTATACCTAGAAGCTACCGTACACTACTGTAAGAGATTAACGCTATACCTCTTTCTTCTGATTGTGTCACTGTGCGTAATGGTATAAAGGTCTATTTGGGAGTACGCTCATTTGGCTTCATGTTTGTGAAGGAGGGATCTATTTTAATGCGCCTTGGTGCTGGTAATAGAGCTGCATATTGCTTGTTTAGGACAGCCACTTCTTTGCTCTTCGGAAAACCTTTACTCCTGCTGTCAATGCTCTGTTATTAATAGGCCGCTGTCCTTTTCCTCAGTACCCTTTTGGTGTGATCTGTACGTTTCTTAGAGAGTTTGCGCTTCACAATTGTTCATAATATATAATAAGTAAAAAAAAATTGCCTGTTGGTTTAACCAACCTTACTCTGTGATAATGAAGTATACTATTGTCAATCGGCCCGACATTAAAAGCATCTCCGCCTGTCTTCTGGGTTTCAGTGGGTTGTAATAAATGCACGAAGCTGTGCTTTGTTAAAAATTGGAGATTTTTGTTGCCCTGTCCATTGTGTACTCTTTTATTGCTCCCCGTCAACCATCAGAAAATGTTTTGCAACGCTGGCCTTGTTCACGAAGTTTTTCATTAATAAAGTCTACCTGAGCAATTTCTGTGTCTTTCGTATTAAGCCTGTGCTCTGTTCAGTAGTTCTTTTGCACTCTTAATCATGTCTCTTCCTTTCTTCGTCTGTGTGAAGTTTTGCATAACAAGTAGTAGCTGCCTGTAAAAGCAAAGTGCGTTTATACTACAGACACGCCAAACCATCATCACTAAAGAAGCCATATTTCTATTTATGGAACTATATTTTTCTGAATGAATTCCCTGCTTTACCAAGAAGTCTTTTGTAGCAATGGGTTTGCTGCTGATCACTGAACCGCAAACTAGCATGGCGCTGTCTTCAAAGGGTCTAGTTTTCCTAATCAGCAGGACCTATTTTTAAAGACTCATTCACTAAACATATGTTAGGCCGACTACTAAGATGCTCAATAACGGCTGAGTGGTAGACCAGATTGACTGCAGTCTTTTCCGTACTAATATTTCTACTATAATGTATAATATATTTATTTTATTCTATAAATACATATTGAATGGATCGTTGTCAGGCTGTTTGCTTTGCTATGGTTGCGGTTGTGGTTGTGGTTTTGGCTTTTGTTCATGGTGTGGTTCTTGTCATGCTGGTTGCTTGCTAGCTCCACATTACTCTTATAGGCTGTTATAAACCTATTCCCATGCTCGTTTTACGCCATAATTACGTAAGCTGAAGGTTTGGTTTTTGGTGGTGCTGTGTCTTTTTTCTGTGGTTCTATAGGCATCTGTTTTTCTAATGTTTCCCAATAAGTTCTTTTGCTTTGCTTGGTTGCTAAAGTTTGTCTGTCGATTCTGCTGCTAACCTCTTGCCAGCTTCAAACTCTCCCAGGTTTCTTTGTTACGTGTCACTTGTGAAAAGGGTGGGTTGCTCTTGGTTCTTTGGCTTCTCCTTGCTTCCTGTTGGTTCGTGGCGTGTTGTTCTGTTCCTCCATCTTTCTCTATGTGTTTAAATTTTTTATGTTTTTATGTTATCATACTAGCAGCTACTGGTGCTAACAGAGAAACCTAAACGGTAATACATATTACAGGCATTTGTCTCAGCCGTTTTCTAGTCAAAATAGGATCTATGTTGAGGAGGTCATATGCTTAAGTTCACGCTTCGGAAGTCACATTTAAGACCTACTGTTGCTTTAGCTTATAGAGCAATAACAGTAATGCATAGGCTTTTCACCATTTTTGCTCTAAAGAAGAGTATTCATACCTATTAAAATACTTAATAATGTCTTGTGGTGAGAACTGCTGCACCTGTTTTTTTAAAACTGGGGTTTTTTAGGGGGAAGTTTTTTTGTGTTCCTATGTATTGCTTTGTTTTCAAAGCAGCAGGAGAGTACAAATTCTCCTTCTTATCAGTTAGGAATCTCTCTTATCTGTTCATTTCTTCTTGACTAAGATCCAGTTGATGTCATCATCAAAAGGTCGTCGCAATTAATGTTGTTTTAATCTTTATCAATATATTTTGTGTAAAATAATGTTCGTTGTTGTACTTGACAAAGTTGTTGATAAGTTGTTGATATGTTGTTGATGGGGGACTTGTTTTATTTCTTGACATGTTCTTATATCAGTTCTTGTTTTAGTTTTGATAATGTCTTGATAAGTTCTTGGTAATGTTCTTGTATTAGTTGTTATTGAGTTCTTGGCAAGGTCTTTGAAATTAGGCAGACCTTTTCTTATTAGAAGATGCTCAGCAGAGTCAGAGGTGGAGACATTGTAAGATAAGGAAATAGTTTGTCTTAAAGATCGCTTTCTGTGGGAGAGTCATGCAAGATTTCTGTTTGGTTTGCTTGTACACTCAATACTTTAATAGCATATTAAATTTACGTGAACAAATCAAGCGTTGTAATTTTTCACATGAAAGACAGAGAGATGGGTTTAATATTGTCCTTGGGAGATGACGAAGGATGTTTTACAGTGGACAAGAAAGAGAAAGAATAAAACTAAAATCAGAGTCAATGCATAGTTTTAATAAAAAACTAATAACTTAAAACAGAGAATCCAACAGGATATTGTGTCGAGTAAAAACCCAATAGCTATTTTTTTAAACAGTGCAGGGACTGTTTACAGGGTGAAGTGAAGCGAGTAGACGAAAGCAGGCATTGAAAGCAGAGTGAAAAAAACGTTATATACACTTATAAAAGTCATGGTGCAGTCAGACAGATCCCCACCGGTTACGCACATAAACAGTTATTTTTAGAACCACAATCATTTTCGTTAGTGGCACAGCACCTGAGCAGAGTTATGCATAAATCTTCATTGAGAAGCTCTGCATGGATCCGGTGTTTTAGGTAGGGTTGAGACGGTTGTTCTAGATTCTGACGAAATATCTGAACATTACCTAACAACTAAGCAAGGTACAGGTAAAGATAAACTTCAATTAACACTTTTTTTAATGAAAAGTCGCACGTCTTTCACTGCACAACTTCACACTGCGAAATGACAAGGACCAGCTAGGGCTCGGGTTGTTAATACAACTTTAGGAGTTCATGAGCGGAAATGTCGTCACTATGTTTACTAATCAGCTGATTCTATTTGTCTTGTGATTGCGGGAAAGGTAAGTAACTGTCTAGTATGTCTTTATGGGGGCGGAGACACCCTAGCGCTACCGAGACACCCTAGCCCTACCTAAATGAAATCTCGTTATTCAGTTGTCAATGCCTATTGCGTCTGTTGTAGTCATTCAAGCAGCTGGCGAGGTGTGTGTCTCTACCCATTTCTTTATACCTCTTCAACTCTTTTTTTTGTGGACCTGTATAGCATATATTCCCATAATGTTATAGTTTTTTCCCATCTCAAAATAATTAGTATTACTTTCAGTTTTAGTAGTAGAGAAAGGGAAAAAAGGCGGCGTCAAGGTAAAACTGTTTAGTTTTTATATAAAATATGCAAGTTTTGATTTTTTTTGCTTTCTTGTTTTTACCTTTTCGATTTTTGTTTTTATTTTTTAATTTTTTTTATTCTTATCTATTTTTTCTCTTCTTTTTTCTACTTTATCCTTTTTTTCTTTTTCTTTTGTTTTTTCTTTTTCTTCGATGAGGCGAAGCCAGAATCGGGACCAAAGTTGCGGCTTTTGATAAACAGTAATAAGTAGTTGTAGATTGTCGCCCCTTTTTCCCTTTCTATTAGATGGTTTTGGCTGAGAGAGAGAAGGGAGATCATTTCAACATTAATGGGACCAGCGAGAATGAGAAAGAGTGATGGCCGATGGTGGATTGGTTGAATCTAGGTATTGTAAGAGAGAGAGAGAGAGTAGAGAGAGAACGAGATGAGAGAAGAGAGATAGAGCAGAGAGAGTAGAGAGAAGAGAGAGTTCAGGACAGGACAGGTCAGGACAGACAGACTGACAGACAGAGAGAGGAGAGTTGAGAGGAGGAGAGAGAGAGAGAGAGAGAGACAGTCAGACAGACAGACAGAGAGAGAGTGAGAGAAGAGAAGGAGAGGCAGAGAGTGAGAGAGAGACGTTGGAGGAGAGAGAGAGAGAGAGAGAGGGACGAGATGGGATCGAGAGACAATGACAATGGGAACAATGACAAGGACAAATTCTTTTATTTCGAGGATAATGAATAAGCACACATTTGCTTTTTTACATCCAGTCCCAGCCCGTTAGGGAAAACATCTTAATATTAATAACCCAATACTTATACAGTTACAATTAAAATACAACGAAGAAGAGAAGCGTGAGAGAGAGAGGAGATGGGGGGAGAGTATGAGAGGAAGAGAGAGGAGAGCTGAGAGCGAGAGAGAGAGAGAGACGATGTGTGAGAGAGAAGAGAGAGGGTGTATTTCTAGAGATTTTACTCGCTCAAAATGTATAATTTTTTTTTCTTCTCCAAAGCAGTTGCACACGATCACCATCAACACTCGTTTTTGATTTATACTAGTTCAAATTATATGTCATGATAACGAAATATACTCAATACCCATAAAATTCACACATTATAAAACAAGGAAACAAAAAAATGATGAAATCCAATACCTATACAGTCATTGAGAGAGAGAATGTGTGGGTGTTGTGTGCTGTGTGTGTGGGTGTGTGTGTGTGTGTCTGTGTGTGTGTGTGTGTGTGTGTGTGTGTGTGTGTGTGTGTGTGTGTTTCAGGGATAATACTAATATATAATATCACATATGCATGCGAGCACCATCAACATTTTTGATTGTAATCATAACAAAATGAATGTCATGTGATAACATACACTCACACAATTAAAGTAGGGAAAAATACCTCACCCAATAAGTCATAAAACAGAACATTTCAACACATTGTAAGTAAGAGAGACAAATTTCTTTTATTACCAGGATAATGAAGAAGTTACTCATGTGCTTTTTTTATCCAGTTCCCCGCCCGTAGGGAATACATCTTGATAATGAACCCAATACTCATACTCTCAAACAGTAGAACCAAGGGGGAAAAAAAAACTTTAAAAAGAACAAAACCCAGACAAACAAAACGTAAAAGAAAACCCCCAAAAAACCCTCACCCCAACAAACCCAAACAAACAAACAACATAAAAAAAAACAAGAAAAAAAAACCATATTTTGGTACACCAGCCTTTTGGTTACCTTTTAATATTGCGCTATCCTCCCTATACCCTGTATGAGCCGAACTTCGTGTGCGGTTAATTTTTTTTTTTCTTTTCTTTCTTTTTTTTTTCTTTTATTTTTAATTCTATGTTCATTTTTTTTTTTTCTTCTTTCTTTTTTATGTCTTTTTTTTTCTTTTTTTCTATTTGTTCTTTCTTTTTTTTATTTTCTACTTGCCTCAGCCTGTTTGGCCCGCAATATTAGAGAACCCAAACCACCCTGTTTTTGTGCTTCTTTTGGTAGAAAACGTTTAGCTGGTGTCATTCAGTAAACAATTTTATTTTAGTCTGTTTCCTTCTTTGTTGAGCATGTGCATCCATCACTACAAATAGATATTTTATTTTTGGGACTCAACTTTTTCTTGCTCTTTTCTATATTTGTTATAGTTTTCACTTCTGAGCAGTTTTCAATGCGACTTCCTGGAACATGCCGGATAATTCATTCTTCCTGTTGATCTTATAGTCAACCCATAATGCATATTTTAGATGTTAGGTATTCATTAAGCCTAACTTTATGTAGATGTAAAGAATTGCTTGTACACCAGTAGTGGTATATGTGTGACCAGAACCAAAGTATTTTCTTACCTCTTCAAAGTGTTGATATGGTAAATAACTGAGGCAATAGACTTGATTTGGTTGCCCCCTCTATAGTACATGATAAATGTTTAATTACGGGATAATGTACCTATCACTTAATCTGGTAAAAGGAGGTGGTTGGTTCTTCAAACAGCATTAATATTCTTTTTAATGATCTTGCTGGTGATGTTCAGATTTATGTTTCCACACAGTATCTGCTTTACTCTTCATTTATGTGCTATGGTTAATGACTCATTCATAATAAATTAGCAAGCTTTGATGAATTATTGCTGTGCAATCAAGGGTTGTGCAAGCTCTGGGTGATTGACAAAACATCATACCTCTAATGATATATAGATATTTTGTACTTTGCGTCAGCGTCACTGGTTGTTATAACACGAGCTCACTGGCCCAATTAAAGGTCAGCTATATGACAGTCTGTCTCTGAGTGCACAATGATAGTAAGGCATGTGAGAGCTGAGGCAGTTCAAAGTCAAAGGGAATACAAATACCTGTGACCATAGGTTTTGCTATGGCAGCATCTATTTTCTTGTTTCTTATCAGCAGAACCTATCTGCTGTTTGTGTCCACTCATCATCCTGTATGCCTTGATAAATAAGATTCATTCTTTTTTCTTTTGGTCATCCATAATCAGTATAGATCAAGGAATTGTCAGCATTGTTTAAGACAGTACCTCTCTGCCTTCTAGCTTGACACTATTCTTTTTTTATATAGCCGTACCTAAGTTTGCTACCTCTCTTCTGTTTGGGATCATCTCCAGACTCTAGTTTCAATCTGAAAAGCAAAGCCTAGTTGTGCCTGTGGATCAATGACATCATCTTTTCCTAAATTAGGAAACCTAACAGTCAGAATTGATTTCATCAATTGTGGAGGGGTTGATTTGTAATAACGATTGTCTGTCTGTTCCTTTAATGGCCTAAAGGATCTTTTAAGACGTCTGTATGGTTCAAGGGATTGCTCCAAAAGGTTTGTTGCGCCATCTTTTTTCTTTAAGTAGCAAATATAAAATTAAAAAACCATAATTGAACGATTATTGGAAGACTATGATATTGATATGGACGATGTTTTTACGAAGCTGATGATTGGCTGAAGCACAGCTCTGATGCACCCTTACATTCAGTCAGAAGAGAATTATTAGAAAGCAGGTTAAAGATTTTCACACATGTTTGGCGGACAACCAACGCCTGAATTACTTGGACAATAACGGGAATCTTTTGACTATGGACACAAAGACATTCTGTATGCTATAACTTGATACAGGAGAAAAGGTTTTATTAACTAAAGGAAAAATAACCAACCAGTTCTTTTAGCAAAATATAACTCTAGCATGAGTACTTAAGGTTGCTATGAAGAGAAAAACTTGGTATTAGTGATGCACTGACTACTAAACAGATGCCTACACAAGCCGTTGCACAACTACAAAAATGCTGAACAAAACCTACAACAATAACATTGATAAGTCTACCACTTGAAGACCTAGCACAGTTGGCCAACACAACAATCTGAAACTTTTCTAGAGTTGGATAACTAGCTTCACTCAAGCAGACGAGTACACTAGCACTGAAAACAATAAATGATCAACAACTACCAATGCGAGAAATAATGGGGCTCGTTCAAGCAATGACAGAGTTTTTAGAGGCGAACTGGGCAAATATTTTAGCAAAGCTAATTAAGTGTAGACGAACACATTAGAACGAGAATAGGCAGAAGCTAGAGATGCAGATGATGCAAATTCTAGGACCAAGAAGTAAAAAGGAAAGAATCTCACAAGCGTCTAAAAAATCTGCAGATGAACGCCAAGCAAGATTAGAGGTCTTAAAACTATAACAGACAAACAACTACTCAATCTCAGGTTAGCAGAATTAAAAGAAAAACAATCCACCGAATTCTTTTTGAAAATAGTACACTAGGCGGAAAGAATCCGTACACTGTTTCGCGAGCAAGGCATAAAATATTGCATTGTATAATTACGTTTGCATTCGCGATATTAGCACACTTGGTGTATGCGCTGACAGGAGGACACACTTCCGCCACCTCCCACCATCGTCAACCACCAACACCTTCAGCAGATAAAAACTGGGTTAAGAAACTACTCGGTCTCTTAGCTGAGCTTTTTTTTAAATCTTAAAAAATTAGCCTACAAGCTGGGCGATGCACTTCTCTGGTATATTTCGGCTCTGTTGTTAGCTGGACTATTATCATTCAAGCCAGGAGAAATGTTGTGGGATTTATTTGGCAGAGCATTTCTGGGCGTTACTGCGTTTTAGTTGTCGGGTTTCATTTCTTTCTTAAAATAAGATTAAGCAAGGCCGCTTAAAAAACAAGCTATACATGTTAAAGCATTATTTCGTAATAGGTCTGTCTCTTACAGGGGAATAATTAATTTTTTTGTTTGTTCTCTGTGGAGGGGTTGTAGTTCTTTCCCTGTTTCTTGTGTCGGGCTTACTAATGATACTACTGATGGTGTATTGTTTACTCTTTCATTTTTTCAAGCAGACTCATTCCAGCCACCACAATAATAATATGTTGTTGTAGTTGTAATTGTTCCTATTTGTAAGCATGTTGGAAGGCAGCCTATATAACAATGTCTATAGCAAAGTCTACCTTAGACCGTGCATAGTGATGAACATCTTGATTTTGCCTGATGACTTGATGGTAGGTCTACGGCGGAGTTCTACATGTCTTCAAGATTTGTAGAAGAAACTGGCTTCTGTGCATCAAATCAAGTGCCTCCAATAATACTCCGTTCTTGTCTGTGATGTGCGCCAAGCATGCTACACACATAGGTCCGAACAGGTAATTATCATAAATCTTAATCCTGTGCTTGTTACCCTTTAATCTTTTCAGAATAAATGTCGTCCCATGCATACATGTCCTTTTGCTCTATTGAACCAAGGAACACTCTTGAACCCACCGTGAGAAAGGATGTATTTGGAGGCCTCCAGGTCATAGTTATACCTCCTGTGCACCCCCACCAATACAAAGTTCCAATACCATGATTTCTGTAATGTTCTTGTCTGTATACAGTACCTAGAATCAATATTAAACTCATTGCACAACCTCTCCATACGCCTTCTTGTTAATCCTATATTAAAGGGATTGAAGTTTTATCAAGTGGGCGTGGGACCTGCAGCTCAGATATCTCACGCCGGAACTGATTAGTACACGTGAAACCTGTACACAGACTTTATCTAACTGGTTGGATGGTTCATGTGGTCAGCATATGACACCACCTCAGCCCGTAGTTGCAATAGTGGATAGCAAAGTTTAAGTGGTTTTGGTAAAACTGTATAGGATTAGACAACCATGCTTTGCTGTATGCATCCATCCTTAATTGGGGGGTTTAAAGTATGATTTCAGTGGGTTGGGATACATTTTCTTCATAAAACTATGTCCTATGACACTGCAACATTCTTGCTTATTTATAGGTTATTGTCTTCGGGTTATTAGTGAGGCAGCTTTGTAATTTGCATCCCTTATTATATTTTACAGGTTTTTTTCTCTAAGTAGATAAAATGTTTATAACACTAACAAACATCCAATCAGGTGTACCTGTTAAAGTCGCCATTCCTATTGACAACCGCTCACAACACAAATTGGTTGCTCTGCATGAGGTCTTCTACAAAGTATCATGGACAAACATTGACAGCAGCAACAACTGGTTTCAAGTAGAAGATCCTAGAACTAGAATGATTAATAAATTTACTGTACAAGAAGGGTATTATGATTTCTGCACACTGAAAAAGGAGCTCTTTCGCCCAGCTGGCATCACACTAAAACTCAACCAAGCTAGTCTAAGAGTCACTTTACCGACTCTTCAAGTATAGTATAGTATGGCCACTACGTCTTGAGAAATGCTTTGGTTTCAAGGAACCATTTATGAAGAATCAGTTCTGGGGATAATGTGGGATGTTAACCTTTGGCTGTGGTGATGAGGACAGAACCTATGTTGGTGAAAAGACCCATGACTTGGCAGTAAAACTCTTTGTTTGTGTAACCTGTCTCGTTTAACACAAACACAAAACCAAGTGGAGACGAAAGGCTTCTTCCTATATCAGTCCTTCTGATCTACTGAGCATCCTTCCACCTAAAAGAGCAATGTACTGTGAAACGCGCAGTTGATTTGCAAACCACACACCATCCCACGCACCACCACCTCCCCAGCCCATCTCCACACACAATAGCTTTACTTACACTTCAGTTTAAGGAGCTAGAAGAAGGCTACATGAAACACTCTGTATTAACAATCAAAGACGCAGCACAATGAAACAGTTGACTGTAAAAATTTACATTTCTATCTTTAGAAATAAATTAATATTAATACTTATACTTACATAAACATAACCATGTCACGCGGTCCTGGATAAGGAGCACCTGAAACAATGCCCAAACTATTGTGCTTAAAGGATCTTGGGGTTGTACAAGTGTTTGAGAAGGATGGGGAGATTGGTGTAGTTTTTGCTTTTGTGTATACAACTGATGGATACTACAAGGTTACAGCAATAGAGAAGCTAAGAAACCTCCTCGGTTTCCTAAACTTGAACAGTGCGTAATGTTGAAAGCTGAAGCATTTTGCAGATGATGATTTTACTTACAAACAAAAGTAACCTTTAAGCTAATTAATGGCACACATAATCCATAGCCATCGACTGGTGATCTAAGTTTGAGTTTATTAGTTCATACATTCTTTGCGCACGCCCAGGAACTTTCGTAAAAGCAATTTTGCTGGACCAGTAAGTACATAGCGACTAGCAATCTTTCAGCCAGCAGAAATGAAGTAAAGTAATAGGAATTACCGAATAAGACACGTTACTTGCTTTCATTAGAAATGAACTCACGTGACTTAAACTTCATCCACTTGTACGATTCTTCATACTTTCATCTGGATGATCAGTACACATTGGTGTTTGTTCTGGTTGCAAGAGAGAAAGAGCTTTCTTTTCTTGTATCATGATTGGGATACTATTAACTGGAAAGGGTCCTCGAAAGTTCGATGCCCTCACATTTGTTATTGCTATTCGGAAACTACGGCTGGTGACAATGACATTGAGAAGGGAACATTTCCAGTAATAAGTCTAACTTAGCTCCTAGACCCACCACAGCTAAGACACAATTTGCAAACCTCAATTTAACAACATTGGATCTCGTTGCAGTTCTATTCATCAGATGTTGTACTGCACGACAATCAATTACAAAGGTTATGAATGAATACCATTAAAAATTACACGCAAATTTTTTTAAACAGTATAAGAAGATAGATGACGGTACCGCTCAAATATCTAAAGTTCCTAGTGCACCAGATCCAGGACTCTTAATGTTAATTGCTAATACCTTTCTGTTTGACAAACATCTACAACTATGCAGCATGACATTGAGCAACATAACTAGCAAAGTATACAAAATTGCAGGGGTAGGTACAAATCTGCATTTACTGTGTTTGGCTCTAATACTACAGGTACAGACAACTCTGTATACAAGCCGAGCCAGGAACAGGCATTTGCTCTCTTGGCTACTGGAATTTGGAGTACCTGCATATATAAGCATTGGGGCTCTGTTCAATAACTGCAGGAGCTGTTAATTCTGGGTATGGAATCTAGTCTTTTCGATAAAAGAAGGTTGTGCGTTAAAACTAGAAAAAAACCATGATGCTGTTGTTGCCTTGTATATATGCAAGCTTAAACTCATTCAGGATCATTATTAGCATGCTCTACAAAGATACCTAAATTTCAGAATGAGGAGTTCGAAGCGTCTTCAGATGACTACGATGGCTACAAGCGTTTCAAAAGTTAGGACCGCCAGAACAAAGATATCAAGATAAAGCTGTGGGACATTGACTCAATTAAAAAAGGGAATCTTTATAAGAGGGTATATCGATTGCGCCTGGACATACTCGCTGAGTACTCTATAAGGAGCTAAGAATTACCTGTGGGTAGATTCACTGGTCATACTCGTAGCAAAACAAAAACAAGAAGGCAATTTAATTTATTATTTAATAATTTTTTTCTTAATATATGAAGTTAGACGATTTTAGTTGAGGGCTCGTATGGATAAATTATTTCAGCATACCATGAGCTAAACTGTCTCACAGACAGAACATGTTTACAAGCATTCAAAGATGCAATTCGACCAATTACCAGACAAGATAACATCGAACTACCAAGTAAAGGTGCACTGTTAGTTGACTCGAGTTACATTTCAAAACACAAGCAAACAAAAGAAGAAGGAACTTAACTTGTTCATGTATCAACCAATCAAAATAGCACTGAAATCTTTGTTGAGCTCCTAATTATATTATGGCGACTGTTGAGATGATGCGCAATTCGTCAGATTTCTGCAGAATCAGCAAGATTGAGGGATCAGGATGACAGTTGGTAAGGTTCTAAAAATAGAGTTAAAGACAAACAAAGTTTTACGCCCAAACATTGTTGTTAGAAGTTACATTCCTTGCCACATGAAATAGTTGCAAAGATGAGCACGTGGTTGAACATATCAGAACATAGATGATAAGTGGTTTTTGTGGTGGTGTGCTGGCTAAGTTATTTCATGTAAGCAAAGACTTGCTGAGAGAGTTTCAAAACTATACCATGGAACATTGTAACATGCTCAAACTTCACAGGTATGGAACTTTCTGTGGCTGTGTTAGAGTATTGATACTCTTTGAGGGAATTTAAACACTACCACATCTGTGTGAACTGTGGAAACCTGGGATGATGATGCTGGTGGTTGTGGATTAAGAACGCTTAGGATCTCAAAGAGTTCTCCAACAATAGGTATACCCTGACATGAATCATGTTGATCTGTTATTAATCAGCAAACGAGCATCACTCCTCGGGGTGGGGAGCAACGGGTATATTCACATATCATCTAATTAGACAATGAGTAGACTAGTTTGCACAGGCTACAAATCATAAACAAAAGAAAAAGAGTTTTTGCAGACGATGCTTGGTTCTTTTACCATCTTTGCATGCTGCAAGATAAACACAGAAAACATTGTAAGAGCGAAAGTTGAAGCAATTATGAAATTGTACACCAAAGCCAGAAGCAAAGTGTTCTTTCAAGAATATTTAAAGATGCAAAAAGAGTCATATGTGTGTATGCTGACTTACGAGTCTTTCATTGTACCATATACAAGGCCTGCACCAGAAATTATACCTAAAAACTACACTGTCAGGTAATCTATCAAGTCTGTTCCCTTTGCTTTGGTTGTTGTTGAGAATTCTGACGGAGGGACACACAGCAACCATTCTTGTACTCGAAGGACCAGCGCAGCAAGTTATTTCTTGAACACATGAAAGCGAATCATAGTCACTTCTCTTCATCAGCTAATTACAAGGAGTTTTTTTATGACAGACAGAGATCCAGGAAACAGTTATGAACAAGCACACAACCTTGTTGGATTTGTGATAATTTATTGGCAGACGTACAGTCAGAGAATCATGACCACATCAGTGGTAAGTTTCGTGGAGAAAGCACATTAGTAAGTGTAATCTCAAACTAAAAGTAGATGTAAAGACATGGAAGTGCCAGTCTTCTTTCACAAATCTTCGAGGTTATATGACTCGACTTAATCTTGCAGGCAGTAGTATTGATGAGTATAAGGATTATGCATTGTTACAGTCAGCAGAGAAGTATTCTAACTTTTACTTTGAATATAAGCTTATCTTATTTGATCTGCACTACCATCTGATGGGATCTATAGAGTCCTTGTCTTATTCGGTGAGTACGTGTCCGATTACAGAAAAATACTTCGACACAAGCTCTGTGCGAAAAGGCGTCTATCCTTATGAGTACTATGGATCCGTGGGGGAAAGCTTTGATGAAGAAGAGCTGTGCCACACAAAAGAAGCATTCTTCAGCAAATTATCATGCAAAGGAATCAGTAAATGAAGACTATCATAACATGCTCTGTGTGCTTGGAAGAAGATGGAGGGTAAGTCTATGGGTGTTTTTCATGATCACTATCTACTTGCTGATGTTGTCTTCTTGCTCGATGTGTTTGAGAACATACTGAAAGTACTCGGTATGAATAGCATTTGGTTTAGTTTAGACCCTGCACTACTTCTTCACCATCAAAAGGAATGTTTGGGATGCTTTCTCTGAAGTTTTCTGGTGGTTATATTGATTTGTTGCTGACTGCCAATGCTCCAATTGATTGAGGCTAGGTCTGCGTGGTGGTATTAGCATGGCATCACATATTACTGTAAGGCTAACAAAAAAATATTTAGAAGACTATGATCCTAAACTCAACTTCTAACTCTACATTCATGTACTTAGATGCAAACTATCGGTTAGGGTTGGGCTATGAGTCAGTCGCTAGCAGTTGCCGGTACTGACAGAATGTGATAATGGTATCCTTTTGGTGTTGTTGATAAATTGAAAGCATTGTCAGGAATGGAGCCTGATCATAGTAGCTTGGTTGGGATCTTTTGAAGTAGATTTAGTCTATTCCTCATGAACTGCCTTGGTGCTCACAATGACTATCAGTAGGCTGCAGAAAGTTTAGACATCTCCAAAAGAACCCACCAAAGCTTGTACCAAACTTAATTGACAAGAGCAAGTATGTTTGGCAACTTCAGACTGCTTCAGTTTACCTGTAGGCTGGATTGCTTCTTATGCTGTTATCGTATCATTGTGTTTGACAAGAGAGTTCATGACATCCATAATCAATGAGAAAACATGATATTGAGACACGAATGCAACCGATGCATCAGGAAAGGATTCTTCAAGCTTATGAACAACACGATGCTTTGGTAAACATGGAGAACCCATCACAAAAGAAAAGATGTCAGACTAGTCACAAAAGAAAAACGAGGCCAGAAAGCTAACATCAAAGCCATGCTATACAAGACTATTAGGCAATTTCATGACAGTCTGTATGGTATTATAATGAAAAGAGAGTTGATGGTTAAACTAGGACAAGCCAGTTTTCATTGGGTTTAGTGTGCTGGAGCTGTCGCAAAGCTGCTTGATAGACTAGAGTTCTTGTATGATTACTTGAGGTTAAGCAATCTAGTGGTAAGAGTATTGTAGACAGACAACAGTCTCTTTCATCCTAGACATACCACACAGAAGTTATATACAATGACTCTTGTAGAGGATGTTGTAAATTAGGTAGTGCATCTGGTTATTGGACTACCGTGTGATTATCCGCGAAAAGACAGTCCTTTGCATTCATCAGACAAACCAGAATGTTTTTGGCAGTGTGGAAGGATGAGATGATTGGAACTATATCAAAGAAGATTGTTGGGTAAGAGGCAAAGATTATGTGTTTGTCAAATCAGATATCGTGTCATAAAAAAAGGCTAGAAGGTGTGGTAAGAAAGTTGTTATGATGAGCATTAGTCATGATAACTATTGGAAGCTTGTGAAGGGCAAGGTGTTTCTCCATGACAATCCAAAAATTTAGTTCAACATTGCACCAAATCAATACAACAATGGTTAGAAAGACGACGTTAGTTGCATACAGGACACAATAAGAGGTTACCCTTTTACCAGAATATTCATATGCATTAGGACACTGGAGACAAAAGTTTAATTTAATTGAGTAACTCTTTTTTATTTTTCATTCCATTTTTGTACGAGCTAAAAAATTTGGATTGTTTGCTAACTCTCAATGGATTGTTTACTCTTTATCAAATACTATGGTAGGTACAATGCCAGTCTCTGCTCTTTCAGTGCTGCCGTTATGATGATTATGGTGAGCAAAGTAGAAATAAAACTTGATCATGGTAAAAAAAGGAACGAGGTGTAATAATATTCTAGGAGTTGTTAGGGGATGTGTGAGTGTCCATCCCACTCAGTAGTATCAAAGATGTTCCATAAATTGTAGTAACCAAAAAACAGTTAGATGAGGACCATACAGTCACCTTACTTCTGATGAAATAGTTGCCTACCTTACTTGAAGCGGGACAGTATTAGGTTGGCTCTGAGTGCAGTTTCCTCTCTAAACAAAAGCCCGCTGTGGTGCAGGTAATGACAAATACTAAATAGGAGGATCCATTTTCCCACAACTTTTTTTTATTTCATAGGTGTCCTATGACTCAAGATGTGATCTGTTGCTCGGTTTGTGACTGTCGCGGCTTCGCTTCTCCAGGAGCATACAGATATCTCAGTTTCTTACCATAGGGTATTTGTGGTGGGCGGTTGCTTAGCAGGTGTTGTTTGGTTGTGCTTGCTGTATTGTTTTATGTTTGATGGCGTCCCACAGGTTTTACCCTGTGGCTTTAGTCTATCACTCTGAGGTTCATTGCTCACATACAAAACTGCAGGCAGTTTCTTCTACCCACTCTGTATTTCGGTTGTGCCTGGGACATGAGTTCTTGGTGGTACTGGATATGCAAAGAGTCTTTCTGCTAACAGTTGTTAAAACTTTCAACCCAGTGCTTGAGATATGTGGTATTGCCTGGAATATACCTCTTCTTTATTGTACTCCCTGCTATTAGTAAACAACTGATTAACATGCATCCTTTTAAAAACTCTCTACCCTCATCGACAATGATATATGTCTGGGATATTTTAGTGGTCACCTCCGTCTTTTAGACTTCTCATTTGACAAGAAGCAACTGCTCAGTTGCTGTGGCACTCTTTTTCTGTAAGGGCTATGCATCGTTATACCTAGAAGCTACCGTACACTACTGTAAGAGATTAACGCTATACCTCTTTCTTCTGATTGTGTCACTGTGCGTAATGGTATAAAGGTCTATTTGGGAGTACGCTCATTTGGCTTCATGTTTGTGAAGGAGGGATCTATTTTAATGCGCCTTGGTGCTGGTAATAGAGCTGCATATTGCTTGTTTAGGACAGCCACTTCTTTGCTCTTCGGAAAACCTTTACTCCTGCTGTCAATGCTCTGTTATTAATAGGCCGCTGTCCTTTTCCTCAGTACCCTTTTGGTGTGATCTGTACGTTTCTTAGAGAGTTTGCGCTTCACAATTGTTCATAATATATAATAAGTAAAAAAAAATTGCCTGTTGGTTTAACCAACCTTACTCTGTGATAATGAAGTATACTATTGTCAATCGGCCCGACATTAAAAGCATCTCCGCCTGTCTTCTGGGTTTCAGTGGGTTGTAATAAATGCACGAAGCTGTGCTTTGTTAAAAATTGGAGATTTTTGTTGCCCTGTCCATTGTGTACTCTTTTATTGCTCCCCGTCAACCATCAGAAAATGTTTTGCAACGCTGGCCTTGTTCACGAAGTTTTTCATTAATAAAGTCTACCTGAGCAATTTCTGTGTCTTTCGTATTAAGCCTGTGCTCTGTTCAGTAGTTCTTTTGCACTCTTAATCATGTCTCTTCCTTTCTTCGTCTGTGTGAAGTTTTGCATAACAAGTAGTAGCTGCCTGTAAAAGCAAAGTGCGTTTATACTACAGACACGCCAAACCATCATCACTAAAGAAGCCATATTTCTATTTATGGAACTATATTTTTCTGAATGAATTCCCTGCTTTACCAAGAAGTCTTTTGTAGCAATGGGTTTGCTGCTGATCACTGAACCGCAAACTAGCATGGCGCTGTCTTCAAAGGGTCTAGTTTTCCTAATCAGCAGGACCTATTTTTAAAGACTCATTCACTAAACATATGTTAGGCCGACTACTAAGATGCTCAATAACGGCTGAGTGGTAGACCAGATTGACTGCAGTCTTTTCCGTACTAATATTTCTACTATAATGTATAATATATTTATTTTATTCTATAAATACATATTGAATGGATCGTTGTCAGGCTGTTTGCTTTGCTATGGTTGCGGTTGTGGTTGTGGTTTTGGCTTTTGTTCATGGTGTGGTTCTTGTCATGCTGGTTGCTTGCTAGCTCCACATTACTCTTATAGGCTGTTATAAACCTATTCCCATGCTCGTTTTACGCCATAATTACGTAAGCTGAAGGTTTGGTTTTTGGTGGTGCTGTGTCTTTTTTCTGTGGTTCTATAGGCATCTGTTTTTCTAATGTTTCCCAATAAGTTCTTTTGCTTTGCTTGGTTGCTAAAGTTTGTCTGTCGATTCTGCTGCTAACCTCTTGCCAGCTTCAAACTCTCCCAGGTTTCTTTGTTACGTGTCACTTGTGAAAAGGGTGGGTTGCTCTTGGTTCTTTGGCTTCTCCTTGCTTCCTGTTGGTTCGTGGCGTGTTGTTCTGTTCCTCCATCTTTCTCTATGTGTTTAAATTTTTTATGTTTTTATGTTATCATACTAGCAGCTACTGGTGCTAACAGAGAAACCTAAACGGTAATACATATTACAGGCATTTGTCTCAGCCGTTTTCTAGTCAAAATAGGATCTATGTTGAGGAGGTCATATGCTTAAGTTCACGCTTCGGAAGTCACATTTAAGACCTACTGTTGCTTTAGCTTATAGAGCAATAACAGTAATGCATAGGCTTTTCACCATTTTTGCTCTAAAGAAGAGTATTCATACCTATTAAAATACTTAATAATGTCTTGTGGTGAGAACTGCTGCACCTGTTTTTTTAAAACTGGGGTTTTTTAGGGGGAAGTTTTTTTGTGTTCCTATGTATTGCTTTGTTTTCAAAGCAGCAGGAGAGTACAAATTCTCCTTCTTATCAGTTAGGAATCTCTCTTATCTGTTCATTTCTTCTTGACTAAGATCCAGTTGATGTCATCATCAAAAGGTCGTCGCAATTAATGTTGTTTTAATCTTTATCAATATATTTTGTGTAAAATAATGTTCGTTGTTGTACTTGACAAAGTTGTTGATAAGTTGTTGATATGTTGTTGATGGGGGACTTGTTTTATTTCTTGACATGTTCTTATATCAGTTCTTGTTTTAGTTTTGATAATGTCTTGATAAGTTCTTGGTAATGTTCTTGTATTAGTTGTTATTGAGTTCTTGGCAAGGTCTTTGAAATTAGGCAGACCTTTTCTTATTAGAAGATGCTCAGCAGAGTCAGAGGTGGAGACATTGTAAGATAAGGAAATAGTTTGTCTTAAAGATCGCTTTCTGTGGGAGAGTCATGCAAGATTTCTGTTTGGTTTGCTTGTACACTCAATACTTTAATAGCATATTAAATTTACGTGAACAAATCAAGCGTTGTAATTTTTCACATGAAAGACAGAGAGATGGGTTTAATATTGTCCTTGGGAGATGACGAAGGATGTTTTACAGTGGACAAGAAAGAGAAAGAATAAAACTAAAATCAGAGTCAATGCATAGTTTTAATAAAAAACTAATAACTTAAAACAGAGAATCCAACAGGATATTGTGTCGAGTAAAAACCCAATAGCTATTTTTTTAAACAGTGCAGGGACTGTTTACAGGGTGAAGTGAAGCGAGTAGACGAAAGCAGGCATTGAAAGCAGAGTGAAAAAAACGTTATATACACTTATAAAAGTCATGGTGCAGTCAGACAGATCCCCACCGGTTACGCACATAAACAGTTATTTTTAGAACCACAATCATTTTCGTTAGTGGCACAGCACCTGAGCAGAGTTATGCATAAATCTTCATTGAGAAGCTCTGCATGGATCCGGTGTTTTAGGTAGGGTTGAGACGGTTGTTCTAGATTCTGACGAAATATCTGAACATTACCTAACAACTAAGCAAGGTACAGGTAAAGATAAACTTCAATTAACACTTTTTTTAATGAAAAGTCGCACGTCTTTCACTGCACAACTTCACACTGCGAAATGACAAGGACCAGCTAGGGCTCGGGTTGTTAATACAACTTTAGGAGTTCATGAGCGGAAATGTCGTCACTATGTTTACTAATCAGCTGATTCTATTTGTCTTGTGATTGCGGGAAAGGTAAGTAACTGTCTAGTATGTCTTTATGGGGGCGGAGACACCCTAGCGCTACCGAGACACCCTAGCCCTACCTAAATGAAATCTCGTTATTCAGTTGTCAATGCCTATTGCGTCTGTTGTAGTCATTCAAGCAGCTGGCGAGGTGTGTGTCTCTACCCATTTCTTTATACCTCTTCAACTCTTTTTTTTGTGGACCTGTATAGCATATATTCCCATAATGTTATAGTTTTTTCCCATCTCAAAATAATTAGTATTACTTTCAGTTTTAGTAGTAGAGAAAGGGAAAAAAGGCGGCGTCAAGGTAAAACTGTTTAGTTTTTATATAAAATATGCAAGTTTTGATTTTTTTTGCTTTCTTGTTTTTACCTTTTCGATTTTTGTTTTTATTTTTTAATTTTTTTTATTCTTATCTATTTTTTCTCTTCTTTTTTCTACTTTATCCTTTTTTTCTTTTTCTTTTGTTTTTTCTTTTTCTTCGATGAGGCGAAGCCAGAATCGGGACCAAAGTTGCGGCTTTTGATAAACAGTAATAAGTAGTTGTAGATTGTCGCCCCTTTTTCCCTTTCTATTAGATGGTTTTGGCTGAGAGAGAGAAGGGAGATCATTTCAACATTAATGGGACCAGCGAGAATGAGAAAGAGTGATGGCCGATGGTGGATTGGTTGAATCTAGGTATTGTAAGAGAGAGAGAGAGAGTAGAGAGAGAACGAGATGAGAGAAGAGAGATAGAGCAGAGAGAGTAGAGAGAAGAGAGAGTTCAGGACAGGACAGGTCAGGACAGACAGACTGACAGACAGAGAGAGGAGAGTTGAGAGGAGGAGAGAGAGAGAGAGAGAGAGACAGTCAGACAGACAGACAGAGAGAGAGTGAGAGAAGAGAAGGAGAGGCAGAGAGTGAGAGAGAGACGTTGGAGGAGAGAGAGAGAGAGAGAGAGGGACGAGATGGGATCGAGAGACAATGACAATGGGAACAATGACAAGGACAAATTCTTTTATTTCGAGGATAATGAATAAGCACACATTTGCTTTTTTACATCCAGTCCCAGCCCGTTAGGGAAAACATCTTAATATTAATAACCCAATACTTATACAGTTACAATTAAAATACAACGAAGAAGAGAAGCGTGAGAGAGAGAGGAGATGGGGGGAGAGTATGAGAGGAAGAGAGAGGAGAGCTGAGAGCGAGAGAGAGAGAGAGACGATGTGTGAGAGAGAAGAGAGAGGGTGTATTTCTAGAGATTTTACTCGCTCAAAATGTATAATTTTTTTTTCTTCTCCAAAGCAGTTGCACACGATCACCATCAACACTCGTTTTTGATTTATACTAGTTCAAATTATATGTCATGATAACGAAATATACTCAATACCCATAAAATTCACACATTATAAAACAAGGAAACAAAAAAATGATGAAATCCAATACCTATACAGTCATTGAGAGAGAGAATGTGTGGGTGTTGTGTGCTGTGTGTGTGGGTGTGTGTGTGTGTGTCTGTGTGTGTGTGTGTGTGTGTGTGTGTGTGTGTGTGTGTGTGTGTGTTTCAGGGATAATACTAATATATAATATCACATATGCATGCGAGCACCATCAACATTTTTGATTGTAATCATAACAAAATGAATGTCATGTGATAACATACACTCACACAATTAAAGTAGGGAAAAATACCTCACCCAATAAGTCATAAAACAGAACATTTCAACACATTGTAAGTAAGAGAGACAAATTTCTTTTATTACCAGGATAATGAAGAAGTTACTCATGTGCTTTTTTTATCCAGTTCCCCGCCCGTAGGGAATACATCTTGATAATGAACCCAATACTCATACTCTCAAACAGTAGAACCAAGGGGGAAAAAAAAACTTTAAAAAGAACAAAACCCAGACAAACAAAACGTAAAAGAAAACCCCCAAAAAACCCTCACCCCAACAAACCCAAACAAACAAACAACATAAAAAAAAACAAGAAAAAAAAACCATGTCCTATTGGACTGTGAAAAAGACCTTTTCAAAATTTCAAATGCTAGTTTTAGATTATAAATTTATACTGTTGAGGGAGTTTTAGAAAAATGGGGCATGAAAGGTGTGTGTGTGTGATGTGTGTGTGTGTGTGTGTGTTTCACTGTTTGTGTTGTAAGTTAGTCAGTGTGTGTTTATATGTGTATGCAGTGCGTGTATACATGTGTGTGTGTGCGAGTCTGTCACTGTGTGCACTTCATGTGTCACTGTGTTAGTGCAAAGTTCTGTGTATATTTCATTTGCATGCATGAACGCATATGTGTGAAACTGCATACATATATATATATGTGTGTGTGTGTGTGCCCCATGCCACAAGTATGATGATAGGGGGAGGGGGGGGGGGTATATATAATAGGCCCCTACACAAGTAGTACAAGTAAATAATTATAATTTATTCTATGGTTGATGATGCTACTGCTTTAGTTTCTGGGCACAGACAGTGTGCAGTGCTCTGGGTAGTTTTGGTTTTGAACACTGATGTGGGCAGTTTGTCATTATATCTGGGGTTGAGAACTTTTACTTTAGGAGATCTATAGCTGTTATAACAGGATTGTCAACAAAACCACCTATCACTAAACAAAACAAAACAGTTGTAAAGAAACCAGTTTGGACTGTCAAAAGTATTAATTTACCCCGCCAGTGCAAGTGAATCTGACATTTTTCAGAAGTTATTTTACTGTCATTTTTACAGAAAAACTCACCGACACAACAGGGTTCATACAGACTTGGTGGGAGAAAATTTAGGGTCTTGATAGGGCTTTTTAGGGGCCATTATTTCCAAATTTAGGTCGTAGCTGCGGGGTATCAAAGTATAAATTTATCAACCTGTGTACACGTTTACATTGATAACCCAATCTCAAACTCATGAAAGCAAAGTCTTCTTGTCTAAAACTAAATGTTGGATATTGATTATTGACACAAATCCAAGTTAAGTTCTAGAATAAAATGTCTTTCAATCATTCATGATTCATAGATACCACAATGAATTAAAATCTTCACACAGTGAAACATCAAATTGTGATATGATGGAATTGGAAGTCTCCATCATCCATGTCTTGAAATTCCAAGCAAAGTGAAAACTGAAACAAGTGTCTCTGATAACTAGCAAAGTGAACTTCAGACACTATCCCTCAAACTTCACCCCATGTGAACTAGTCTCTTTGCCTTATCAAAGATACAGATGGTTACCAGGTACTAGAACTTTTAGTAACAATACCTCAGTCACATTCTTAGTGCCTTTTCCAAATTTGCTCCTTTATTTCAATCTCACACATTCGTACATGCAGGCATTCACACATACACACACACACACGCGCGCATGAATGCATTCATGCACAAGAGAGAGACAGAGACAGAGAGACGTTGCTAGACGAAAGTTCTCTTTACTATGAATATATATATATATATACACAAGTCCTGTATCGTCAATGCAGACCGAGTGGTACGCCTAACATTGGCTTGAAAAGGATGCCCACGCCCTCTCCCCATAGTTTTTTAAAAATTTTCTATCTCCCCATAGTTGTTTTTTTTTAAAGCATGAATCTTCGGATCAAGTCTGCCAATAACTGAATAAGCTGCAAATTTTAAAGTAAAGTCAACTAAATCGACCACATTGAGCGGTGGAAAGTATGCAAAGTGCTGGCATTTCTGACTTACCTTATCAACTGGATTCGTTTCTGTATGCGTTCTGCAGGAAATCCGTGGGATAATCTCCTCAAATAAAGAATAGATTTGGCTACAGATTTTATTGTTTTTCCATTCCGACATGGGACTGTCACTGACTGCCATTTTGTAAACTGCGCATGCGCACAGGAGAAACAATAGGCCTTCCTATTCACAGCGCAGCTGTGCTAAAATTGAAAAATCTCGTAGAGAAGGACTGTAGCACAATAAACAGAAAACTGGGGGTTTTTTGTCTTTTTTTTAAAACTCAGGATCGCAGTTCCATAGTTTAACATCATTTTTCGAACAAATTACGGACAGGTTTGAAATAAATATGTCTTGAGACTGGATTTAAAAGTGTCATAAGAAGGCTTTTGGCTGAGAGAGAGAGGGAGATCATTCCACATCAATGGACCAGAAATTGAGAAAGAGTGATGGCCGATGGTGGATTGGTTGAATCTAGGTATTCGTAAGAGAGAGAGAGAGAGAGAGAGAGATGAGGAGAGAGGAGAGAGAGAGATGAGAGAGAGAGAGAGGGGATGAGAGAGAGAGAGCAGACAGACAGACAGACAGACAGACAGACAGAGAGAGAGAGAGAGTGTGTGTGTATTTCAGAGATAATATCAAATATATAATTCTCAAAGCAGTGCACGATCACCATCAACACTCATTTTTGATTATACTAGTTCAAATTATATGTCATGATAACGAAATAAACTCAATACCCATACACTCACACATTAAAAACAAGAAACAAAAAAAAAGAAGAAATCCAAACCTATACAGTCATTGAGAGAGAGAATGTGTGTGTGTGTGTGTGTGTGTGTGTGTGTGTGTGTGTGTGTGTGTGTGTGTGTGTGTGTGTGTGTGTGTGTGTGTGTGTGTGTGTGTGTGTGTG
>CM054142.1:73660929-73663429 GCA_028751875.1 Rapana venosa | reverse complement strand
AAACACAAATCAATACAGAATGGAATCAGAATAACATGTGCACGCCTATGTACCTACACCTCTTCCCCTGTCAGCAACTGAGGGGTTTGTTTCCTTTGGTGTCTATGTACACTTAGTCATTCCATTTCCATCACCAGGCATCAGCATAGCTAATGAGAGGAGACATCATGAGAATAATGATCAGGTGACATAAATCTAATTCCTTTTAAACAGTCTAAGTTGTCAAGGCCATCTTGTATAAAAATGAATGACTAATATAGTAATAATCCTGCACTTACTGTTCATTTTAGCATTACAACATCCTACCTGGTTTAAAAATAGCAAAACATTAGGTAGCATAGATTCTCCTTTCAAATCTTAAGTTATAAGAGTTGTTGACAAACGTTGGTAACAGAAAACATTACTGGATATTTTTTCTCATTTCGGTGATCAGACATTTTACAGCAACACTTCTAGCTTAAAAAAGGTTCATATTCAAAGAAGACACAAACTTAATAAAAGACAGCGAAAGATAGCAAAATCATCCAAATGACCGAACTACAATATCAACTTTGTCCTTCGATTGGTTTGCATGAAAAAACCCTATCTAGGTAAACTATATTCTCTGAGTGACATTTTTTTGGGTTTGAGGGGAGTCACTTAAAGGAAAAAGTAACAAGATATTATTAAGGAATTTTTTTTCTTATATCGACATATGCAATGCACATATACATAACATGTTGTTCCTTTTCAATCTGATTTTTGCAAAATGGGCAGTTTTTGTCACGCACCGATTCACTATACCCATGTATATTGTTATTTAGAGGGAGAAATTAAAACTTATTTGTGTAATGGCAACACGAAAGCAAAACATAACAACATCCAGAATGTATTGTTCTTTTTAAAAAATGGTCTTTAATGATCGATAAGGCTGGTATCTATCGCGATCTCTAATAGTGCCTGTCCATTCTTGAATGTACATATCGACAAGTCTCTGAATGTGGCCAAGAAAAGTTTTACATCTCCAACATCCTGTTGAAGCCAAACAATGTTAAAGTCAGTTAAGCATCAAACTTCTCTTACTTTTGAAACCCAACATTGTTTACCAAAGTTGTCTAATTTTTAAAAACATTTCATAAACTTTGCGAGGCAAACGTTCACTATTCATTACTAACAGTTTCACCAAATTTGGGCACAGGCTAATAGGAATTCACATATAAAGGATATTGCAAGGTCTCCATATACCATTCTGTTAGGGTTTTTTAAATTTGGGAAAACCAGAAAGATTAGAAACAGAAGAAGGGGAGAGGAGAGAGAGGAGAGATGTAGAGGGGAGAGAGAGAGAGAGACAGACAGACAGACAACCCAACCACCCCACACACACCACACACACACCCCACACACAGGGCGACACGAGAGACAAAGAGGGCAGAAAGAAGACAGACAGAGAGAGAGACAGACGCAGATAGACAGAGACAGACGCAGTGGGCCCCAAAGACAGACAGACAGACAGAAATCAAGTGCTGCTATTATCCCCGAACTGTTGCAAAAGTGGTGTTACTGTGACAAAAGTCTAAGGGAAAAAACCTCTGTCATTAACTACGAAACAGCAGCAGTTATGTCCTCTTGGGTTTTGTGATAAAGGGCAGCAATTTAAAAAAAAAATTTTTTGCTGCTCATCTTTCTTGACGTCCCCCGTCTGCTGTTCCCACGCCCTCATTTTCCCAATCCCCGCCACAACCATACCAGATTCGTTTGTCTCATCCTCAGAGTCAGAGGTCCACAGGGAGCCCATCACTATCAGGCCGCTGGGGCCCCCAGCCAGAGGGGCCCTGCATGCTGCTGGGTCACTTTGGTGGTGTTCAGTGGTGCCCGTTCTGAGCTAACATACGCAGGACACCACCTACTAAATCCCTACTAACGACAGTATTAGCTCAGTCGCGGAGCCAGGACTGGGGTGAGTTGCCCACCCAGGTGGCAACCACCACAACGTCCCTCCAACGACCGTCCCCCGCAAACCTCCAACCCCAAAGGCTTTGACACAAACTCACCACAGGCACAGAAGTGTATGGGCAAACCGAATCTGAGGTCACCATGAGACCAGAGAAACCGGGACTACCGAATCAGAGGCAATTGTTTTTTATTGCATGATGATCAATGACAATGAGGATGACGTAATGATGCTACTGTGGAAGTGCATATGCTTTGAGACTATTTGACAGGGTTGTACTCTACGCTTACTATCATAATATATCCCGGCGTCAACCGGGCCCCAGAGTACAGACACCTGCCCGTGTTGGTCAGGTAATTTGAGCAACACTCTTAAATCGCATCCGTTACGTGGATGAAGCTCGGGCTGTGTGGTCCAGTCTTCCCACTGAGCCCACAGCACACTCACTCTGGGTAGGAGCCGGCCGGAGTCCGAAAAATCCCTATGACTCTTATGGGAAAGAACCCGCGACCCTTTCCGGGCGTAAACCAAAGGGGCTAACCCCTGCCCATGGCGGTGGAGGTCGTGATT
>CM054142.1:73650946-73660429 GCA_028751875.1 Rapana venosa | reverse complement strand
AACTGTTAGGGGGGAGGGAGGGGGTAGCCTAGAGGTTAGATGACTGCGCTTGTGGTCTGAGGGTCCGGGTTTCAGCCACCACCCAGGCTCGATGGGATTTTCCCCCTGAAGTTAACGTCAGCGCTGACCCCAGTCCCTCCAAAGACTTTCCGATGAGACAATAAGCCCGTGTGCAAACACACGCAGAGCATCTTTTACACACGTTAAAACCTGTTTTGCCTTTCGGAAGAGTAGGTGATTTCTGCAGTTCTGGTATGGACCACCACATGCCACACTTCTTAATTGGTCATCACTATAGTCAGGAAAGAACAGTGCCATGTTTATAGTCAGGGAAGAACAGTGTCATGTTTATAGTCAGGAAATAACAGTGCCATGAGTATAGTCAGGAAAGAACAGTGTCATGATTATAGTCAGGAAATAACAGTGCCATGAGTATAGTCAGGAAAGAACAGTGCCATGATTATAGTCGGGAAAGAACAGTGTCATGATTATAGTCAGGAAAGAACAGTGTCATGTTTATAGTCAGGAAAGAATAGTGTCATTATTATAGTAAGGAAAGAACAGTGTAGTGATTATAGTCAGGAAAGAACAGTGTAGTAATTATAGTCAGGAAAGAACAGTGTCATGATTATAGTCAGGAAAGAACAGTGTCATGATTATAGTCAGGAAAGAACAGTGTCATGATTATAGTCAGGAAAGAAGCGTCATGTTTATAGTCAGGAAAGAACAGTGTCATGACAATAGTCAGGAAAGAACAGTGTCACGATTATAGTCAGGAAAGAATAGTGTAGTGATTATAGTAAGGAAAGAACAGTGTCATGACTATAGTCAGGAAAGAACAGTGTCATGACTATAGTCAGAAAAGAACAGTGTGGTGATTACAGTCAGGAAAGAACAGTGTCATGACTATAGTCAGGAAATAACAGTCTCATGATCATATTCAGGAAGGAACAATGTAGTGATTATATTAAGGAAAGAACCGTCTCATGATCATATTCAGGAAAGAACAGTCTCATTACCATATTCAGAAAAGAACAGTGTAGTGATTATAGTAAGGAATGAACAGTGTGGTGATTATAGTCAGGAAAGAACAGTGTAGTGATCATATTCAGGAAAGAACAGTGTAGTGATTATAGTCAGGAAAGAACAGTGTAGTGATTTATCGGGAAAGAAAAGGAAATGTTTAAGTCGGGAAAGATCGTGTAATGATCATAGAAAGAAAGGCAGGGATTAAGCGGGAAAAAACATGTAAAACACGTCTAAAGAACATTAGTTTTTTGGGGTCTTGCTGATGGTTTTTGCACACTTTTTCGTTGGTCATGATAATCCCAGCAATCCGGGAAAAAACTTTGGGGTTTTTACGATGTTCTTATTAAATACATTTGTTTTAGAAATTTTATAATGTCATATAAAAGACTAGATATGTCAGATATCCCAAAACATAATATCATAATCGCAATCAATACCCAAGTGTTTCCCAAAAAACCAGAATGGTTGATTGAAATCCCTGTCTACCCTTTCCCCTTGTTTTACACTTACGCCCTACAACGTCTTCTCCTCACCTAAAATGCAGGGTTACCCCCTTGGGTCGAAACCTCTCCCTTTCCCTCACGTCTTTCAGGGGGTGTGGCTTCCTTTTCGGCAGGTAAAAACCAATTTCCGTATTTTTTAAATACTAAGGATAGAAAATAACCCACAGCAGCAAGGGTTTGTACACATGGGGATGGATGAAAAAAAAGCACATGAATTTTTTTCGTTTACCCTCGAAATTAATGATAAAATAATCATAACAATAAAAATTGTGCGTGTGTGTATACAGGCTTGTGTGTGTTGTGTGTGTGTGTGTGCCCCGCGGCGCGCGGTGGGCCCTGTGTTGTGGTGGTACCGTGCGCGCGCGCGGCGTTTGTGGGTGTTTTGCATAAGGGGTTAAATTACATGTGAAGGTGCTAGCGCGCGGTGTGTGTGTGTGTTTTGCACGGCGCGCAAGCGGCGGATGAACCCTAGTGTGCGAGTGTTTCCTGCAGGCACATAAAGAAGCAAAACTTGCTACAAACTGGGAAAAACAGAGCGAGAGGAGACATGGGACAAAGAGAGAGAGAGAGAGAGAGAGAGAAAGAGAAGAGAGAGAGAGAGAAGAGAGAGAAGAGATTTTGTTTTTTTCAAACCTAAGATGTTCCTTTCCTGCTTCACTCAAGCTTTTTTTTTGCCTTCAACAGCCGAAATTCATCCCCCGGCCCAAAAGGTATAACCTTTGTGTGTGTGGTGTGGGTGGGTGTGTGTGTGGTGGTGGTGTGTGGGTGTGTGTTGTTTGTGGTGGGTTGTGTGTGTGTGTATTGTTCGTGGTGTGTGCGCGCGCCCGGCGCGCGTCAAGCGGCGTGCGTCGTGCTGCGGCACATTTGGACTTTTTAGAATATTAATTGTTACTGGTTGCATGACTGTGTAAGAATGAGTTGAGTGCAAGCGTTTTTCCCTCGCAAGATATAGCCAAAAAAAATTTCCATTTATTATTATTATTATCATTACTTTATTATTACATTCTTTTTTATCGAGAATAGGGAAAATAACCCCTTATGTCTTTTTAATATCCGTCCTCTGTGTATGGGGTTTTGTAAATTCTGTCACTTTTTCCCACGCACACAGGGCCTACTCTTACGAAAAAGCGGAACGGTTTTATCGTGTGCGCAAAAGTTTGCGTGCGTTCGCAACGGCTCCGTTTTATAGTCTCATCCCAAGGGCATTTTGGGGGAAATGGAGTCTGCATGATGTTTAACTCCAGGGGGAAAAAACCCCCTTGAACGGGAATCGAACTCGGGGGCGTCGATTTCGGGCGCAATGTTCTAACCACTAGGCTATCCATCGAGAGAGGAGGGAGAGAGAAGGAAGAGAGAGAGAGAGAGGGAGAGAGAAGAGAAAAAGAGAGAGAGAGAGGAGAGAAAGAGAGAGGAGAGAGAGAGAGAGGAAACACCAGACAAAAACGTCAACACTTAACCCAAAAACTTTTTCCCAAACAAAATTAAAAAGGGGTAATTGAACAAACTTGTCACCACAAAAATTCTAGGAGTAAAATTGTGAAAATCTCAGTTGGTTTCCATATAACCCAAATGCAAGTAATGTCCCAAAAGTATACCCAAATTTCTAAAAAACAAACACTTTCCTTGACCTTCATTCAAGGAAACTATTTTTCCTCTTATTAAATTTCAATAGACTATGTTTTACCCTGTGGGTTCTGCTGTGCAAACACTTGAAACCCTTTCTGAGTCTGTATAAACGGGGTCTCAAACTGGTCTTTTTTAAGAAACAAATTATTAAACGACTATACTCAGTTAAAATATGTTTTTCCCCCCACCCAAAAATTAAAATTAAAAAAGGGGTTAATGTTCAAGATTATGACAGGGAAATGTTCCTCATACTTAAAAGACAAATTTCCCCTAAAACCAAACCAGAAATCTTTAAAAGCCTAGTCCCCAAACCCAAGAATAGCTTATTTAATTAGTTTACTTTTTCTCAGGCCCTATAGCTGGGAACTCCCTTCCATTCAGTTAAAACATCAGCAATAACAATTACAAAACCAATTTTCAAATCCTTGTACAAACAACAATAACAAACCCCAGCCCCTTAAAAAAAAAGTTATAATCCGCCCCTTTCCCCCCCTGCCCTTTCCCTTCACCTGCGTCGCGTCTGTGTTCTCTCTCTCTCTCTCTCTCTCTCTCCCTCTCTCTTTCTCTCTCTCCCCCTCTCCTCTCCCCTCCTCTCTCTCTCTCTTCCTCTCTCTCTCTCTTCCTTTTTAGATTTTCATTGTTCGAGGGAGTTTCCAAAATTTGGGGGAAATTTTTTTTTATTCATTCCCTTATGGTTTAAGAAATATCTATCAAACAATAATATTTTGTTATCATTTACGAAATAATAAAAAAGAATTTGAGGGTGATGATGTTTTTTTTGGGAAATTTATATTCATTTTTTTTGTTTTTTTGTTTACAAACATAAAAGCATTTTATTTAACACACCACACACACACACAAACAAAAAAACCCCCACACAACTCACAAAAAAACAACCACACACACTCACTCCTTCTCTCTCCTCTCTCTCCCCTCTCTCTTCTCTCTTTTCCTCCCCCTCTCTCTTCTCTTCTCGGTTACTTCCCAATGTTTTAAGATTTAAACAATGATTTTTTTTTTTTTCCCTTTATTTATTGTTTTTAGTGTATGAGTTTTGGGCTTATTTTATTATCACACTTTCCAATTTTTGGTACGAGTAAAAACAAAAAGACTTTTGAAAAGTGACCCTTGTGTTTGCTTAAAGAATTGAATTTTTTAGTATTACCCCTTTAAACACACCCTCTTTTTTCTCTCCCCTCCCCCCCACTCTCTCTCCCCACTTCTCTCTCCCCCTTTTTCCCCCCCATTTTGACTTTATGGGTTTGGTTTTTTTCTTTCTTTTCTTCCTTTTTTTATTTTTTTGGGGATTTTAAGGGGTTTTTGATTTTTTTTATTATCATGCCCTTTTTTCTTTTACGAGTGTAACCCAAAAGATGTTGAGGGTTTTGACGTGTACGTTTTGAGAATTATATATATTTAGTTATTATCTCTAAAACACACACACACCCCACACAACACACAACACACCCCCCCCCCTCTCCTCTCTAAAATTTTCCCCTCTCTCTCCCCTTCTCTTTTCCCCTCTCTTCTCTCCCCTCTCTCTCTCTCTCCTTTTATTTGTGTTATATTTAAAGTTTTGTTACCTGATAAAGGGAAACGAAATTCATACTTCATATTTTCAATATTTTTTTTGGGCTTTTTTACTGTACTTGGTTCTGGTAATGTCCATTTCAATGTTTTTATTTTACGTGTAAAAAATTGTGTACCATTTTACAATGTAAGATTTAATTTTTTTTTACTTCTTTAATTTGGGGTTTTTTTTATTTTTCTCTCGGGTTTTTTTTTTTTTAATTTTTTTTTCTTTTTTTTGTTCTTGTTTTTTTTTTTTTTTGGGGGGTTTTTTTTTTGTTTTTTTGGGGGTTTTTTTGGGGGGTTTTTTTTTTTTTTGGGGGGTTGGGGGGGGGGTTTTTTGGGATTTTCTTTTATTTTTTTTGTTTTTTTTTTTAAATTTTTTCCCCTTTGTTTTACTTTTGTGAAGTATAAATTTAGGGGTTTAAATTTATTTAATTATCCCTAGGGGGGATTGAGAAAAAACACCGATGCTTATTCATTTTCCCGTAATTTTTTTTTTTCCTCTCCCCTCTCTCTCTCCCCATCTCTCTCTCTCCTCCCCTCCCCCCCAACCCCCCCTCTCTCTCTCTCTCCCACATTGTTTTTATATTCATAAATCAGCAATCTGACCTTTAAAAAAGCTGAAGGTAAAATGGAATCCAGAGTTTCCAATTTAGGGAAAATTATTTTTTACTGTTTTTTGCTGATGTTTGGCTCTCTTGTCAAAAAGTGCCTTGGTTACAAAACCGCTAAATGTTTTACATAGAGGTTGGAAGAATAATTTAAAAGTAAATTTTGAAAAAAAAAAAATTAGGGTTTTCAAAAAGGGGGGTTCTTTTAGGAGGGTGAGCAATGGTATTGGTGACAAAAAGCTAGAGTCGTAAATTTATTTTCTTTTTTGGGGGTTTAAAATTTCACAACGATGGTGTATGAAAAAAGGGCACTAAAAAAAAAACTTTTTTGGTTTTAAATTTAAGGGGAAAAAAGGAAACTGCCTTTTTAAATACCCCCTTTCCCAAAGAAAAATAAAGAAATAATTTTACACCTTTTTTTAAAAAATATTTGATGCTAAAAACAATCTGTTTTAATGTTTTCCCGGCTGAAATCTGGGGTTTTTGAAAAAAGTTAGATCTTTAGGAAAGTCCATATTTTAAACGGCAAAAGATTTTTAGGGCCCCCGTCAATAAGAGGTTTAAATGGTGATCGGGAAGGTATCCTTTAATGTAAATTTTGTTTTTCCAGTTTTCGATATTGGTTCAGACTCCTTCAGTTTGGAAAATGAAAATTACCTAAATTAAAGCCACGAGATGCTTCTTGAACTAAAAAAATTTGGGGAAAAAGGGGGGGGGTAAAAAAATTCCGGGGAAATTCTGTGGGAAAAAGTTTTCATTTTTGGTTGCAACAATGTTGGAGATATCAAAGCGTTTTTGGGGTCAATTTAAACACGACTTTTTGGCTTTTTTTTTATTAAAGGGAAGGACTTTACAGTTAAGATCGTAATGGTAGGGAAAAATTAAAAGTCCTTAAAAATGATTTTTGAAAGAGAAAATATATATCCGATTTTTTGAACTTTTTGCTTCAGGGGGAAATTTTCCAATTTGTTTTAAACGTTCTGCCCTCAAAAATGCAAATATACATCGATATGGGCGATTCTTTTCCAAAAAAAACCTTCCTTTTTGTAAGCCAAAAACTAAAGGGACGAAATGCATTTTTTGTTTGACTGCCCCTGTTTTCTGATCTCAGGCTAATTTCCTTTGGGTGTTCGTAAAAATTCCCCCAACTGTGTTTTTTGAAAGGTAGAAAAACCCTCACCGTTTAATATTTTTCCCCGGGAAAATTTTTCCCCCCATTCAGCCAACAACGAAAAAAATTTAAACATTGAGCTGTTATTTGATTAAATTTTGCGGGAATTTTAAAAATTGAGTTGGGTAAACTTGACGATTCCCGGGAATTGATGTCAATGTAAAAACTTTTGGTTTATAATAGAGCCCCAAAATAACCCCTTGTTTTAATTTACAGTTTTTGGTGACCATGCGTTTAAATAGAAATTTTTTTTCCCTCTTATAGAAAAAATTTAAAGTTTTTAAATCATGAAAACATTTCATATAAAAGGGTTGTACGTCAAAATAGTCATTTGATAGTAGTAACTTGGGGAAGATTTAAAGGGGCGGTATTGGTTGAAAGATTTTTTTTTAGTGGGGGGTTGGATTTTTAAGTTAAAGGAGGGAAGGGTTTGGTGGTAGGAAAAAGGGGAATGAAAAGAGGTTGATGGTGGGGGTGATGGAGACTGCAGGGTTTTTAATGTTGGGGTAATAAAGGGTTTTTGAGGTTTTTGAGGGGTTTGAGGGTGGGGTTGTAAGTTGAGTAGATGGGGTGGTGATTAATTTTGAGTTTGTTTGGTGGGGTATTATGTATTTTGATTTGTGGGGGTGTTTGGGGTTTTTTTTAGAGGGGGGGGGAATGTAATGTTGAGTATGATGATGGTGGTGTTGGGATGTTCAAAAATGATGAATGGTTTTAAATCGGGGGTGAATGATAAAAGAAAGTTTTGGGGACTGTAAGATGTTTGGGGGCTGTAGTGACTGGATTTGAAGGTAATGGGGTGGAAATGAATTTTAAAAATTGGATTTTTAATTTGATGGGGATTTTAAGTATAAAAAAACGAGGGATTAAATCGTAGGGTTTGAAAAATTTTACGAAGTAAATGTGGATATTGTCCCATGGTGAGGGCAATGGCGATTTTAAATTAAAAAGTTTTTTAAGGGATGATGATGTATTAAACTGAACCTATAAAAAAAGGGAAATGGGGGAAATTTTCTCAAGGGGGCGGGAGATACAGATATTTAAATTTTTAACTTGATTTTTATAAATTGATGTAACCTCAAAAAGTTGGTGGCGATGTTTGTTTGGAAAATGCTAAAACGGGTTTTAAAATTGAAATGCTAAAAAGTTGATGATGGGGCAATGAGTGGTTTATTAAAGGGGAACGATGGCAACGAGGGTAAAGATTTTGGGGGGGGTGGTGTTTGGTTTTATGATACAGATTTTAAAGTTGCGATGGGGGAAATGATGTATATGTTAAAAAATGCAATGGAAAGGGGGTTGGGGATATAAAGAAAACCCTTCACGACAATAATGTAATACAAAAATTTGATGGCGTGATGATATAATTACGGGCGGGGGAAGACGTTGAAAATTGTAGAAACGAGGAGAAAGATTTTTTGTGAAATGACAAGATAAGAAAGTAATGGGGTTTTACTGATATTTTTGCGCGATGCGGCTTTAAAACTTGAAGATCCCGGTTACGAGGGATTTAGATCTGAAGAAGATGATGGGGATAAAAATGACTAAAAGACTAAAGTGTGATTCTGTAGCTTGCAGAATTTGAATGCCAAATGGATATAATGGCCTTGGGTTTTGGGACTACCCCCTACCCCCTCCCCGAAACATTTTTTTAAATAGGGGGCCAAAGGGCCGAAGAAACAAAATTTTCGTGTTCATTTTCATGCCCCCCCTTTTGTCTTTCTGACACTTCTTCCTGGTGTTGTCTGTCTTCTGCCCTTTTCCGACCCTGTTTTTTCCCCCTGTTCCTTTTTCCGGTCTTTTTTCCCCTCTCTTCCCCCAAAACCCCGGCGCCCCTTTCAAAATCCCCCCCCCCCCCCCCCCCATTTTAACTTAAACACTGATTCCACCCCCCCCAACACCCTTGGGATCAGACTATCTTTAAAAGCATCCCCCTTCTGAAGGACTTTTCTTTTTCCCTCTTTTTTGGTTTCTGCCTTGTTCTGTTTCCCTTGGCCCCCATGTTTTTTGGTTTTGGCCTTCCTTTTCCCTTCTCCTCCCCTTTTCCCCAAAAAATTTAAATTTAAATTTTAAACAATTTTTCCCCTACCCCCGGGCAGATCCGGGGCGGACTTTAGGCGCTAAACGGAAAACCCCAACGCATTTTCGCTCATATGACCACAACGTTATTTTTTTTCTGAGCGTTCGCCCGAAAAAAAACGGGGACAATAAACCCATTTTTTTAAGTCCCAATGCACCGAAATCCCTTGCCACGTTTTAAAAAACCTTTTCCCCCCTTTGGGGAAGAAAATTTTGGGGCCAGGAAACGGAGGACAACATTTAAAAAGCGCAGGCACAAAAAGTGTGGGTTTTTTAGACAAAAAACGAGGGAAACTTTAAAAGAAGAAAAACCCACAAAAAAAAGAACAAAAAAAAAAAGAAGACGAGGAGGGGAGGGAAGGGGGAAGAGAAAAAAAAGGAGGGGAGGGGGAAAGGGGGGAAAAGGGGGAAGGAAAAAAAGGGGAAAAAAGAAGAACAAGAAAAAACAAGACAAAAATGTATAAAATTTTTTAAATAGCGGGAAATTTTGTAAAGCAAAAAAATCGAACATTGCATTCAAATAATTTACACCTAAACCCGCCCCCTTTTTTTTTGTTTTGCGTTGACTCAAAGGGTATTTTTAATGAAAATTAAAGACATACAGGGTAAAAAAAAGGAATTTGATTTTTTTGAGTTTAAAAATTCCCCTTAAAATTTTATTGCAAGAAAGGGCATCAGCATAACTTTTTGCGGGATACCCTCTCATTTGGGGAAATTTTTTTCGAATGACCCGGGTTTGATTCTTTGGAAAAAACAAGGTGCCTCGAATACAGTACTAAATGTTTTTTCTAATCTTTGCTTTGGGTCGTCTTTGAAATTCATTCAAAGCTAAAAATCACCCATTCAAAAATTTTTTTAAAAAAAAAACATTATCAGCGTTTTTCCCCAGGGA
>CM054142.1:73620946-73648446 GCA_028751875.1 Rapana venosa | reverse complement strand
ACACACACACACACACACACACACACACACACACACACACACACACACACACATGAAGATACCTGTTGAAAAGTAGGAACAGATTATTATAAGGGAAAGATCTCAGGTACGAAATAAGTGCGCTTTGAGGCTGGGTTTGAAAGTGTCAAATGTAGGCTTTTGGCGAAGTGAGAGAGGGAGGTCGTTCCTTGTGGATGGGCCAGAAACAGAGAAAGAGTGTACAGGTGAGACAGTTACAGAGATAAGCGGGTGCAGATTTGTGGAGACATTTGAAACAGAGGGAATAAATCTTATACTTTACACTTTGTGAATCATTCAGCCAGTGAAAAGATCGCAAAAGAGGAGTGTAAAGATTTTTTCTTTCTTAGGATTAGTAGTGCTTCAGAGTTTTGTATGTGTTAGAGGATAAGAGATGTTACAAGTTTGGATGTTGCATCAGTAGACAGATTCTTGCGAATCGCGCTTATGCGCCATAATTGATAATAGCAGGACTGGCAGGTCTGGGTGATGAATTTTTCAAAGAGAGTGTGTTGTCAAGAACTACCCCTAAATATTTCATTGAGCTGGACAAAGGAACTGATGTATTGCCGAATTCTACTGAGTTTGTTGTGATGGAGGAAAGTTTCTGTTCCGTCCCTAAGAGCATGGCTTCCGTTGTTGCTTCCATTTGACGTCTGTTCGCTCAAAGTGATATTAGACGAGCATGGTTTCCGTTTTATGGGCATTTAGCTGTAACTTATTCTGAGTCATCCTCCACCCCCCACCCCCACCCCCCACTAAATTCTTCCGCCGTTGTCATTATCCAAAAAAACCAACAACATGTTTGTTTGGCATGTAAAACAAGTAGCTGGTTACTGCACTTTTCTTGTTCAAAATCAATTGTATGTCATTTCCTCTTCATGCAGGCACGCCATGGGCTGAGTCATCCACTTTATTCCCAAAATAACTAACGATTAGTTATAAATTCTCTTCTCTAAATAAAAAATAAACAAGAGGAAGACAACGAGGAAGAGAAGGAAAGGAAAGAAACATTTTGCTTTCAGCTTTCATCGCCCCGCCATTCTTGTCATTCCAAGGCCACTAAAGAAGAAACGTAATTCTTTTCAAAACAGACAACGCCGCGCCACCAGTTACTTCCCTTAAAGTGTTCAACTTATGCCATAGGCGTTTGCAATTCAAACTTCTTTGTCGATCGCCGAGGCATCTAGCTTCTCTCTCTGATAAATCTTTTACAAATGATTCATTCCCTTGGATGACACCAACTCTTCGGTATCTTATCTGGTAACTGAAGTGTTAAAAACAAAAAAAAGTATTGAACAGAACTGTGACCAGGTGTGGCCAGATTGTGGGCAGCAGGCAAAAGAAGGGACAGAGTGGAAGGAGTGTGGTGTGAGAGGAAGAGCCAGAGAAACTGCCAGTGATGAGAGAGAGCCAGGTTTGAGCTTGTGTGTGTGTGTGTGTGTGTGTGTGTGTGTGTGTGTGTGTGTGTTTGTGTGTTGTCTGTTCTGTGTGTTTGTGTGTTTATGGTTTGTTGTGTGTTTGTGTGTATCTGTTTTCTGGTGTGTGTGGATGTATGGTGTTCCTTCGTACGTGGTGTGGTGTGATTGTAGTTTATGTGTGTGGTGTGTGTGGTGTGTGTGGTGGTGTGTGTGTGTTGTGTGTGTTCTGGTGTGTTCTGGTGTGGTTGTGTGGATGTGTGTATGTGTGTGGGTGCGCGCGGCGTGCGTGCGTGCGTGCGTGGTGCGTGCTGTGCGTGCATGTTGTGTGTGTGTGTGTTCGTGTGTGTGTTGTGTGTGTGTTCGTGTGTGTTTGAGTGTGTGTGTTCTGATGTGTGGTGTGGTGGTGTTATGTGTTTGGTGGTGTGTGTGTGTGTTAGTGTGTGTGTGTTCTGGTGTGGTGTGGATGTGGTATGTTGTGGTGTGGAACGTGAGGTTTGGTGTGGTGTGGGTATGTGGTGTGCTTGGTGCGATGTGGTGTAGTGAAGTTTGGTGTGGCAGGTATAGTGTGATGCAGTGTGGTGTTGTTGGGTGGTGTGGTATAGGTGGAGTCGTGTGTTGGTGTAAGTGGTGTGGTGTGTGTGGTGTAGATTGTGTATGTGGTATGATGTGGGTGGTATGGTGGGGTGTAGGTGGTATGGTATAGGTGGTCTGGTGTAAGTGGTGTCATTTAAGTTGTGTGGTGTGGTGTAGGTGATGTAGGTGGTATAGTGTATGTAGTATGGTGGAGGTGGTGTGATGTAGGTGATAGCACAAACACAAACCTCTGACCACACTGACCTCTCTGATCACTATAACACTATTCTCCGCCAACTGCTTGATGAGCATGCACCTCCTACTGACCATCTCCTCCCTGACAGACCCTGTGCGCCATGGTATACCCAAGACATCTTGATAGCGAAGCGCAAACGCCGGCAACTAGAACGGAAGTCAAAAACCGAAATCAACAAACAGCTTTTCCGAAAACAAATAAACAAAGTCAAACTCTTAATCCATTCAGCAAAGACAGACTACTACTCTTCCCAAGTTCTCTGTGCTACATCCATAAAATCTCTTTTTTTTCCCTCACCTCAAATCTCCTTGGATCTGCAAAAACAACTCCTCTGCCTAACACCCACAACCTGTCTGAACTTCCATCCATATTTTCTGCCTTCTTTTCAGACAAAGTTTGAAACATACGCTCCAGACTGGATCAGACTCAATTCCAGCCTGCGCCTCCTGATCCCCAGTTCACTGGCACTCCTCTCTTTTCCTTCCATCCCACAAGCGAAAAAGAAATCATGACAATTATGAAGGAAATTACTATAAAATCATGCGACCTTGATCCCATACCTGCTCCTGTTTTCTCACAATGCCTTCCACAACTTGTACCTATTATCACTAAAATAGTAAACTCATCTCTTCAGTCAGGAAATTTTCCATCAGCTCTTAAAACAGCAATAGTCACACCTCTACTGAAAAAGCATGACCTCGATCCCAACTTTCTGAAGAATTATAGGCCTGTCTCAAACTTACCCTTTGTCTCTAAAGTACTAGAAAAAGTCGTTCTCAAACAGCTCAACAGTCATCTTCATTCCAATGATCTCCTTCCCACTTTTCAATCTGCCTATCGCCCCAACCACAGCACCGAAACCACCCTAGTCCACACTTTGGATACACTTCTACTTGCTTCTGATACAGGAAAAATCTCCTCCTCACTCTTCTTGACTTATCTGCAGCCTTTGATACCATAGATCACTCAATTCTTCTTTCTTGCCTCCAAAATACGTTTGGTATTAACGGCACAGCCCTCACCTGGTTTACTTCATACCTCACAGACAGGTTCCAGAAAGTTATTGTAAACAAAATTCAATCAAAACCTGTCAAAATGGAATGTGGAGTCCGCAGGGATCAGTCCTGGGCCTGTTCTCTTTACTCTCTACACTGCTCCACTCTCACATATAATAAACAACCACCATATTGATCATCATTTCTATGCCGATGATACTCAGCTTCAGCGCAGTGATACTGTTGAAAACTTGCCTTCCCTCCTGACAAATATGTCCTACTGCCTTCAAGACATTCAAAACTGGATGACTCAGAACAAGTTACAACTTAATGCCGATAAAACCGAAGCCATGCTCATAGGGACCCAACATAAACTTTCCTCTATCGCAAAAACTTCAATAGAATTCGGCAATACGTCAGTTCCTTTGTCCAACTCTGTGAAGTACTTAGGAGTAGTTCTTGACAACACACTCTCTATGAAAAAATTCATCACCCAGACCTGCCAGTCTTGCTACTATCAATTACGACGCATAAGCGCGATTCGCAAGTATCTGTCCACTGATGCAACTTCCAAGCTTGTCACATCTCTCATTCTTTCACGTTTAGACTTCTGTAATTCTCTTTTGGCTGGCCTACCAGCATCATCTATCCACTCTCTTCAACGCATACAAAACTCTGCAGCTCGCCTGGTCCTAAGAAAGAAAAAATCTGAACACATCACTCCTCTTCTGCGATCTCTTCACTGGTTGCCTGTCTCACAAAGACTGGAGTATAAAATCAATACATCTGTTTCAAAGGTCTCCACAAATCTGCACCCTCTTATCTCTGTAACTGTCTTCATCTGTACACTCCATCCCGTTCTCTTCGTTCAGCCGCAGATAGTTTGTGCTTTCGAACACCCAGATTCAAACAAACCACTGTTGGTCGTCGCTCCTTCTCTGTTTCTGGTCCATCCACCTGGAATGACCTCCCTCTTTCACTTCGCCAAAAGCCTTCACTTGATACCTTCAAATCAAGCCTCAAAACACACTTATTTCCTACCTGAGACTTTCCCCCCAAATATCTGTCCCTAATTATCAACAGCATCTTTCACCTTCTAAGTGTTGTTCCGAGTGTGTGTGTGTGTGTGTGTGTGTGTGTGTGTGTGTGTGTGTGTTTTGTGTGTGTTTGTGTGTGTGAGTGTGTGCGCGTGTGTGTGCGTGCATGCGTGCATACGTGCGCGCGCATGGTTTTGAAATCTGTTGTTCATTATGTTTAAGGAGAGTTGCATGCCTGTAAATGATTGAGTGCAAGCGCTTCGATTTGTTTTTTACAAGATTCAGCGCTATATAAATTCCATATATTATTTTATTATTATTTATTATTATTATTATTATTATTATTTTTATTTTTATTATTATTATTATATATTATTATTATTATTATTATTATTATTATTATTATTATTAATTATTATTATATTATATTGTTATTATTATTATTATTATTATTATGTAGGTGGTGAAGTGTATGTAGTATGTGAGGTGGTGTGGTGTAGGTGATGTAGGTGGTGTATGTATGTAGTATGGTGGAGGTGGTGTGGTGTAGGTGATGTAGGTGGTATAGTGTATGTAGTATGGTGGAGGTGGTGTGGTGTAGGTGATGTAGGTGGTATAGTGTATGTAGTATGGTGGAGGTGGTGGATGTAGTGGGATGGTGTAGGTGAGTTTGTGTAGAGATGTAGATGGTGTGATGTAGGAGATGTAGGTGGTGTGATGTAGGTGTTCTAGGTGTGTGATATAGGTGGTGTATGAGATTAGGTGGTGTGATAGAGGTGGTGTGGTGTAGGTGATGTGATTAGGTGGTATTATGTAGGTGGTGTGATGTAGATGTGTGGACTAGGTGGTGTAGAGTTTGGTGTAGGTAATGAGGTGGTGCAATGTAGGTGGTGTGGTGTAGGTTGTGGTGTAGATAATATGACGTAGGTGTGGTGTGGTTGTGGTTGGTAGTGTCGTGGTGTGTTCGGTGTGTGTGGTGGTGTAGTGTAGTGTGGTGTCATTGTGTGATGGTGTGGTGTTGTTTGTTTGGTGTGGTGTGTGGCGAGTGTAGTGTAGTGGTGTGGTGTTGTCTGGTGTGGTGTGATGGTGTGGTGTTGTCTGGTGTGGTGTGATGGTGTGGTGTTGTCTGGTGTGGTGTGATGGTGTGGTGTCGTGTATGGTGATTTATTGGGTTTGGAGGTGTGGTTTGCTGTGTTATGTGTGTGTTGTGCAGTGTGGTGTGGTGGTGTGTGTGGTGTGGTGTGGTGGTGGGGTGTGGTGTTGTGTGGTGTATGGTGGTGTGTTTGTGGTGATGTGTGGGTGTGATTAGTGTGGTGGTGTGGTGTCGTGTGGTTAGTGGCTGTTATGTGGTGGTGTTTTGTGGTGGTGTGATGTCGTGTAAGGTGGTGTGGGTGTGCTGGTGTGGTGTAGTGGTCATGTGTGATGTATGGTGCTGTCATGTTGTAGTGTGGTGTGGTGTTTTGGTGTGATGTGGTTATGGTGCTGTTATTGGTGTGTTGTAGTGATGGTGGTGTCGTGTAGTTGTTCTGTGGTGTGGTGTGATGTTGTGTGGTGTAGTGCTGTGAGGTAGTGTGGTGTTTGTGTGGTGGTGTGATGTTGTTTATTGAGGTGTGGTGTATGGTGGTGTGGTGTGGTGTGGTGTGGTTGTGTGGTGTGGTTGTGTGGTGTGGTGACGTGGTGTGTGGTGTGGTGTGGGCGGTGACGTGGTGTTGTGGTGTGGTGTGGGTGGTGACGTGGTGTTGTGGTGTGGTGTGGGTGGTGACGTGGTGTTGTGGTGTGGTATGGGTGGTGACGTGGTGTTGTGGTGTGGTGTGGGTGGTGACGTGGTGTGGTGAATGATGCTGTGGGTTGTTTGGTCGTTGTGTATGGTGTGGTGTATGGTGGTGTGGTGAAGTGGTGTGATGTGGTGTGGTGTTGTATAGCTTGATTGTGTGGTGTGATGTGGTGATGTGATTTTGTTGTGTGGTGGTGTGGTGATGTGGTGGTAGTGTGATGTGGTGGGGTGGGGTGGGGTGGGGTGTGGTGGTGTGGTGGTGTGGTGTGATAGGGTGTATTGTATGATCGTTTGGTGGGGTGTGGTGTGGTGTGATAGGGTGTATTGTATGATCGTTTGGTGGGTGTGGTGTGGTGTGATAGGGTGTATTGTATGATCGTTTGGTGGGGTGTGGTGTGGTGGGTGGTGTGGTGTGGTGTGGTGGTGTGTGGTGTGGTGTGGTGGTGTGGTGTGGTGTGGTGGTGTGTGGGGGGTGTGGTGGTTGTGGTGTGGTGTGGTGTGATAGGTGTGTTGTATGATCGTGTGGTGTGGTGTGGTGTGATGTGGTGGTGTAATAGTGTTGTGGGTTGTGGTGTTTTATGTGGTGTGGTGATGTGATGTGGTCGTGTTGTGGTGGTGTGATAAAGTGGTGTGGTGATGTGAGTCATTTGGTCTGGTGTGGTGGTTGGGTGGTGTTGTAAGGTGATGTGTTGTGTGTGGTGTGAAATGTGTAGGTTGATAGTGTGGTGTGGTGTGTGACGTGTGGTTTGGTGTGGTGTGATGGTGTGGTTTGGTGTGGTGTGGTGTTATGGGCTGGCTTGGTGTGGTTATATGGTGTGGTGGTGTGATGTGGTATGGTTTGTAATGTAGTGTAGTGTAAAGGGGTGTGTTACTGTGATATGGTGGAGTGATGTGGTGGTGTAGTGGGTGTGGTGTAGTGTGGCTGGTGTATTAATGTGGTGTGGTGGTGTGACTGGTGTGGTGTGATGTGGCTGTGTGAGTTGGATGGTATGATTGTGGTGGTATGTGTTGATTGTGTGTGGTTTTGGTGGTGGTGATGTGTTGGGTGGTGGGGTGTGTGATGTGTTTGGGTGGTGGGGGGGGTGGTATGTGTTTGTGGTGGGGTGGTGAGTGTGATGTGTTGGTGGGTGGTGATGTGTTGTGTTGTTGTGTGATGGTGTGATGTGGTGTTTGGTGTCATGGTGTGGTGTGATGGGTGTTGTGGTGTGGTGTGGTGTGTGGGTGGTGTGGTAGTGGTGCAATGTATTGTGCTGTGATGTGGGGTGGTGGTGTGGTGTGTTTGATGGTGTAATGTGGTGTGTGGTATGGTCTTGTATTGTGGTGTACTAGTTTGGTGTGATGGTGTGTTATGGTTGTATACTTATGTGGCTTGATGTGGTTATGTGTGTGGTGGTGTAGTAAGGTGGTGCGATTGTTTGGTGTGGTTTTGTGTGGGGAGGTGTGTGATCTAGGAGCGTGGTGTGTAGTGATGTGTTGTGCTGGTGTGTTGTGCTGGTGTGTTGTGCTGGTGTGTTGTGTTGTAGTTGTGTGTTGTTTTGTTTGTAGTGTAGTGGTGTGGTAATGTAGTGGTTTGATGTGGTGATATGATGGTGTGGTGTGGGTTGTGTGGTGTGTAGACAGAGAGATAGAGACAGACAGACAAACAGACAGACAGAGATAGAGACAGAGAGACGGGCAGAGACAGAGAGACAGACTGTTTTACATACAGTCGGATAGACAGACGTAGAGATAGAAAAAAATCTAGACTGGAACACAGAGAGACAGACAGAGAAACAGACAGACAGACAGACAGACAGACAGACAGACAGGCAGACAGTCAGGCAGACAGACAGTCAGGCAGACAGACAAGTAGGCTTACCGACCATCTGACAGATCGACCAAGAGACAAAAATCCGCACTATAATGCCAGCACTCCTTGCCTTCTGGTCACTGCCGTGATAACAGTGTAAGGGAAACAACCGCTATTTGTAACCATGAAGACAGCAGCAGTTAAGTCCTCCTGCATTCATCCCAGAATAAATCGAGGAAACTAATAGATCACATGACGCATGCAAACACTTGACACGCGATAGATCAGGTGCACGCACGGGCAAACACACACACACACACACACACACACACACACAAACACACACACACACACACACACACACACACACACACACACACACACACACACCCCACACACACACACACACACACACACACACTCACACAAACGCACACACACACACACACACACACACACACAAACACAACACACACACACAAACACACACACACATACACACACACAAACACACGCACGCACGCACCCACCCACAAATGTACGCATGCACGCACACACTCACAGGTATACATGTATGTTTATTGTGTGTTTCTGCGTGCGCGGTGTGGTGTTGTGGTTGTGTGTGGTGTATGGTGGTGTGGTGGTTTGGTGTTGTGTGGTGGTGTGGTGTATAATTGTGTTTTGTGGTGTGGTGTATAGTGGTGTGATGTGGTGGTGTGGTGTGTGTGATGTGGTGGTGTGGTGTGGTGTGATGTGGTGTAGTGGTGTGGTGAATAGTGCTGTGGGGTGGTTGTGTATGGTGTGGTAATGTGTTGTAGATTATGGTGGTGTGTTGTGGTGCTGTGGTGGTGGTGTGGTGTGGTGGTGTGGTTGTGTGATGTGGTGATGTGATTTTGTTGTGTGGTTGTGTGGTGTGGTTATACGAGAGTTGTGTTGTGTGGTGATGTGATGTGGTGTGTTGTGATAGGGTGTATTGTATGGTCATTTGGTGGCTGTGGTGTGGTGGTGTGTGTGTGGTGGTGTAATGGTTTTGTAAAGTGTGGTGTGTTTATGTGGTGTGGTGATGTGATGTGGTGATGTGATGTGGTCGTGTTGTATATTGGTGTGATAAGGTGATGTGGTATGGTGTGGTGGTGTGGTGTTGTTGTATGGTGATGTGTTGTGGTGTGTTGGGATATGGTGTAGTGTATGATAGTGTGGTGTGGTGAGATGTGTAGTTTGGTGTGGTGCTGTGCTGTGCTGTGGTCTTGTGATGTGTGTTGTGGTGTGTTTTGGTGTGTGGTGGTATGGTGTGGTGTGGTTGTGTGATGTGGTATGGTGTGTATTTTAGTGTAGAGTGGTTTGTTACTGTGATGTGGTGGTGTGATATCGTGGTGTAGTGTGGTTTTAGTGCTGTGGTGTGGTGTGTTAATGTGTTGTGGTCGTACTCTGGTTTGGTGTGGTTTGGTAGTGTGATGTGGTGATGTGACATGTGTGGTGTGATGTGGCTGTGTGATGTAGTGGTATGATGTGGTGATAAAGTATGGTGTTGTAGTGATGTGTTATGGTGGTGGTGATATGTTGTGGTGGGGTGGTGATTTGATATGGTGGTGATGGCATGGTGAAGTGGCGCTGTGTAGTGGTGTTGTGGTGTTTATGATGGTGTGGTGTGGTTTTTGATGTGTTGGTGTGGTGTTGTGTGATGTGGTGGGGTGTGGGGTGGTGGTGGTGGTGGTGTGGTGTGATGGTGGTGTTGTTTGGTGTGCAGTCAGGTTTGGGGTGGTGTTGTGGTAGTGTGATGTGGTGTGATGTGGTGGGGTGGCATAATGTGGTGTGGTGTGTGGTGTGATGGTGTACTGGTTTTGTGTGGTGTGTGGCATGGTTGTATGCTAATGTGGCTGTGTGATGTTGGTTGGTGTGGTGGTGTAGTAAAGTGGTGTGATTGTGCGGTGTGATGTTGTGTGCAGAGATGAAGTGTGGTCTAGTAGTGTGGTGGTGTAGTGACGTGGTGTGGTGGTGTAGTGACGTGGTGTGTTGTTCTGGTGTGTTGTGTTGTGTTGTAGTTGTGTTGTTATGTGATGGTGTGGTGTAGTGGTGTGATGATGTGGTCGTTTTGTAATGTGGTGTAGTGGTGAGGTAATGTAAAGTGGTATGATGCGGTGATGTGATGATGTGATGGTGTGGTGTGGGTTGTGAGGTGTTTAGACAGACAGAGATAGGGACAGACAGACAAACAGAGATACAGAGATAGATACAGACAGACAGACACACAGAGATAGACAGAGACAGACAGACAGACAGAGAGACACACTGTTTTGTACACAATTGGATAGACAGATGTAGAAATAGAAAAAACAGATGGGAAAACAGAGACAGACAGAGACAAACAGAGACAGACAAACACACAGACAGACAGACAGACAGACAGTCAGGCAGACAGACAAGTAGGCCTACCGTCCATCTGAAAGATCGACCAAGAGACAAAAATCCGCACTATAATGTCAGCACTCCTTGCCTTCTGGTCACTGCTGTGATAACAGTGTAAGGGAAACAACCGCTATTTATAACCATGAAGGCAACAGCAGTTAAGTCCTCCTGCATTCATCCCAGAATAAATCGATGAAAAAAATAGATCAGTGGCACACACGTATGCAATCACTTGCTCACGCAACACATCAGGTGCACGCACGGGCAAACACACACGAACACACACACACACACACACACACACACACACACACACACACACACACACACACATACACATACACACACACAAACGCACGCATGCACAAACGCACGCACGCACATATATTTCACACGCACGCACACACACCCAGGTATACATGTCTCTTTAATGCACATGTGTGTGTGTGTGTGTGTGCGTGCGTGTGTGTGTGTGTGTTGTGTGTGTGTGTGTGTGTGTGTGTGTGTGTGTGTGTGTGTGTGTGTGTGTGTGTGTGTGTGTTGTGTGTGTGTGTGTGTGTGTATGGATGTAGGTCAAGTCAACTCAAGTCAAAATTTTATTTCCAGATGGTACATTGAATAAGCAATGCATTTGCTTTTTTTCATCAAGCCATCTATCTAAGATCAAATTTCTTGATGATTATACTGAAATACTACATTATTGCATCCTTTACCATTAAATTAAACCAGTAAGAAGAGGAAAATCGATAAGATAATACATTGAAAAATTCAAATTACCACATATACATATACACGCACACACATACTCATACACATCTGCGCGCGTGCGCGCTCATGTTCACACACACACTTAAATAAAGAATGTTTTAAGAATTAGGTGTGTGCGTGTGTGTGTGTGTGTGTGTGTGTGTGTGTGTGTGTGTGTGTGTGTGTGTGTGTGTGTGTGTGTGTGTGTGCGTGCGAGCGTGTATGTGCGAGCGTGTGTATGCGAGCGTGTGTGTGTATTGTGTGTGTGTGTGTGAGCGCGCGCGTACAAGCGTGTGTATGTATGTGCGTGTGTATGTATGTGTGTGTGTGCGTGCGTGATGCGCATGTGCATGTGTGTGTGCGTGCATGCGTGCGTGTGGGTGTAAGTGCCGTTTGCTGCCACCGAATCATTATTGTCATGCATACATGTTTGCTCTCAGAAGACCCAATCTATCACTGACCGTTACTGAGCTTGGGTTTTTAAGGGAGCTCACCTCGTTGTATTCTGTGTTCTACTAGTTACTAAAAGAGGTTGTTTCTCTTAGACCAGTAAGTCAGCGATGAGCAGACCGCTAGCAGTCCTTGCATTGTAGTCATAGTGTGTGTGTGTGATCTGGTGTGTTCTGGTGTGGTGTGGATGTGTGTGTGTGTTCTGGTGCGGTGTAGATGTGGCTTGGTGCGGATGTGGTGTGGATGTGGTATGTTGTGATGTGGGACGTGAGGTTTGGTGTGGTGTGGGTCATGTGGTGTGCGTGGTGCAATTTGGTATAGTAAAGTTTGGTGTGGAACATTTGTGGTGTGATGCAGTGTGGTGGTGTGGTGTGATTGGGTGGTGTGGTGTAGGTGGAGTGGTGTGTGGTGTTGTGTGGTGTGTGGTGTGGGTGGTGTGGTGTGAGTGATGTGGTGTAGGTGGTATGCTGTAGGTGGTGCTGTGTATGTGGTATAGGTGGTGTGGTGTAGGTGGTATGGTGTAGGTGGTGTGGTGTAAGTGGTGTCATTTAAGTGGTGTGGTGTGGTGTAGGTGATGTAGGTGGTGTGATGTATGTGGTATGGTGTAGGTGGTGTGGTGTAGATGATGTGGTGTGGTGACATGTAGGTGGTGTTGTGTAGGTGGTGTAATGTAAGTGGTGTGGTGTAGGTGGTGTGATGTAGGTGATGTAGGTGGTGTGGCGTAGATGAGGTGATGTAGGTGTTGTAGGTGATGTAGGTGGTGAGATGTAGGTGATGTAGGTGGTGTGGTGTAGGTGGTGTGATGTAGGTGGTGTGATGTAGGTGATGTAGGTGGTGTGATGCTGGTGGTGTGGTGTTGGTGGTGTGGTGTGGTGTAGGTAGTGCTGTGTACTGTGTGTAGGTGAAGTGGTGTAGGTGGTGTGATGTAGGTGGTGTGATGTAGGTGATGTAGGTAGTGTGGTGTTGATGAGACGATGTAGGTGGTGTGATGTAGGTGGTGTGATGTAGGTGGTGTGATGTAGGTGATGTAGGTAGTGTGGTGTAGATGAGGTGATGTAGGTGGTGTGATGTAGGTGGTGTGATGTAGGTGATGTAGGTGGTGTGGTGTAGGTGATGTAGATGGTGTGGTGTAGGTGATGGAGATGAGGTGATGTAGGGGGCTCACGTCACTATATTCTGTGTTCTAGTTACAAAAAGAAGTTGTTTCCCTTAGACCAGTAAGACAACAATTAGCAGACCGCTAGCAGTCCTTGCATTGTAGTCATAGTGTGAGTGTGTGTGTGTGTGTGTGTGTGTGTGTGTGTGTTTGTGTGTGTGTGTGTGTGTGTGTGTGTGTGTTGTGTGTGTGTTGTGTGTTCTGTGTGTTGTGTGTGTTGGTGTAGGTGGTGGTGTGGTGTGTGGTGTGTGGGTGTGTGTGTGGTGTGTGTGTGTGTGTGTGTGTGTGTGTGTGTGTGTGTGTTGTGTGTGTGTGTGTGTGTGTGTGTGTGTGTCTGTGTGGTTGTGTGTGTGTGTGTGTGTGGTGGTGTGGTGTGTGTGGTGTGGTGTGGTGTGGTGTGTGGTGTGTGTGTCTTGTCTGTGTGTGTGTGTGGTGTGTTCTGGTGTGGTTTGGTGTGGTGTGGTGTGGTGTGGTGTGTGTGTGTGTGTGTGTGTTCTGATGTCGTGCAGATGTGGTATGTTGTGGTGTGGAACGTGAGGTTTGGTGTGGTGTGGGTCATGTGGTGTGAGTGTGCAATGTGTGTGTGGAACATGTGTGTGTGGATGCAGTGTGGTGGTGTAGTGTGGTGTGGTTAGGTTGTTTGAAGTAGGTGAGTGGGTGTGTTGGTGTAGTGGTGGTGCTGTAGTTGGTGTGATGCTGTGGTGTGGTGTGGGTGGTGTGGTGTGGGTGTGTGGTGTAAGTGGTGTGGTGTAGGTGGTGTGGTGTAGTGTAGTGGTGTGGTGTAGGTGGTGTGGTGTAGGTGGTGTGGTGCTGGTGGTGTGGTGTGGGTGGTGTGGTGTGGTGTAGGTGGTGTGGTGTAGGTGGTGTGGTGTGGGTGGTGTGGTGTAGGTGGTGCTGTGTAAGTGGTGTAGGTGGTGTTGTGTAGGTGGTGTGGTGTAGGTGGTGTGTGTGTGTGTGTGGTGTAGGTGGTACATGTTGTGGTGTAGGTGGTGTGGTGTAGGTGGTGTGTGTGTGTGTGTGTGGTGTAGTGGTGTGTGGTGTAGGTGGTGTGGTGTAGGTGGTGTGGTGTAGGTGTATGGTGTAGGTAGTGTGGTGTAGGTGGTGTGGTGTAGGTGGTGTGGTGTAGGGTGGTGTGGTGGTAGTGTAGTGTGGTGTAGGTGTGGTGGTGGTGTAGGTGGTGTGGGTGTGGTAGTGTGTGTGTAGGTGTGTGTGTGTAGGTGATGTGGTGTGGGTGGTGTAGGTGGTACATGTTGTGGTGTAGGTGGTATGGTGTAGGTGGATGTGGTGTGGGTGGTGTGGTGTAGGTGGTGTGGTGTAGGTGGTGTGGTGTAGGTGGTTGGTGTAGGTGATGTGGTGTGGGTGGTGTAGGTGTGTTAGTGTTGTGGTGTAGGTGGTTGGTGTAGGTGATGTGGTGGTGGTGTGGTGTTGTGGTGTAGGTGGTATGGTTTGTTAGGTGGTGTGGTGGTGTGGTGGTGTGTGATGGTGTATTTAATGTGGTGTGTGTGGTGTATGGTGGTGTAGGTGGATGTAGGTGGTGTGGTGTGTAGGTGGTATGTAGGATGGGATTGGTGGTGTAGGTGGTGTGATGTACTAGTGTTTTAAGGTGTGTGTTAGGTTGTAGGTGATGTAGATGTTTTGATGTAATGATATAAGTGATGTAGGTGGTGTGATGATGTAAAGGTGTTGAGTGTAGGTGTGTATAGTGTTTGGTGTAAGTGTTGTGTGTAGTGGTGTGATGTAGGTGGTGTGGTTGGTGTGGTGTAAGTGATGTGGTGTAGGTGGTGTTGTGTGGGTGGTGTAACCCTAACCCTAATACCCTAACCCTAAACCCTTAGCCCTAACCCTAACCCCTAACCCTATGTATAATATTGTATATTATACAATTGTCTTGATAAAAACCCACAATTCTCCTGGGCACCCCTCCCTCCACACACACACCGTTGAGGTAAAACAGTAAAATTGTGATGACAACACAACTGTTTTCAACTTCATTGCTTTTTATATTTTACACATCAGCAAATTTTCGCTTCTATTCTGAAGCTTCCTCAGGCGGAATGGACAACATCAAGAGTGAACCAGCTGTTACAACTAATAGATTATTGGTTTTTGTTCAGAATAATCACCTTCCCCACACGTGAAATATAAGCCAACTTATGAGATATGGTAATGTTCCCCAGGATTTCTCTCCCTTCCCCCCCCCCCCCCCCCCCACTACTCTCTCCATACCACCACCATCCTCACACACACTCTTCTCTTACTCCAACACTCCAAATCTATAAATAATCGCTAAGAAGTAATTTCAGGTTCACAACCAATGAATAAGATCATATCTCAACTAAAACTTCCTGTAAATCACATCTTAAAAAGCTAGAAACTAACTTGTTGGCTCTTAAAATATGCCCGCTGGAAATTGAAAGTCAAAAGAAAACCAAAATGGTTTTTGACTTCCGGTGCCTTTAGTTCCGCCAATCACAACCCTGTTTACTTTCCTTGATTACAAATGGCGGAAAATACTTACAGTGTTTGTTATCAGAGGATTGTTTTTGCGCACTTCATTCATCTTTGCAGACATTTTTACTGCTTACCTCAGTAAGTACATGTGCTTCGATTTCAGTAAGTCGTAGTATTTATCTGATGAGTGTGGATTTGCTAGAACATGACCAGTAAAGAAGTTGTAACGAAAATAAGACATGGCCCCCTTGCTCCCTTAGGGCCTAGCTGAAACTTACCTTACAGTTCCCTGTTAGCCTAGTTGTGTCTGCTAAGTGCATTGCACATCCAGCAGACTGCCCATCATCTGTGAAGCAAAGTAAGCTTAACCCTTACCCTAACCCCTAACCCTAACTCTCGCCCTCATCCTAACCCAAACCCTCACCTAACCCTAACCCTAACCTTAACTAACCCTAACGCTAACTAACCCTAACCCTAACTAATCCTAACCCTAACTAATCCTAACCCTAACCCCAACCCTAACCCTAACCCCAAACTCAACCCTAACCCTAACACCTAACCCTAACACCTAACCCTTAACCTTACCCTAACCCCTAAACCTAACCCTAATCCTCACCCTAACCCTTACCCTTGTAACATGTCCTGTTGGTGACTACAAAAAAATTGCCATAATCGGCAGGCCTTGTAGCATTTGATGTGGGTTCCAATTAAAAAAAAACACCACTTATACTAGGAAGGAGTTGTAACATTCAGTTTAGGTGTTTCCAATGAAGTATCAGTGCAGGTAGGTGTTTGAACTTGCAGTGTGGATTGCTCCAAGAAAATATTATAGGAAGCAAGAAATGTAACATACATGCAGAGTGGGGGTTACCCCAACAACATAAAGCAGATAGGATTTGTAACATGGAGGTTTGTGATCACTTCAAGAAAATATACCAGGCAAGAGTTTCAACAAGTTTTAACATGCAGTGTGAATAACTACAACAAGTATCGTGCCAGGCAGGAGCTGTACAATTTGAAGTGGGCTGCTCCAAGAGAAAAGTTTACGAAGCAGAATTGTAACATGCAGTTTTGGTGGCTTCAAGTATCTATCTTCATCGGCAAAATGTTGGAACATGCAGTATGGATGGCTCCAAAGAATTATGATACTAGACATTTGAAGTGAGTGGCACCAAAAAAGTTTATTTTAGGCAAGATTCGTAAAATGTATTATAAGGGGCTCAAAGAAAACAAATTGTAGGCTGCATTTGGAACATACAGTTTGGATGGCCCCAAAGAAATATGATATTAGACATTTGGAGTGGTTGGCGACAAGAAAAGTTTATTTTAGGTAAGATTTGTTGGGAGGTTTGGTGTCACCTGAAGATTGTTCGGGGAGTGGAATCGGTGGAATCGGTGATTGGCTTTAAAAGTAGTAGTACTAAAATCATTTCATTTTGAATTCTTTTCGATCCTTATGACCTGGATTTTTTCTATGATACTGCTGTTGGTGTTTGCTGTATTCTGTTTTGGGGGGGGAGGGTTTCTTCAGTACTATAACATGTCTACGTTTCCTCTTCCTGTACAACGCATGGAGTCTTTTTCGGCTAATAGCTGCTCTGCTGGGACGGCTAGTGCTCTGCTGGGATGGCTACTATACTACTACTAAGTAGTGCTCTGCTGGGACGGCTACTAGACAGTGCTCTGCTGGGACGGCTACTACTACTAACTAACTAACTTAATGCCTTCACTGTTATATAGTGCTGTATGTGTAAGCTTAGGCCCCTATAATGCATGGCAGCGGTCATACTTTCAGCGGTGATTAAGTCTTTGCTGATTGGATGTGAGTAGGTGGGGTAGTGGGAGGCAGATCACCGTTAAAACGGAACGTTAAGAAGGAAGGTGGCAGGATGGTAAGATGTTTGCCTGCCAAGAAGTAAAAGCGTAAGGTTACGGGTTCGATCCCAGCCTTGCCCTTTCTTCCCAGTTTGACGAAAAAATCGAACTAAATGTCATAGTCCTTCGGATGAGACTGTAAACCAAGGCCCCATGTGTGAACGCATGCAGAACATCTTGCGCACCCGTTAAAAACCCGCTCAGCCTTTCAAAAGAGTAGGCCAACGTGTGCCGATGAGAGGACACCATCCCAAAGGTTAAAAACAGGTGGCGCTGCTCCTGCGGCGACGCGCTCTTCGTTGTGTTGTGGAGATATAAGTTCACCTTTGCCCCTGGTGGCTGCATGGTGCGCGATGACTGTGTAAGAAAGAATATGGGTGGCGCTGCTCTTGCGGCGACGCGCTCTCCCTTGTGTTGTTGAGATGTGTTCACCTTTGCGCCGGGAGGCTGCATGGTGCGTGATGACTGTGTAGATATGAGTTGAGTGCAAGCGCTTTGACTTGCATATGCAAAATATAGCGCTATATAAATTCCATATAAACAAAGTTAAGTTGTGTTTATGCTTGCATTGTTTTGCTTGCTTGATATTTTGTTTTCCAGTTACAATTTCTGTTTGGTTTTAGACAAGAAAATAAGATTTTTAACAAAAATGCAATAAACTTAAGACTTTTATTTCCTGTCTAACACGCTTGTAGGAAAAGAGGATGAGCAAAAGTAAAAATATTTTAGAGTGAGAGTACAGTTGAGAGAGTGTGTTAAGAAAATCACAAACACAAATCATACGCACACACACACTCGTATGAAGCCACACCATACCACAGTTCAATCAATATTCATCCAAATTAGAAAAGCAAAGAGTTTAACGTTTCAACATCACTTTATTAAAACTATTCAATATCTTTTTTGAACCAACAGTTCCAGGGTACACAGGTCCAACATCAATATAATTCAATAGATAAGGCACAAATATACTCAACAGCATATGTCTGATTATCAATTTGTTGCACCGTGTGTGTGTGTGTGTGTGTGTGTCTGTGTCTGTGTATGTGTGTGTGTGTGTGTGTAAGTCTCTCTCTCTCTCTCTCTCTAAGCACCGCCGAATCCTTCAGCGCCGCACAACCCTTCCGCGGTCATTTCGGCACAGCTGAACCCTTCCGCGGTCACTTCAATACCGCCGAACCCTTCAGCACCGCCCAACCCTTCAGCGCTCGCATTATTGTGATGACTGACTGCGCTTAACAAGTGATGAAGACTCATAGGTACGACTGTGTGTAAAAAATATTTAACATGCAACAGAACAAACACAAGCGGAAATTACAAATGTTTTTATTCTGTAACATACTAAAAAAATAATCTGAACGTTTCACAAGTCTGCTTCTAAAATAATCACAATGTGTCTGAGTGTTGAACCCCTGCAGCGTGCATAACACAACTACACACACAAAAAAACACACACAAAACACCGCAAGAGATAATGTTAAACAGCTTTGTAAATAAAAGATGAAAAGAAGACATAGGTAAGCAAGCGACAGATAAAAACAATAACTGATTAAGAATTATAAAAACAGACATAATAGTTTATACAATCAACTGTATGACACTAATTTATTCAATACAAACAACAAGGCCAATTTACAAATACAACACAGTTATAGTTATACCTTGCTTAGACATCCGCGATGCTAATCCAATAATGGGCCATAGGAAACATGACTCACAAAGTCTCGAAAAGTGAGACCTACTGGGAGTCTCGCTTTTCGAGACCTACTGGGAGTCTCGCTTTTCAAGACTTTGTTAGTCATGCCCGACTAACCCTTTGGCTCCGCCTCCTGGGAATGTGGTCAAAAGGTTATGCCCATTAGCGCTGGACACACCATGCGGTCGAAAGGTTAGCAATTATCACGGGTGTCTACACAAGAGTGCCAGTCCAGCACAGAAAGAGTCTGTTGTCACCTACCCTTGTTTTTGACATTTTACAAGTTCCTAGATGTACTTTTTCTGCTCTTTTCACTGGTCAAAACCCCATGTCAATCAGACGCTTACTTTTTGAGTTATAAGGTTTAGAATGTGTATACTCCACCGGCGGCCATTTTGAGAAAAAACAAAAAAACGATAGGACATTTTCAATCTTAAAATGTCCTTAGCAACCATTATTCAATCTTACTGAAAATTGGCATACTTAATATATGCACATAGGACTGCTTGTACACAAAATTGTGTGTTTATATGTGTGTTCTTTCACAAATAAGGTAAGTTTGAACATGGCTCACAGGGGACTAATTTTCAACATTTTGACTATTTTACCCTTTATGCCAAAACGATTAATAGCTCACACAAAAACTATTTTTTAGTAGCAATTTGAAAATAAAAGCATACAAAGTAGTCATTTACAAGCAAAACAAACAAAAAAATGAAAAAAATAAAGATTTTCTTACCTTAAAATCAAGGCGATCATATTTTACATTTCCGGCACAACTACATCCCTTAGGGGCACACACGGTCTTTGTAGATGTCCTTCACAAAAGGTCTGACGTGTTGTCGGAGGTACTCCAGGCGAGTGGCTGACAATCCAGGTGGAGGAATGACAGGAGGCAAAGCCGACCAGACTCTGTTGACCTGTTGAGGAAGACCTTCTGCACACACTCCAAAGATGCCGCACTTTCGAGGCACAAGGAAGTAGATGGGCCCAGGCTGAAGGGGGGGACTGCTGGGCATGTGGACCTGCTGGGCAAAATCAAAACTACAGTGCATGGTGGCCTGCAAGGTGTTGGCGGCATGTGGACTCAGCTGAGTGATTCCAGCGGCAGCTGCAGCAGCCTTTGCAGATTCCACCATGCTCCTATAGTAACTGCGCTCATTGTCCACAGTATCCAGGTGTTCCGCATGCTCTCGATTGACCGTCGCATGTCATCCAAGTCATCCAAAGCAGCACGGCGTAGTTTGTCATTGTTCTGCTTGCACTGCCAGCAGAGGTCACTCATTGGTTTTCCCACAACAATGTATGGAACATACTTCTTCCATTCATTGAAAAATGTGGACTTGCCAACTGCTCGGTGACCTGTCAACAGAATGTGAACATGTCTGTAAAAATTGAGATAGCCTGGTGGTTAGAGTGATGCGCTCATGATCTGCTAACCTGGGTTCGAATCTTGTCAAAGAGGATTTTTCCTCTGGTGTTAACATCAGTGCTGACTCCACCCCCATTAAAAGCCCTCAGATAAGACTATGAACCCTGGTTAAAAAACCCAAAACAGGTCCCCTGTATGAACACACACACATCTTGTGCACAAGATGTCACGAAACCTGCATCAGCTAAAAAAGAAAACAAATGATCACATACACGTTTATGGTGAAGAATGGACAACTAAATCAAAATGTGCTTTACACGATAACAAATGAAGAATGTCTACCATTTTACAATGTGGCCACTCTGTTACCACACACTGACAGAAAAAACCCTGAGTGGGGACTGAGAAACAGGGACTAGAAGTAAAGGTTTTAAAAAATTATCAACAACTTGGCTTTTTTACTTTTGTTCCCCAATACACACTGTGAAAATTAAACAGTCAGATGAAGTGTTCATTTGAAAAAATATATAATTGTAATACATTACTCTTAAATTCTTATGTTTGAAACCTCAATAATTTTACACAGAGCTCACAAGAAACAGGACTGTAGAATTGTAAGAACCTAGACACTCAAGTTGGAATACCTCGTGCCTGTGCAAGCCGGTAATAATGCCTCCAGATGTTCATCTTGGTCTGGGAGGAGGGGAGAATCTTGATGTCGCTCCGCTTAAAACCAGGCACTCGACCAGGTAGCAGCAGTGCATGGGTCCTCTGCACACTGGCGAAGAAGAAATATCACGATTCTCTCCTCCGTGTCTTCTGGAGTCAGGGCGTTGGTGTTGCTCTTTCTTCCTCCCCAGTTCTTCACCCTTGGAGTTAGTCCATTTTTTGAAGTGGTTAGTCAGTGCAGTCAGCTTGTTCTGGCTAATGCTGAAACAAAATAAAAAGAAAAGCCCTGCTAATGCCTAGTCATAAAATAATAAAGATGGTAGAAAAGCAGTACCATTTTTAAAGGAAAACTAGAAAGAGGAGAACAAAAATAATTATGTGTATGTAACTGTGTGTGTGTGTGGGGGGGGGGGTGTACAGTACACACAAGTGTGACACGCAATACAAGAGACTGAGAGAGAGACAGACAAAGACTGTTTGTAAGGTGGACAGACCTTAAACAAACTTTGAAATCATTGATTTATATCAAATTTTTAAACAGGTTATCATATTTTCCTGTAAGGTTTTCATAAACAAAAGAAAAGTCTTTATTAATTATAAACACATTTTTTCCTTTTCTTCTTTTTTTCTTTTTATGGTGGCCTCAGATGATAAACACAAAATGTATAAGTTATAAACAACAAACTTTGTAAAATATAAACAACTTTATAAATTATAAACAAAAGATTTTATAAAATATAGATAACATACTTTATAAATCAAACAACAAATATGAATTGTAAACAACAAACTTTAAAAACTAGAACAACACACTTTACAAATTATATTTATAGACAACAGACTGTATCAATCATAAACAACACTCTTAATAAATCATAAACAACAGACTTTATAAATTATATTTTTTTAAAATGTAAACATTATACCAGACACCTTTAACTCAGATGCTTATTTTTATCATTCAGTATAATGACTAAAGTTTTCAATTTGAAATTAAAGTTAATGCAAAATACATATATTGTTAATATATACCAAAAATAAGACATCACATGCCTTATAAAACGACAAGGCTGCAAAGTTAACCAACTTCAATCTTCTCAGGGTTTTTTTCTTTTTCATACAGAAAATATTTTGCTCACCCATAAATAAATTTAAATGCTTCTCTGCATATTCTTTTCCCATCATGAAGATATGTTCTCTTCGGGTGCTTCCGCTTAGTCTGACGACAAGGCTTCAAGCAGGTCAGCTCACTGTTGTTGATAGGCATACCTGCCATTACACCCAGTAAGAGGTTGTCTTTCTCCACTGGAAAAGAAATGGGCAAGATTTATTATAAATTATAAAAAGCAACCCCAAAAAAGCACAACATGAAAACACACACACTCACATTCACACACAATCATTCACTCACTCTCTCATTTCAAACTCAAACACACAAACTGAAACACATTCACTCACTCTCACACACACACACAACACACACTTACATTCACTCACACACATACTCACTCATATTCACTCTCTCTCTCACACAACACACACACATTCACTCAATCATTCCCTCATTTCAAACAAAAACACATAAACTGAGAGTAGACAAACTGAGAGTAGACAAACTGAAACACACGCACACTGCGCCACAGTCACACACACACACACACACACACACACACACACACGCGCATGTGCACAGTGACACACACAGAGATTGCTTCTTGCATTTTTGTCTATACTCACACACACACACACTCACATTCACTCACACACACACACACACATTCACTCACATTCACTCACACACACACACAACACTCATGTTCACTCTCTATCTCACAAAACACACACATAAACAAAAAAGTAGAAACTGAAAGCACAAAACTGAAAAACAGGCACACTGTGTCACAGTGACACACACATACACACACAGTGACACTACACAAACTGAAATACACACATGGTGTCACAGTCACACACACACATTGCTTCTTGCATTTTTTCTATGATTATATTTTGAAACAGAAATTTTTTCTTTGCAACAAGACTGCATAGTGAGGCCACTTTTACTGATGGGCCCTGACTTGTACTCCCTTTCCACTCTACTTCTCTACCTCCTGCTTTTTTCATCATTAAAAATATAGGTAATAAAAACTAAAAAAATGTGTAGCCTACTACACACACACACACACACATACATACATACATACATACATACATACAAACACACACACACACAACACACTCACTACACACAAAAGATAAACCCTAAATATTGAAAGAAAAACTATGAAAGCAGATAAGCTACACACACACACACACACACACACACACAAATTCAGCAGTTCTTACCTTCATTGAACTCTGCCATATTCACTGCTTTTCCAGCAGCTCATCAGTAGTTGTGAAATGCAGCCAGTTTTGATGGGGGCGGCTGAAGTTTCTGCATCAGCATTTTGCTTGAACTATCTTCATGGGGGCTGGAATTGTTTGCGAAATTCCTCAATCAAAAGCTGGAGCTCTTGAGAATCATCCTCAAGAACAATGTTTGCAGATCGTGCAGAATTCAATGCATTAATAAGTAAACGAGTAGTCGAGCCGGTAGACGCCATTTTCGAGAAAAATCTGGTGTGGGTTGGCTAGCCAAGGTCACATGCTGGTTTCAGTCAATGAGAGGAACAAAGGCTCAGCCTTAGTGACGCTTTGTTTACGAAAGCTTCCTTGTTTTAAACGTTTTTATTGGATAGTATTGTAGGCCACGCTAAATGTGGATGACAAAGTTCAAAGGTTGAGGCCGAGACTGGCCGAAATGGTGTGTCACTCGACCAGTCTATTATTAACTGTGAGGGGTGAACGTTTGTAGAAAAGTTGTGATTTCATGCTATTTTAGATCAGAGTCTTCCGTTTTGTGGGGTGGGTATGTGCTTTCAAATGTGATTTTTGCAAGGAAAGAAGCTAAATATAATTATTTTATCGATGTTATCTGGTGCATAAATTATTATATTTTCAGTCATAATCAAAATCCCAAAATCGGTACCTGACACCCCTCTTGCATATTGTGGCCTCTAGCTCAAAACAAGCCGAGGTGACATCCAACTCATTTCGAAATGGATTATTAAATCGTTTGGTGTTTTCCTTTTTCCCCTAAAATCTTTTTCAGTTCAAACAAATGAACAGATTCACAGAGCTCAGCAGCTTTTACATCCAAGCCCCACAGTTCAGAACCATACTGCATTATAGGCTGTGAGAGGGGGAGAGAGAGGAGAGAGAGGGGTTAGGTATTTATTTTTTTTTTTTTTATATCGAGAATAATGGAATAAGCACTTATGTGCTTTTTTACATCAGTCGCCGTGTGTATGCGGTTTTGTAAATTTTGTCATCTGTTCCCACCCGCAAACAATGACCTACTCTTACGAAAAGCGGAACAGGATTTAACATGTGCCCAAGATGTTCTGCATGCGTTTGCACACGGGCCTCGGTTTGTAGTCTCATCCGAAGGCCAGAGAGAGAGAGAGAGAGAGAGAGAGAGAGAGAGATTTTTTATATCAAGGATAATGGAATAAGCACTCATGTGCTTTTCACATGGAGCCCTGTATGTATGCTGTTTTGTAAATTTTGTCATCTGTTCCCACTGGCACACAATGGCCTACTCTTACAAAAAGCGGAACAGGATTTAAGGTGTGCGCAAGATGTTCTGTGTGCGTTGGCACACAGGGCCTGGGTTTATAGTCTCATCCGAAGGCTTTTGGGGAGAGTGGAGTCTGCACTGATGTTAACTCCAGGGTAAAATATCCCCTTGAACAGGAATCAACTCAGGGTCGTCAGATTGCGAGTGCAATGTTCTAACCACTAGGCTATCCAGTCCCCCAGAGAGTGGGAGAGAGAGAGGAAGAGGGAGAGAGATGGGCAGAGATGGGGGTGTAGGGAATGAGAGGGATAGGAGAGAGAGGAGAGTGAGGGGAGAAGAGAGAGGGTAGAGTGCGAAAGAGAGAGGGAGGGAGAGAGAGTGGGAGAGAGGAAGAGGAAGAGAGGGGGAGAGAGGGGGATAGGGAATGAGAGGTAGGGAGAGAGGGAGAGAGAGGGGAGGGAGAGAGAGGGAGGGAGAATTAGAAAGAAAGACAGACACACAACCAGCCAGTCATCACCACAGAGAGAGACAGACAAACAGACAGAGGGAGACAGAGACAGACTGAGAGACAGAGACTGGGAGACAGAGAGACATCAACACAGACACAGACACAGATAAACAAACATACAGACAGACAGGCAACTTGGCTCTAATGGTGGCCTCAGTTACTTGTAATCTAGCCTGTTTATCTGTAGGCCTACCTTCCCCCTGACCCCCCCTTCCCCCAAAATAATTGCCCTAATCTTCCCCTCCCACCCTACCCAGTCCCCCCCTCCCCCCCCCCCTCCCCCTACCTTGTCTGTTTTTCTGTCAACTGCAGGAGTACAACAGACCCTGGATGTTGGGCAGTTTCTGGTGTCTTTAAGTGGATGTAGTCCTAAACTGGCCAGGCTCAACAGATTATAACAACTGCTCCTCCTACCCCCCACCCCCCACACCTTCTCCTCCCCCTCCCTGCAGCCCATATTATGGTCTGGAAGTGGAATGCTGCATACCATGAATTATTTCATAATGATGAGCAATGAATGCGTTCAGCTCAGACTGTTTCTCTGTCCACCCCAGTATTCATTGAGCTTAGTGACACCCCTTCTTGATTTTATGTATTGATCTATGTATTTATTCTTTTATTTCAAGGATAACTGAAGACGCATTATGTGTTTTTTTACATCCAGTCTGTGTGTATGCAGTTATGTAAAATGAAATTTTGTCATTTGTTCCCACCTGCACACAATGGCCTACGGATTTGACTATAAACCGAGGTCCCATTTGCAAACGCACGCAGAACATCTTGTGCACACGTAAAAACTGTTCCGCTTTTCGGAAGAGTAGGCCATTGTGTGCCCATGGGAATGGATGACAAAATTGACAACACTCATACACACGGGGACTGGATGGAAAAAGCACATGAATGCTTATTCCATTATCCCCGAAATAAAAGAATAATAATAACAATAATTTAATCAAATTAAATTACAAATTAAATTTTATTAGTCTTCTGAAAAGCTTTAGTTCAACACACAGAGAGAGAGAGAGAGAGAGAGAGAGAAGAGAGAGAGAGAGAGAGAGAGAGAGAGAGAGAGAGAAGAGAGAACTCGAACTCGAATATTTCAATGAGGGTAATTGGATAAGCCAGAGGCTTCTTTACACCAGGCCCTCATGGGGAAAAACATCCCACACCCCACAGTTTGGGGGAAGGGGAGGGGTGGGGGTGGGGAGGGAGGGTGGCTGATGGACAACAGGATTTTGACATCACACCATACTGAGGGAAACAGCGGGATGCCTTCCTTCCTTCCCACTGCTGTCAGAGAGAGAGAGAGAGAGAGAGAGAGAGAGAGAGAGAGAGAGAGAAGTGTGTGTGTGTGTGTGTGTGTTTAAATATGTTTCTCTCTCAAATTTTAATATACTCAACAGCATATGTCTGATTATCAATTTGTTGCACTGTGTGTGTGTGTGTGTGTGTGTGTGTGTGTGTGGTGTGTGTGTATGTGTGTGTGTGTGTATGTGTGTAAGTCCTCTCTCTCTCTCTTCTCCTCTCTCTCTCTCTCTCTCTCTCTCTCTAAGCACCGCCGAATCCTTCAGCACCGCACAACCCTTCCGCGGTCATTTCGGCACAGCTGAACCCTTCCGCGGTCAATACCGCCGAACCCTTCAGCACCGCCCAACCCTTCAGCGCTCGCATTATTGTGATGACTGACTGAGCCTAACAAGTGATGAAGACTCATAGGTACGACTGTGTGTAAAAAATATTTAACATGCAACAGAACAAACACAAGCGGAAATTACAAATGTTTTTATTCTGTAACATACTAAAAAATAATCTGAACATTTCACAAGTCTGCTTCTAAAATAATCACAATGTGTCTGAGTGTTGAACCCCTGCAGCATGCATAACACAACTACACACACAAAAAAACACACACAAAACACGGCAAGAGATAATGTTAAACAGCTTTGTAAATAAAAGATGAAAAGAAGACATAGGTAAGCAAGCGACAGATAAAAACAAAAACTGATTAAGACTTATAAAAACAGATATCCGCGATGCTAATCCAATAATGGGCCATAGGAAACATGACTCACAAAGTCTCGAAAAGCGAGACCTACTGGGAGTCTCGAAAAGCGAGACCTACTGGGAGTCTCGCTTTTCGAGACTTTGTGAATCATGCCCGACTAACCCTTTGGCTCCGCCTCCTGGGAATGTGGTCAAAAGGTTATGCCCATTAGCGCTGGACACACCATGCGGTCGAAAGATTAGCAATTATCACGGTCGAAAGGTTAGCATCTTTAGGTTGATATTTTTCACAAATTCCTCTCTCTCTCTCTCTCTCTCTCTCTCTCTCTCTCTCTCCTCTCTCTCTCTCTCTCTCTCTCTCTCTCTCTCTCTCTCTCTCTCTTTCTCTCTCTTCTCTCTTTCTCTATCTTTCTTTCTATCTCTTTCTTTCTTTACTTATTTTTCTTTCTTTCTCCTAGATCTGTTTAGCCTATATCTCAGTTATATACATATTTTTCTGTCTAGTGAGGAAAGAAGAGAGCATTGACAACACAGAAAGAAAGAAAGACAAAAGGAAACAATGAAAAGAAAAGATTAAAAATAGTAGAAGAAAGAGAAAGAAGTAAGAAATGACACTAAAGAATCATATAAAAACATACATGAAAGCATGTCATCAGAAGTATTATAATGGCAACAAAAACA
>CM054142.1:73585946-73608446 GCA_028751875.1 Rapana venosa | reverse complement strand
CATACCAGGCAGGAGTAAGAAATATCATTATAGCAGGAGTTATAAATATCATTATATGCAGGAGTTATAAATATCATTATAGGCAGGAGTTATAAATATCATTATATGTCGGAGTTTAAGATATCATTATAGGCAGAAGTTATAAATATCATTATAGGCACGAGTTATAAATATCATTCTAGGCAGGAGTTAGAAATATCGTTATAGGCAGGAGTTATAAATATCAATATAGGCAGGAGGTATAAATATCCTTATAGGCAGGTGTTATAAACATCATACCAGGCAGGAGTTATAAATATCATTATAGGCAGGAGTTATAAATATCATTATAGGCAGGAGTTATAAATATCATTATATGTCGGAGTTTAAGATATCATTATAGGCAGGAGTTATAAATACCATTATAGGCACGATATATAAATATCATTTTAGGCAGGAGTTATAAATATCATGATAGGAAGGAGTTACAAATATCATTATACTCAGGAGTTACAAATATCATTATAGGCATGAGTTATAAATATCCTACCAGGCAGAAGTTATAAAGAACATTATAAGCAGGAGTTAAACATATCATTATAGGCAGGACTTATAAATATCATACCAGACAGGAGTTATAAATATCATTATAGGCAGGAGTTATAAATATCATTATAGGCAGGAGTTACAAATATCATACCATGAGTCATACATATCAAAGCAGGCAGGAGTTATAAATATCATTATAGGCAGGAGTTACAAATATCATACCATGAGTCATACATATCAAAGCAGGCAGGAGTTATAAATATCATTATAGGTAGGAGTTACAAATATCATACCATGAGTCATAAATATCATAGCAGGCAGGAGTTATAAATATCATTATAGGCAGGAGTTATAAATATCATCACAGACTGAAATTATATATATCATTATAGGCAAGAGTTATAAATATCATACCAGGCAGGAGTAAGAAATATCATTATAGCAGGAGTTATAAATATCATTATATGCAGGAGTTATAAATATCATTATAGGCAGGAGTTATAAATATCATTATATGTCGGAGTTTAAGATATCATTATAGGCAGAAGTTATAAATATCATTATAGGCACGAGTTATAAATATCATTCTAGGCAGGAGTTAGAAATATCGTTATAGGCAGGAGTTATAAATATCAATATAGGCAGGAGGTATAAATATCCTTATAGGCAGGTGTTATAAACATCATACCAGGCAGGAGTTATAAATATCATTATAGGCAGGAGTTATAAATATCATTATAGGCAGGAGTTATAAATATCATTATATGTCGGAGTTTAAGATATCATTATAGGCAGGAGTTATAAATACCATTATAGGCACGATATATAAATATCATTTTAGGCAGGAGTTATAAATATCATGATAGGAAGGAGTTACAAATATCATTATACTCAGGAGTTACAAATATCATTATAGGCATGAGTTATAAATATCCTACCAGGCAGAAGTTATAAAGAACATTATAAGCAGGAGTTAAACATATCATTATAGGCAGGACTTATAAATATCATACCAGACAGGAGTTATAAATATCATTATAGGCAGGAGTTATAAATATCATTATAGGCAGGAGTTACAAATATCATACCATGAGTCATACATATCAAAGCAGGCAGGAGTTATAAATATCATTATAGGCAGGAGTTACAAATATCATACCATGAGTCATACATATCAAAGCAGGCAGGAGTTATAAATATCATTATAGGTAGGAGTTACAAATATCATACCATGAGTCATAAATATCATAGCAGGCAGGAGTTATAAATATCATTATAGGCAGAAGTTATAAATATCATGCTATGTACGTGTAGTAAATATCATTATAGGCAGGAGTTATAAATATCATGCCAGGCACGAGTTATAATTATGAATATAGGCAAGAGTTATAAATATCATTATAGGCAGGAGTTATAAATATCATTAGAGGTGGGAGTTATAAGTATCATGCCATGCATGAGTTATAAATATCAATATAGGAAGGAGTAATAAATATCATTATAGGCAGGAGTTACAAATATCATTATAGGCAGGAGTTATGAACATCGTTATGAGGCACGAGCTATAAATATCATGATAGCCTGAAGCTATATATATCATTATAGGCAGGAGTTATAAATATCATACCAAGCAGGAGTAATAAATATCATTATAGGCAGGAGTTATAAATATCACTATAGGCAAGAGTTATAATTATCATTAGAGGCGGGATTTATAAATAACATACCAGGCAGGAGTTATAAATATCATTATAGGCAGGATTTAATATCAAACCAGGAGTTAATATTATACCTATCTATCTATCTATCTATCTATCTGTCCCGTAGTCTGACGACCGTGGGGGCACCCTCAAAGACTCAGCAACCAGTTCCCTTCATTCTTCTCTCTGTTCTGCCTTTCTCAGGGTTTTGTTGAGTTCTAGGCCTGTCCATTCACTGATGTTATCCTCCCAGCTCTTCCTTGGTCTGCCTCTTCTTCTTCCTCCTTGGACAGTGCCTTGCAAAACTGTCTTTGTAATTCCTTGGGATCTTGTGACATGCCCATACCACTTAAGTTTAAAGCTTTTTCACGATCGTTGGAAGGTTCTCTAGGGTCCAATGGTTTGCTGGATTCTGTTATGCACGCTTTCGTTTGCTTATTGTGGTCTTTGTAGGGGATGCCAAGGAGTTCCCCGGAAAGCATCTCATCTCCACTGCCTGTACTCTTCTCTCCAATCGCAGTCAGGGTCCATGATTCACAGGGATACAGAAATATGGATATGACCAAGGGAGCGCCCTTAGTCTGATCTTGGAGATAAGTGAGATATTCTTATCTCTCCAGATGGTGTTTAGTTTTGACAAAGCTGTTATTGTCCCGTGCAGTCCTGCATACTACTTCTGGCTTGGATCCCTGGTCGGATACAATGGCTCCCAGGTACTTGAAGCTTTGAACTGTTTCCAGCTTCTGGTCATTAACCCTGATATCAGTGCTAATGCCGTTGGTGTTTATTAGTCATCAGTTTGGTCTTCTCTGCACTGATTTCCATGCCGTATGTTTTGGAGGCCTTATCCAAGTGTTCTGTTAGGCTGGCAAGCTCTTTTTCTGATCCTGCTATTCCATCAATGTCATCTGCGAAGCGGAGGTTTGTGATCGTTCTGCCACCAATGCTGACTGATCCTTCATGATGTTCCAGGGGATCAGCCATGATTCTCTCAAGGAAGATGTTGAAAAGAGTGGGTGAGAGTAGACAGCCCTGCCTTACTCCAACTGTTGTTCGAAACCATTCTCCAATGTTGTTGTTGTAGGTACACTGCACTGGTGGCCTCGCTGTACAGCTGTTTGATGACTCTGATCAGGTTTGCATTGATGCTGTACAAGTTCATGGTTGCCACAAAGCTGCATGCCACACCCTGTCAAATGCCTTCTTAAAATCGATAAATACGTGGTATAGGTCTTGTTGATGTTGAAGGTACCGCTCACATAGTATTCTGAGGTTGAATATCTGTTCTGTTGTGCTGCGCCCTGCTCGGAAACCTGCTTGTTCCTCAGCAATGATGGTCTCTGCTTGTGGCTTCAGTCTATTCAATATTTATCTGCAGCATGACCTTGCTTGGGTGACATATGAGGTGATTGTGCGGTAATTATGGCATTGTTGTAGATTTCCTTTCTTGGGGAGGGTGATGATGAGTGACTGCGTCCATGGGTTTGGGCCCTTTTCCTGTCTGCCAGATCTTGTTGCAGATTCTTAGTAGGGCGCTGATCATGGCTTCCCCCCCAGCTTGGACCAACTCAGCTGGAATGTTGTCAGCCCTGCTGACTTCCCCTTTTTCAGCGATCTGACTGCTGTTTCCACTTCTTCTCGGAGGATAGGGTGACTGTCTGTGTCTTTGCTTTCGGGTACATTAAGGACTTCTGGATCTCCCGCGGTTCTATAGTTATACAGGTCGGAGCAGTATTCTGTCCCTCTGTTCAGAATATCTGGTCGTCAGTGAGACACTTCCCATTTTTGTCTTGGATTGTTAAACCTTTTCTCTGTTTCGTGCTAGTCAGGTCTTTCACCAGCTGATATGCTTTCTTGCTATTGTTTTTCTTGATGTTCTCTTCAATGTCTTGGCACTGTTCACCGATCCATTTCTCTTTTGCCTCCGTCATGGACTTCCTGATTCTTTTGTTGACTGCCCTATATTGTTCTGCTCTTTCTTTTGTTTCATTTTTCTTTTCCTCAACTCTCTACGTTGTCGCATAGTTGTAGGATGTTAGGTGTGCCCCATGGTTTTTTGACTGGTCGGCGTTTGCCAAGAAGCTCGTTTGCTGTTTCAGTCACTGCTGTATTGAAACTTTCGTTTAGTGTGTCTATGTCGAGTCTAACGCAGTGAGTGCTGAAAACTTTCCACCTATTCCTTGCTTGAAAAATTTCTAATACCTCTGGGTCTTCAGCTTCTCGAGGTCAAATTTGATCCTGATTTGTTCCGCTTGTGGATTTTTTTTTAGACGTGTCGGAAAGTCATCATCACAAGATCATGATCACTCCCTATGTCTGCTCCGGGAAAACTTCGTGTCTGTGCGATGTTAACGCTAGACTGAAACCGTCTTTTCACCATGATGTAATCTATTTGGTTGTGGGTGTCTCCATTTGGGCTATGCCATGGTCCATTTTCTGGATTTCTTGTGTGGGCAATTTGTATTCAACTAGCTGGGGGTTTGGTTGTTACTGGCAAACTCCAGGAGTCTCAAGCTCTTTCTTTTGATTGGTTTTTTCCAATGTGGCCCACAAACCCCCTCCCAGTCTTTCCATGCATCTTCTCCTACCTTGGCGTTCCAGTCGCCTTGCACAACGAGGATGTCTTTCTTGGGTGTTTGATTCAGAACCTCTTGTAGCTGGTCATAAAATTCTTCTACGGCTTCATCTGTGCAGTCTGATGTAGGGGCGTATGCCTGTACTATAGTTATGTTAAAGGGGGTTGCACGCAAGCACGCACGCACGCACACACGCGCGCACGCAAGCACGCACGCGCACACACACACACACACATTCACTGATTCATTTAAACACACACATAAACGTGTATATGCCAAGATTGACAGCATGCACTCACAATACAGCCATTGGAATGCCCTAAGCTACACACAGTCACTGCACACCACACAACACACACACACACACCACCACACACACACACACACACACAAAAGTGTACACACGCAGAAACGTACTGCCTCCCCTCTCTTCTCTCACTCTCTCTTTTCTCCTCCTCTCTCTCTCTCACACACACACACAAACACAAAACAACAACACACACACACATACACACACGCACACACACACGCGCGCGCGCAGGTGTGTATGAGTATGTGTGTGCGTGTGTATGTATAAATGTGTAATTTGTTTTTTTTCAATGTATTATTTATTCGATTTTCCTCCTTTTACTGGTTTAATTTATTGGTAAAGGATGCAATAATGTAGTATTTCAGTATAATCATGAAGAAATTTGTTCTTAGATAGGTGGCTTGATGAAAAAAGGCAAATGAATTGCTTATTCAATGTACCATCTGGAAATAAAGATTTGACCCTTTGGGCTTGACTTGACTTGACACACCACACACACACCACGCAAAACACACACACACCCACACCACCCCACAACACACACACACACACACCCCCACACACTCACACACACAAAACACACACCCCACACACTCAACCACAAGTGCACACACGCAGAAAGTACTGCCTCTCTCTCTCTCTCTCTCCCTCTCTATCTCTCTCTCTCTCACACACACACACACACACACACACACAAAACAACACACACACACCCCACACACACACACACACCACACACTCACTCACTCACACACACAAGTGCACACACGCAGAAAAGTACAGCCCCTTCTCTCTCTCTCTCTCTTCTCTCTCTCTCTTCCACATACAAGCTATAATTGGTGCCAGACTCAGCAGGCGAGGGTAGGTGGCAGCTAATTGGTGGACAAAATCTTCCCTGAGCGTGGGAAATTACTACCACGCCAAACCCTTCCTCCCATGCGGTCTCTCTCTCTCTTCTCTCTCTCTCTCTTTTCTCTCTCTTCTTTTCTCTCTCTTCTCTCTCTCCTCTCTCTCCTCTCTCTCTCTCTCTCTCTCTCTCTCTTTATTTGTACTTATTCATTTCCCTACAACATAGAGTTAAATGCGTTTGTATATTCTCCGTTTATCTGTCTGTCTGTACCTGTCTATTGCTCCGGCTCTATCTCTGTCTCTGGGCCCGTCTGTTGTCTGTTGTCTCTCTCCCCCCCTCCCTCCCTCCCTTTCCCCCCTCTCCCTCTTTTTTCTTCTTTATTGTCTCTTTGATTTTCATCTAAAAATGTAGTAGTATTTCATTATGATGCTCATTTGAATCTTCATTGGAATGTATCTAAAACTGCTGATTCTTACTGTTGCATACTTTGTTTACTTGAAGGGTTTTTTGCATTGCTGTGTATTTGTCTATTTGTTGCTGATAGGTTTAGTTTCGGTTCTTCTGTTTTGATTAGTGTGTGTGTGGGGGGGGGGGGGGGGGGGGGGGGTGTATGTAGTTTTTCTCGACTTTTTTCTTCTTTTATTTTTTTTCTGGGTTTTTTTCCTGTTTTTTTGTGAGAGCATGGTGTAAAGAAGCCCTGTGCTTATCCATTTACTCTCAATAAAATTTCGAGAGTTCGAGTTCGAGTTCTCTCTCACACTCTCTCTCTCACTCTCTCTCTCTCTCTCACTCTCTCTCTCTCTCTCTCTCTCTCTCTTCTCTCTCTCTCTCTCTCTCTCTCTCTCTCTCTCTCTCTTTCTCTCTCTCTCTCTCAAGCAAACAAAAAATGAAATTCGTCTTCTTCTTCTTCTCCACATGCTGGACAAGAGTTGTTGTCTGTCTCTGCTGTAATATACCATTGTTTGCAGTTCAAAAGACCACACAATCTTAACCTAAATTTTAGTAAATTACTTCGAAGCCTTTTATTAGTTAACGATATCAGATACTGTTCTGGACCAAACGCATCTTTAAAGGAGCTATACCAAGTGTATTTTTCACTAGACATTAACTGTTCATGCCAGTTTTGATGAAAACATGAAATAAGTCTATCTTTCAATTCTCTAACAAACTGTTCTTCATAACCCACCCCCTGGCATAGCCAAACAATACCAAATCCATTTATCGTCAAAAGATCTTTTACTTTAGTCGCCCAGTTTACTTTACTTATCATGACATTCGCCAAAAAATTGCTTTTTTGACAAACCCAACCAACAGGTCCACCAATCTTGTACAAAAGGTGTTATCTTCAAATAATATGTCCGAGCTTAAATCTTTAGCAATATATATAACGCAGGCTCTAGATAAACGTAAGCAGACTATGAATGAAACGGATCCTATACGTAATAACTGAAAATATTGGTTGGCATTTATCTGGACTTTGGATTATTACTCATGTCCTTTTCATATTCATTCCTATGTTAATATGTTACTTACAATTACCCCCTTTGACTGATGGGCTTGTAGCTTTTGTCAAATAAAATTCGTTCATTCATTCATTCATTCTCTCTCTCTCTCTGGTGGGATTTTCTCTCTCTCTCTCTCTCTCTCTCTCTCTCTCTCTCTCTCTCTCTCTCTCTCTCTCTCTCTCTCTCTCTCTCTCTCTCTTTCTCTCTCTCTCTCTCTTTCTCTCTCTCTATTATAGGCAGGAGTTACAAATACTATTATAGGCAGGAGTTATAAATATCATTCTAGGCAGGAGTTATGAATATCATTATAGGCAGGAGTTACAAATATCATACCAGGCAGGATTTATAAATATCATTATAGGCAGGAGTTATGAAAATCGGTATAGGCAGGGGTTATAAATATCATTATAGTCAGGAGTGATAAATATCATTATAGGCAGAAGTTATAAATATCATTATAGGCAGGAGTTATACATATCTTACCAGGCAGGTTTATAAATATCGTTACAGGCAGAAGTTATAAATATCATTAGAGTCAGGAGTTATAAATATCATACCAGGCAGGAGTTACAAATAACATGATAGGCAGGAGTTATAAACATCATTATAAGCAGGAGTTATAAATATCTCTATAGGAAGGAGTTATAAATATCATACCAGGAAAGAGTTATAAATATAAATATAGACAGGAGTTACAAATAACATTATAGGCACGAGTTATAAACATTATACAAGGCAGGAGTTACAAATATCATTATAGGCAGGAGTTATAAATATCATTATAAACAAGAGTTACAAATATCATTATCGGCAGGAATTATAAGTATCATACCAGGCAGGAGTTATAAATATCATACCCGGAAGGATTAATAAATATCATCATAGCCAGGAGTCATAAATCTCATAACAGGCTGGAGTTATAAATATCATTATAGGCAGGAGTTATAAATATCAATATAGGCAGGATTTAATATCAAACCAGGAGTTAATATTATACCAGGCAGGAGTTGTAAATATCATTTTAGGTAGTAATTATAAAATTCGTTATAGGCGGGAGTTAATATCATACCAGGAGTTAATAACATGCTAGGCAGTAGGTACAAATAGCATAATAGGCAGAATTTATGAACATCGTTATAGGCAGGAGTTATAAATATCATCACAGACTGAAATTATATATATCATTATAGGCAAGAGTTATAAATATCATACCAGGCAGGAGTAAGAAATATCATTATAGGCAGGAGTTATAAATATCATTATAGGCAGGAGTTATAAATATCATTATATGCAGGAGTTATAAATATCATTATAGGCAGGAGTTATAAATATCATTATATGTCGGAGTTTAAGATATCATTATAGGCAGAAGTTATAAATATCATTATAGGCACGAGTTATAAATATCATTCTAGGCAGGAGTTAGAAATATCGTTATAGGCAGGAGTTATAAATATCATTATAGGCAGGAGGTATAAATATCATTATAGGCAGGTGTTATAAACATCATACCAGGCAGGAGTTATAAATATCATTATAGGCAGGAGTTATAAATATCATTATATGTCGGAGTTTAAGATATCATTATAGGCAGGAGTTATAAATATCATTATAGGCACGATTTATAAATATCATTTTAGGCAGGAGTTATAAATATCATGATAGGAAGGAGTTACAAATATCATTATACTCAGGAGTTACAAATATCATTATAGGCATGAGTTATAAATATCCTACCAGGCAGAAGTTATAAAGAACATTATAAGCAGGAGTTAAACATATCATTATAGGCAGGACTTATAAATATCATACCAGACAGGAGTTATAAATATCATTATAGGCAGGAGTTATAAATATCATTATAGGCAGGAGTTACAAATATCATACCATGAGTCATACATATCAAAGCAGGCAGGAGTTATAAATATCATTATAGGCAGGAGTTACAAATATCATACCATGAGTCATACATATCAAAGCAGGCAGGAGTTATAATATCATTATAGGTAGGAGTTACAAATATCATACATGAGTCATAAATATCATAGCAGGCAGGAGTTATAAATATCATTATAGGCAGAAGTTATAAATATCATGCTATGTACGTGTAGTAAATATCATTATAGGCAGGAGTTATAAATATCATGCCAGGCACGAGTTATAATTATGAATATAGGCAAGAGTTATAAATATCATTATAGGCAGGAGTTATAAATATCATTAGAGGTGGGAGTTATAAGTATCATGCCATGCATGAGTTATAAATATCAATATAGGAAGGAGTAATAAATATCATTATAGGCAGGAGTTACAAATATCATTATAGGCAGGAGTTATGAACATCGTTATGAGGCACGAGCTATAAATATCATGATAGCCTGAAGCTATATATATCATTATAGGCAGGAGTTATAAATATCATACCAGGCAGGAGTAATAAATATCATTATAGGCAGGAGTTATAAATATCATTATAGGCAAGAGTTATAATTATCATTAGAGGCGGGATTTATAAATAACATACCAGGCAGGAGTTATAAATATCATTATAGGCAGGATTTAATATCAAACCAAGAGTTAATATTATACCAGGCAAGAGTTATAAATATCTTTTTAGGCAGTAGTTATAAAAGTCGTTATAGGCAGGAGTTATAAATATCATTATAGGCATGAGTTATGAATATCATTATAGGCAGCAGTTTTAAATATTGTTTTAGGCAGGAGTTATAAATATCATATCAGGAGTCATAAATATCATACCAGGCAATAGTTATAAATATGGTTATAGGCAGGTATTATGAATATCACTATAGGCAGAAGTTATAAGTATCAAAACAAGCAGGAGTTATTTCATACCAGGCAGAAGTTATAAATATCAAAACAAGCAGGAGTTATAAATATCAATATATGCAGGAGTTACAAATATCATACCAGGTAGGAGTTATAAATAACATTATACTCAGGGGTTACAAATATCATTATTGGCAGGAGTTATAAATATCATTATAGGAGTTACAGGAGTTACAAATATTATAATAGGCAGGAATTATAAATATCCTACCAGTCAGGACTTATTAATAATACTAGAGGCAGGAGTTATTAACTTTAATATAGGCAGGAGTTACCAATATCATTATAGCCAGGAGTTATAAATATTGTTATAGGCAGGAGTTACAAATATCATACCAAGAGTCACAAATATCATACCAGCCATGAGTTTAAATATCATTATAGGCGTGAGTTATAAATATCATTATAGGCACGAGTTATAAATATCATACCAGGCACGAGTTTTAAATATCAATATAGGTAGGAGATATAAATATCATTATAGGCAGGAGTTATAAATATCATTTAAAGCAGGAGTTATAAAAGTCATACCAGGCAGGAGTTATAAATATCATTATAGGCAGGAGTTATAAATATGATTATAGGCACGAGTTATGAATATCAATAAAGGCAGGAGTAATAAATATCTTTATAGGCAAAATTTAGAAATATCATTATAGACAGGAGTTAAAACATATCGTTATAGGCAGGAGTTATGAATATCATTACAGGCTGGAGTTACAAATGTCATTATAGGCAGGAGTTGTGAATATCATTAGAGTCAGGAGTAAAAAATATCATTATAGGCAGGAGTTACAAATATCATTATAGGCAGGAGTTGTGAATATCATTATAGCTAGGAGTTATAAATATCATTAGAGTCAGGAGTTATAAATATCATTAAAGGCAGGAGTTACAAATATCATTATAGGCAGGAGTTGTGAATATCATTATAGCTAGGAGTTATAAATATCATTAGAGGCAAGACTTATGATTATCATACCAGGCAGGAATTATAAATATCATCATAGGCTGGAGTTATAAATATCATTAAAGGCAGGAGTTATAACTATCATACAAGGCATGAGTTATAAATATCATACGAGGAAGGATTTAAATATCATTATAGGCAGGAGTTACATATATAAGTATAGCCAGGATTTATAAATATCATTATAGTCAAGAGTTACAAATATCATAATAGGAAGGAGTTATAAATATCCTACCAGGCAGGAGTTATAAATAACATAATAAGCAGGTGTTATAAATATCATAATAAGCAGGTGTTATTAATATCATTATAGGCAGGAGTTATATATATCATTAAAGGCATGATTTATAAATAGCATACTAGGCACGAGTTATAAACATCATTATACGCAGGAGGTACAAATTTTATACCAGGAATTATAAATATCATACCATGGAGCAGTTATAAATATGATTATAGGCAGGAGTTATAAATATCATTTTAGGCAGGAGTTATAAATATCATACCACGTACGAGTTGTAGATATCATTATAGGAAGGAGTTATAAATATGATTATAGGCGGGAGTTATAAAGATCATTATAGGCAAGAGTTAAAGATAATATTATAGGCAGGTGTTAAAAATATCATTATAGGCACGAGTTATAAATATCCTATCATGCAGGAGTGATAACCATCATTATAGTCAGGTGTTATACATATCATACCAGGAACAAGTTATAAATATCATTATAGGCAAAAGTTATGAATATCATTATAGGCAAAAGTTAAAAATATCATTATAGGCAGGAGTTAAAAATATCGTTATAGGCAGGAGTTCTAAATATTATTAAAGGCAGGAGTTTTAAATATCATACCAGGCAGGAGTTATCAATATCATTATAGGCAAAAGTTATAAATATCATTATAGTCAGTAGTTATAAATATCATACCAGGAACGAGCTATAAATATCATTATAGGCAAAATTTATAAATATCATTATAGGCAGGAATTATAAATATCATTATATGCAGGAGTTATAAATATTATTAAAGGCAGGAGTTATAAATATCATTATAGGCAGGAATTATAAATATCGTTATAGGCAGGAGTTATAAATATCATTATAGGCGGGAGTTATAAATATCATAGCATGCACGAGTTATAAATATCATTATTGGCAGGAGTTATAAATATCATAATAGGCAGGAATTATAAATATCATTATAGGCAAGAGTTATAAATAGTATTATAGGCAGGAGTTATAAATATCATTATAGGCAAGAGTTATAAATATCCTATCAGGCAGGAGTTATAAATATCAATATAGGCAAAATTTATAAATATCATTATAGGCAGGAATTATAATATCATTATAGGCAGGAATTATAAATATTATTAAAGGCAGGATTATAAATATCATACCAGGCACGAGTTATAAATATCATTATGGGCAGGAGTTATTAATATCATTATAGTCATGTGTTATGAATTTCATACCAGGAACGAGTTATAAATATGATTATAGGCAACATTTATAAACATCATTTCAGGCAGGAATTATAAATATCATTATAGGCAGGAGTTATAAATATTATTAAAGGCAGGAGTTATAAATATTCTTAAAGGCAGGAGTTATAAATATCATTATAGGCAGGAGTTATAAATATCATTATAGGCAGGAATTATAAATATCACTATAGGCAGGAGTTATAAATATTATTAAAGGCAGGAGTTATAAATATCTTACCAGGCAGGAGTTATAAATATCGTTATAGGCAGGAGTTATAAATATCTTACCAGGCAGGAGTTATAAATATCATTATTGGCAGGAGTTATAAATATCATTGTGGGCAGGGATTGCAACATGTCGTGGTCGATACCCCAGAGAAATAGCATACCAGGCCGGAGATGTATCCTTTGAAATGGGATGTTCCCAGACAACATTAATTTATATTAGCAGCTGTAGCATGCAGTTGAGGCGACTCCAAGAAAATATCAGATTAGCCAGCTTTTGAACTCGCAGTGTGGATTGCTCCAAGAAAATTCCATTCAATTCCATTCAGTTCTTTTTATTGTCCCGTGGAAATTCGTGCAGCGGACAATATTATGTTAAGCGAGAAATCTTTGTAACATGCCTTAAACGTGGCTGGAGAAAAATATACTACAAAGGACCTGTAACATGCCGTATGGGGTTCGCCCCAAGAAATTAAAGTAGGTAGGATTTGTAATAGTTATGCAGTTTGGGTCACTTCAAGAAAACATTATGCCAGGCAGGAGTTGTAATAAGCAATCTGGATGGCTCCAAGAAAATAGGATAGTAGGAAAGGGTTGGAGCATGTTGTGTAGGTGGACATAAGAAAGACCGGTATAGGCAGAAGTTGTAACTTGCAGTGTGGATGACTCTAAAATGACTTGATTTCATTTCATTTAACTTGATTCGATAGGTCCTGACTTGATCTGACTCTACTTGATTTGACTTCACTTAATTTGATTTGATTCGTCTTAATTTAATGTGACCTGACTTGATCTGACTCTACTCATTTGATTTGAATTGGTTTGATTTCATTTCATTTCATTTGACGTGACTTGAATTGTCTTGATTTGATTTGATTCTTTCCAGAATACGTCAGTGGTAGAAGCTGTGTCGGCGCGGTTTCCCCCCCTTGGGAGGATAATTATATCCAGCACCAAGCCCGCAATGAGAAACACGATTCCTGAGAAGTCTGCTGCTGCTGCTGCTGCTGCTGCTGCTACTGCTGCTACTACTGCTGCTGCTACTGCTGCTGCTGCTGCTGCTGCTGCTGCTGCTGCTGCTACTGCTGCTACTGCTGTACTGCCCGCGCTTCTGCCAGAATCAGACAGAGTAGAGAATGATATGCATAGATATGAGAGAGAGATAGATAGATAGAAGAGAGGAGAGAGAGAGAGAGAGAGAGAGAGAGAGATAGAGAGAGAGATAGATAGAGAGAGAGAGAGAGAGAGAGAGAGATAGAGAGAGAGAGAGAGAGAGAGAGAGAGAGAGAGAGAGAGAGAGAGAGAGAGAGAGAGAGAGAGAGAGACGTACACAGAGATATAGCGAGAGATCAAATCAAATCAAATCAAAATAATTTATTTCGAAGATGTAATGGATAAGCAGCTATGTGCTTTTTTACATCCAGTCCCCACCCTTATCAGGGATAACATTAAGATTTTAACAACAGCCTAAAACTAGCAGAAAACAACATCAACAATAACGAATAAAAAAAACCCCAAAGAACAAAACAAAAAACAAACAAGTAAAACAATAACAAAAAGCACACACACACACAGAACTATTAAAAAACACAGAAAAAACAAGTGGTAATAATGATTTTTTTTAAAAGGCAAATAAGCAAGCCAACAAGAAAACAGACAGACAGAAAGACAGACACAGAGAGACAGACAGAGAGAGAGAGAGACAGACAGAAAGACAGACACAGACATAGGGAGTGTGTGTGTGTGTGTGTGTGTGTGTGTGTGTGTGTGTGTGTGTGTGTGTGTGTGTGTGTGTGTGTGGTGTGTGTGTGTGTGTGTGCGAACGCATGCACGTTGAGTGTGTGTGTGTGTGTGTGTGTGTGTGTGCGTGCATGCATGTGTGCGTGTGTGCAGGGAAAGCTTTAGCTGGAAAGGGCTTAACTGGCTGTGTTAGGTAAGCCTATGGTTGTTATTGCATAGTGATGATACATGTAATAGGGGATTTGAAGAAATTATGACTTCTGTGATCAGTCTGAATAATGTTGATGTAGGTGATCAGTTTGTTAATATAATTGTATGTGGTGCCTAATATCCCTTTGAGTGAACAGACGTCAAATCGAAGCCACAGCATCATTGTCTGTGTGTGGAGTGTAATATCACTTTGAGTGAACAGACGTCAAATCGAAGCCACAGCAACATTGTCTGTGTGGCTTTCCCGGTTTGGTCCCTGACCGGGGCATAGAGAGGTTTTGGTTTGTTGTCGCTATAATAATAATGTTGACTTTTTCTTTTCTTTGCTTAGAGAGAAGGGACATGAAATTATTAACTGTATTAATATTTATGAGTTGTGTGTTCACATCAACGCCCTTCATGAAGGGCCATGGCCTATTGTGAATAAACTATTCGTATTCTCTCTCTATCTCTATCTCTCAGTCTCTGGTCTGTCTGTCTGTCTGTCAGTCTGTCTGTCTGTCTGTCTTTCTGTATGTCTGTCTCTCTCACTCTCTGTGTGTGAAAGACTCCATAACCCAAGCTAGCACCAAACAAAAGCAAAACTACCTGCTATTCTGGAGTATGCATCCACAACACAGTCATACATTTGACTTGAACAACACAAGCAGACCACAAAAAACTACACAACACTTTATTGCCAATCTGGAAAAAATCTACAACAGAAAAACACAAAGTGAAACATGTTTTCACATTCCAACACACTTGTGAGATGTTATTCTATTGTTCTAATCACAACACTACACCATAATTCTGCTTCAGGACTACTAACAAGTTTTATTTCTTGTTGCTTTTTAAAAAAAAATTATGTGACATTCGTAAGACAGCATCTAAAAAAAAGTATGTGATATTTTACTGACACACACACACACACACAAAATTGGAATTACATTACCGCTAAGATGAGATAGCATATTTTCAATTGCATGACAAATGACTCAGGGCCTTCATGCAGCTATTAGCAACTTTTATTTTGGTGAATCTGAAAATGATTTTGTCCACCACTTAGTCAATCAATCAATCAATCAATCGATCTGCCGATTGATCCAACAGTCAGAAAGAATAAACAGTGAAGTCGAAAAAAAACATTGTTCACTTATCAAGCTGTACTATGGGCTTTATCAAGGGTACTTTGGGCTTTATCAAGCTGTACTATGGACTTTATCAAGGGTACTATGGGCTTTATCAAGCTGTACTGTGGGCTTTATCAAGCTGTACTATGGACGTTATCAAGCTGTACTATGGGGTTTATCAAGCTGTACTTTGGGCTTTATCAAGCTGTACTATGGGCTTTATCAAGCTGTACTTTGGGCTTTATCAGGGTACTTTGGGCTTTATCAAGGGTACTATGGGCTTTATCAAGCTCTACTATGGGTTTTATCAAGCTGTACTATGGGCTTTATCAAGCTGTACTATGGACTTTATCAAGCCGAACGATGGGCTTTTTTCAAGCTGCACTTTGGGCTTTATCAAGGGTACTATGGGCTTTATCAAGCAGTACTTTATTTTGTCCCTAAAGCCCATAGTACATTAACTGCAGTCTTTCATAAAGCCCATAGTACACTAACTGCCGTCTTCCCATAAAGCCCAAAGTACACTAGCTGCAGTCTTCCCATAAAGCCCAAAGTACACTAGCTGCAGTCTTCCCATAAAGCCTATAGTACACTAACTGTATCTTCCTACAAACCCAATGGTACACTAACTGCATCTTTCCATAAACCCAATGGTACACTAACTGCATCTTTCCATAAACCCAATGGTACACTAAGTGCATCTTTCCATAAACCCAATGGTACACTAACTGCATCTTTCCATAAACCCAATGGTATACTAACTGCATCTTTCCATAAACCCAATGGTACACTAACGGCATCTTTCCATAAACCCAATGGTACACTAAGTGCATCTTTCCGGGTTTAATTCAATGTTGAAGGATGCAATAATGTAGTATTTCAGTATGATCATTAAGAAATTTGTTCTTAGATAGATGGCTTGATGAAAAAAGCAAATGCATTGCTTATTCAATGTACCATCTGGAAATAAAATTTTGACTTTGACTTTGAATTTTGACTTTCCATAAACCCAATGGTACACTAACTGCATCTTTCCATAAACCCAATGGTACATAACTGTATCTTTCCATAAACCCAACGGTACACTAAGTGCATCTTTCCATAAACCCAATGGTACAAGTGCATCTTTCCATAAACCCAATGGTACACTAACTGCATCTTTCCATAAACCCAATGGTACACTAACTGTATCTTTCCATAAACCCCATGGTACACTAAGTGCATCTTTCCATAAACCCAATGGTACACTAACTGCATCTTTCCATAAACCCAATGGTATACTAACTGTATCTTTCCATAAACCCCATGGTACACTAAGTGCATCTTTCCATAAACCCAATGGTACACTAACTGCATCTTTCCATAAACCCAATGGACCACTAACTGTATCTTTCCATAAACCCAGTGGTACACTAAGTGCATCTTTCCATAAACCCAATGGTACACTAAGTGCATCTTTCCACAAAGCCAGTGGCAGACTTCACTGTGGGTAGGTAGGTACCAGCCAGTCCTGAAACACCCAACAGTGTACACAGCCTCTCAGAGCACGGGAGCCAGGTAGGTAGGCACCAGCCAGTCCTGAAACACCCAACAGTGTACACAGCCTCTCAGAGCACGGGAGCCAGGTAGGTAGGCACCAGCCAGTCCTGAAACACCCAACAGTGTACACAGCCTCTCAGAGCACGGCAGCCAGGTAGGTAGGCACCAGCCAGTCCTGAAACACCCAACAGTGTACACAGCCTCTCAGAGCACGGGAGCCAGGTTTTCTCACAGGACAATGACCCGCCCTGGCCACCAGGCCTAGTTGACTCTCTTTTTCGATCCCATGAATTTTACAAATTGACAGATGGAAAAAAACTAACATATCAAGTACAGGCTGCTGTTCATCACAGCACTACCATAACATCATTTAAGATGTTGAAAAAGACTATCTGTGATTTCGACCAAAAATATGTACAGTTAAAATAGCTATAAATCATAACCATGACAAGCAGTTTAACAGATCTGCATAATCATACTTCATCACCTATAAAGGTGCCACACGATTGTATGAAAAGTAAAACCGGTAGAAACTAACTAACTACACCCACATTTAATAAATAAAGAAATAAATACATAAGTACATAAAACTCCTATTCTTTGTGAAGAGGGTATGCCAGGGACTGATACATGTACTGACCATACAGAAGTCTTTGTGAAGAGGGTATGCCAGGGACTGATACATGTACCGACCATACAGAAGTCTTTGTGAAGAGGGTATGCCAGGGACTGATACATGTACCGACCATACAGAAGTCTTTGTGAAGAGGGTATGCCAGGGACTGATACATGTACCGACCATACAGAAGTCTTTGTTGGCCTTCTTCCCCCCATGTACGTCACTGTGTTCATCATCAAATTCAATACTACTACTACTAATAATGATAATAATAATAATATATTTATAAAAAATAATAATAAATGGAATTTATATAACGCTATATCTTGCAGAGACCAATCAAATTTAAATGAACAAGCTAATCTCAAAAACTGGAAACGTGTCACCACTGTTTCAAAGCGCCACAGACGTAGATGAAAGTCATGATCCATGTACATAACATGATCTAAAATGCATTCAGTTTTCGTCATTTTCTGATTTGCTCAAAACACAATCCCGTTAACTTTGGTTTCTTGTTATTTCTTTTTTGCAACATGCAATGTTTGTTGTTGTTGTTGTTGTTGCTTTTTGGGGGACTTTTTTTTTTACAATCACTTAAATTGAACACAATTTTGTACTAATATTATACTGAGCACATTAGTATAGATATGATCATCTAAAACTGCTATGTATTTAACAGATGCATTTAGAAATAGGTGTAGATACGTTGTTCAAGTCCAAACCGACAAAGTGCCGGTGATACCAAAAGCCAGGTTTAGTCAATCCTCTGAAAGCGCAGTTCGCGTGTTTTAAATCGTACAAGAAGCACATGATTATCTCTGAAATGTTATAATCAGTGCACGACGAATTATTTGTCATTTAATTTGGCTATAACTATACCTAACTAGAAGGGTGAAGTTTGATCGAAATCCATAACTGCTTTTTATCATCTTGTCACCCCAAAGTAGCTTCAGTTGTTGGATTCTTGTTAAACTAATAATACTAGATTGTAACATTTGTTTAAATCATAATGAACGCTTCTGTAAAGCTTTTCCAAAACTCTGCAATTCAGTTAATAATATGTTGCATACAGCTCAACACACAAGGGCAGTAACTCTCTCATTGTTCCACAAGTAGACACTACTGGAGGTTTGTTTGTTTTTTCTTTCTTTTCTTTTCTTTCTTTATTTCTCCCTTTTATACAGACATACCTTGCTTAAGTCTTTCCACTGTACTTGGAGTTTGGAAAAAAAGCACCCATGAAATAAGAATTTTTTTTCTTAATTCTTAACTAAACTGTGAAAGAAATCAATCCAGGCAATTTCAACACACAGTCTACAGTAATATTATTGTCTATGTACAGACCAATGAATCAAGTGTGTTGTGTGTGTGTGTGTGTGTGTGTGTGTGTGTGTGTGTGTGTGTGTGTGTGTGTGTGTGTGTGTGTGTGTGTTCAATCATGTTAGTAGAACTATTTCTTAAAACAACATAAACAAAGCATCACTTCATCAACAACACCAAAACAAAAACGTTTGGTGGCCACCATCTTCAAAGAGCTTGAACGATTTCTAAACTATTTTACACAGCAGAGCAAGAAGCTTGGCTTGAAATAATGACAATATGTTTTTCCCGCCCGGGAGAGGATTTTTCATTTTCTCAAAACACCTAATTTATTTTTTAAATGTTGTTCTGCTCGGGCTTATATATAGCTTGCTTCACTCTTCGACATTTTGTCTCGTTTTGTTTATATTTTTATGGAAATACTGCTTTATTCAGCTACTTTCTCTGCGTATCTATGCCTTTAAATTTGGCATTATTTTCTAACCTTAGTTTATCAGTGCTTTTGTTGCAGCTTGTTTGTTTTGTTGTTTCTTTTTTTGTTTTGTTTTCACGTGTGTTTAAAAAAAATCTGTTGATAAAAAAGACAATATGTTTTTAAACAAAAAATTCGAAAAACAAAGCATATCAGCTTCATCACCATAACGACACCCTTACAAAGGCTTCTGCCTCCTTACATCATATATGTTTTACATCTAACAAAAACCTACCCAGAAAACGTTGAGGGCAATTTATTCTTCCCAAACAAAATCGCAACAGATTTCCTGACAGAAACTCTACACATGACAAATGTTTCTAACACCGCTAACAGGGCAGGAAAAACCTATGGTTTTGTAAAACCCAGCATGGAAAATGGAAAAAAAAACTGCCACAGAAAACGAGCAATGTACACCTTGCTTTGTTGAAACCCTTCCTGGAGGAGACGCGCTGCTTTGAATCTGGATGAAGATGGTGTACAGTGAAGCGCCCTGACTGCCTCAAGCTGACTGCCTCAAGTGTACAGTGAAGCGCCCTGACTGCCTCAAGTGTACAGTGAAGCGCCCTGACTGCCTCAAGCTGACTGCCTCAAGCTGACTGCCTCAAGCCAGTCAACATGGCAGCAGCTAGGACCACAGACGTGCTTCAGGCATACCCTAGTCTGCTGTAATTCAGCTCCCTCACTGGACTGATACTGATAAAGAAACGGATGGCAGTTCTTGAACAGACCTTGTTCCTATGAGCCGTAATTCTGTCTGCCAAATCACAGGATAACACAGACAAGAGAAGCAATACTTCTGTCTGTAAATCCCAGGATAACACAGACAAGAGAAGCAATAATTCTGTCTGTAAATCCCAGGATAACACAGACAAGAGAAGCAATACTTCTGTCTGTAAATCCCAGGATAACACAGACAAGAGAAGCAATACTTCTGTCTGCCAAATCCCAGGATCCTAGTTGATTGGTTCTTCAGTTGGTTGGTTGCTTGGATGGTTGGTTGGATGGTTGGTTGGTTGAATGGTTGGTTGGTTGGATGGTTGGTTGGTTGGTTGGATAGTTGGTTGGATGGTTGGTTGGTTGGTTGGAGGTTAGTTGGTGGGTTGGTTGGTTGGTTGGTCGTCTATCAGTAGGTGTGTGTCTCCACTAGCACTTCCTTCGTGGGAGTAGCTCCTTCCAAGGGTAGTTCAGGGTAGTTTCCTGGAAAAGAAAGGCGCTCTGTCAAAAGTGTGCGTATTCAATGCGTGCATACGTGCGTGTGTGAGAGTGCTTGCAAGAACGTGCGCGGTGTGCACATAACTATGTGGGGGATGAGAGGTAAGCATTGTGTTTGTCTGTGGAAAGACTGACCACCGTGCGTGCATACGTGCGTGGGTGCGTGCGTGTCTGTGTATGTATGTGTGTGTATGTGTGTGTGGCCGCGTGTTTGTGTGTCTGTGTGTGTCTGCGTTTGCATGTGTGTGAGCATGCGCGCGCGCGCGTGTGTGTGTGTGCGCATGCGCGCGTGTGTGTAGTTAATGCTAGAAATAGGCTGTCACTTGAGGAGGGCAGGGAAAGGGTGGCCTCAAGTACAAAAGAAAGGGTACCCACACACTTGGACATCTGGGGGGCGGGGTAGCCTGGAGGTTAGAGTAACGCATTCTTGATCTGCTGGGTGATGCGCTTGTGATCTACTGACCCGGGTTCGAATCTCGTACAAGAGGGCTCTTCCTCTGGAGTTAACATCAGTGCCGATTTTACTCTCCTCAAAAGTCCTTCGGATGAGACTCTAAACTGAGGTCCCGTGTGTGAACGCAAAAAGAACATCTTGTGCACACGTTAAAACCCGTTCTGCTTTTCGGAAAAGTAGTCCATTGTGTGCCGGTGGGAACGGATGACAAAATACACAAAACTCGAAACACACGGAGACTGCATGTAAAAAAGCACACGAGTGTTCGTTCTATTAACCTCGAAATAAAAGAATAAAGAAAAGATTAAATGAGTATATAAATATATAAACATCAAACTAAAATATACATCTAAAACAGGAAAATCATATATATGCATACAAAAAATGCACAAATATTTACTGTTCCAGTTGCTGAAAGAGATTTTAACTTACAAAAATGCTTTTAGATTTTACAAAATGTCAGACACTTCACTCAAAGTTAGCATAAAAATAAATATCAAAATCCCAAAATATTCTCTCACAAACTACACACCATCCTTGCAAGTGTGCATGGACCCATAACTTCCGGGTTCTTCGTGCGGGTAAGGCTGCGACGCATGTGCGGCGGCATGCGCGTTGAACTCTTCCGCCCAACGTCGCCAAGGGCCGGTAGGTTTCTTCAGGATGAAGGCCAGGCCAGCGCCGAAGATGGCGACGAGGGAGTCGATGGTGGCGATGAAATACGTGATGCCTTTGACAACGCGCAGACCTTGCAGTTCCGAAGCTTCGTTCTCCTCCGCTTCCCAGTCTGAGAGCGACAAAGAGACCATGTCTA
>CM054142.1:73575946-73580946 GCA_028751875.1 Rapana venosa | reverse complement strand
GTGATACATCATTCCTGAAGCCGACATGCCGCTACCTCAGGGCAGGCAAAACGGTCGCTTAGCCCAAATCTCACCATCGGTGAATCTGGGAGTTTAGTGGAGGGAAGGGAATCTGTGGACAGGGTTGCCAAACAAGAGGCAGGAGAAATATCTAGCTACAGCAATGTCGGGGCAGAAGAGTGTGTGACAGTTGGTTTACGTTGTAGCTGTCGTCAGCGCCATCGTCGTCATTATCATTATCATAGCCAGTAGTGAGTGGTCAGGAGCTGTGGTCAGCGCCATCATTATCATTATCATTATCATAGGCAGTAGTGAGTGGCAGGAGCTGTAGTCAGCGTCATCATTATCATTATCATTATCATAGGCAGTAGTGAGTGGTCAGGAGCTGTGGTCAGCGCCATCATTATCATTATCATAGCCAGTAGTGAGTGGCAGGAGCTGTGGTCAGCGCCATCATTATCATTATCATTATCATAGGCAGTAGTGAGTGGTCAGGAGCTGTGGTCAGCGTCATCATTATCATTATCATATCATTTCATAGCAGTAGTGAGTGGTCAGAGCGTGTCAGCGCCATCATTATCATTATCATTATCATAGGCAGTAGTGAGTGGTCAGGAGCTGTGGTCAGCGTCATCATTATCATTATCATTATCATAGCCAGTAGTGAGTGGTCAGGAGCTGTGGTCAGCGCCATCATTATCATTATCATTATCATAGGCAGTAGTCAGTGGTCAGGAGCTGTGGTCAGCGCCTTCATTATCATTATCATTATCATAGCCAGTAGTCAGTGGTCAGGAGCTGTGGTCAGCGCCGTCATTATCATTATCATTATCATAGCCAGTAGTGAGTGGTCAGGAGCTGTGGTCAGCGTTATTGATGTCAGCAGGGTGCCAAGCCTGCCCTGAAGTGTTACTGCTTCAGATCTGACAGATGTGGGGGGAGAGGGGGAGTGTCTCTGAATAAACACATGCAGTGTCTGCTTAAAGTGGGACAATACTCTTCTGACGTCGGACTATGGCTGCCTATACGATGGGGCCGTTAACATCAACCTCCCCAACCCACGCAGTCAACTTATCCAGTGTGCAGATAATCTCCAGAATATCTAACAATATAGTCAACAACAACGATACAAGCCCTGTTATCATCATCAGCATCAGTATTGTCATCATCAATATCATCATCAGCAGCAGCAGCACACAGCAGCAGCAGCAGCAGCACTATACCGTCATTATTTTGTCCTCGTCCTCGTCCTCATCACCATAATCATGGCATAAACAGACGTGAGAGTGGCAGAGATCCGAAAAATCATGTCAAAACGATAATGAAAAACGTGCATAACAACTGCAGGGACAATGTTATGGTGATGATGATGATGATGATGGTGGTGGTGGTGGTGGTGGTGATGATGATGATGATGATAATGATGATGATGATGATGATGATGATGATGATGATGATGATGATGATGATGATGATAACGACAATGGCGATGACAATGATGATGAGGACGAGCATAAACACATCAATAAGGCTGATCTAACACTTGGTACATCATTGATTGAAAAAACACTGATCTAACACTTGGTACATCATTGATCTTAATAATGATACATCATTGATTTCAATAAGGCTGACCTACCATCTAACACTTGGTACATCATTGATCTCAATAAGGCTGATCTAACCCTTGGTACATCATTGATCTCAATAAAGGTACATAATTGATCTCAGTAAGGCTGATCTAACACTTGGTACATCATTGATCTCAATAAAGCTGATCTAACACGTGGTACATCATTGATCTCAACAGGGCTGATCTAACACTTGGTACATCATTGATCTAAATAGAGCATAGTACATCATTGATCTCAAAAACGCTGATCTAACACTTGGTGCATCATTGATCTCAATAAGGCTGTTTTAACCCTTGGTACATCATTGATCTCAATAAGGCTGATCTATCCCTTGGTACATCATTGATCGAAATAACACTGATGTAACATTTGGTACATCATTGATCTCAATAATGATACATCATTGATCTCAATAAGGCTGATCTAACACTTGGTACATCATTGATCTCAATAAGGCTTATCTAACACTTGGTACATCACTGATCGAAATTAGGCTGATCTAACACTTGGTACATCACTCATCGAAATAAGGTTGATCTAACACTTGGTACATTCTCTTTTACACATGAAAAATCGTCATCAGAACAACCATCAAACACAAACTCTCTTCCATCACAACAGTTTCAATAGAATTTGTCAATACATTTGTCCCTCTATCTACTTCTGTGAAATATCTAGGGGTCGTTATAGACAACACACTCTCCATGCAAAAATTCATCACCCAAACCTGCCAGTCGTGCTACTATTAATTACGGCGCATCAGTGCAGTTCGAAAGTACCTGTCCACTGATGCAACATCCAAACTAGTCACGTCTTTGATTATCTCACGTCTGGACTATCTCAATTCTCTTCTGGCTGGTTTGCCAGTATCATCTATCCACTCCCTTCAATGTATACAAAACTCTGCAGCTCGCCTAGTCCTCAGAAAGAAAAATAAATCTGAGCCCATCTGAGCTCTTGCGATCTCTCCACTGGTTGCCTGTGCCACAGAGAGTAAACTATAAGATCAGTACCCTCTGTCACAATGCCTCCATAAAACAGCATCTTCCTACCTCTGAATGTCGTCACCTGTACACTTCTTCTCGTTCCCTCCGCTCTGCTGCAGATACCTTGTGCTTAAGAATACCTAGATTCAACTCTTTCTTTGTTTCTGGTCCATCGATCTGGAATGACCTCTCTCTCTCCCTTCGCCAAAAGCCTTCTTATGACGCTTTTAAATCTGGCCTCAACACACATTTATGTCAAAGCTAAGATTATCCCCTCTTGCATTTCATTTTTGTCCGTGCCCTCAACAGCCAAAACCCCATCACCCTGCGGGAATGTACAACCTTTATGTGTGTGATTCGTTGTGCTTGTGTGTGCGTGCGTGCATACATTTGAAAATGTAAAAAAAACAACTTATTAATCGTAACTGGCTACATGTGAATGAGTAGGATGAATGAAAGCGCTTTGAATTGGGTTTTTTGCGAGATATAGCTCTATATAAATTCCATTTATCATTATCATTATTATTATTATTATTATTATTATTATTATATCATTGATTGAAACAACACTAATCTAACACTTGGTACATCATTGCTCGATATAAAGATGATTTAACACTTGGTACATCATTGCTTGAAATAACACTGATCTAACACTTGGTACATCATCGATCGAAATAACACTGATCTAACACTTGGTACATCATTGATCGATATAAGGATGATCTAACACTTGGTACATCATTGGTCGATGTAAGGCTGATCTAAAACTTGGTACATCATTGATTGAAATAACACTAATCTAACACTTGGTACATCATTGATCGAAATAGCACTGATCTAACACTTGGTACATCATTGATCGATATATAAGGCTGATCTAACACTTGGTACATCATTGATCAAAATAACACTGATCTAACACTTGGTACATCATTGATTGATATATATAAGGCTGATCTAACACTTGGTACATCATTGATCTAAATAACACTGATCTAACACTTGGTACATCATTGATTGATATATATTGATTGATAGGGAAACAAATACAGCTGCAGCAAAAAAAAAAAAAAAGGGTGAAAGGGTGGCGCAGCGCTAAGTGGCGACGCGTTCTCCCGCTCTCCCCGGGGAGAGCAGCCCGAATTTCACGGAGAGAAATCTGCCGTGACTTAAAGTGGTATAAAATAAAATCTGAGCGCTTTGATTTGTTGCTTTACAAGATTCAGCGCTATATAAATTCCATACATTATTATTATTATTATTATTATTATTATTATTATTATTATATTATTATATAAGGCTGATCAAACACTTGGTACATCATTGATCTAAATAACACTGATCTAACACTTTGTACATCATTGATCGATATATATAAGGCTGATCTAACACTTGGTACATCATTGATCTGAATAACACTGATTTAACACTTGGTACATCATTGATTGATATATGTAAGGCTGATCTAACACTTGGTACATCATTGATCTAAATAACACTGATCTAACACTTGGTACATCATTGATCGATATATATAAGGCTGATCTAACACTTGGTACATCATTGATCTAAATAACACTGATCTAACACTTGGTACATCACTGACCAATATAAGGCTGATCTAACACTTGGTACATCATTCTTCTTCCGGTTTTTCTTATTTATTTTGTTTGTTGTTGTCCTTTGGTATGAGAGTGTGTTTGGTGGGTGGGTGGGGAGGGGAGGGGGGGGAGCTGTGCTCATAAAGTGCCATTCATACATGCTGTATCCCACCTATATAAAGTGCCATTCATACATGATGTATCCCACATATGTAAAGTGCCATTCATACATGCTGTATCCCACCTATATAAAGTGCCATTCATACATGATGTATCCCACATATGTAAAGTGCCATTCATACATGATGTATCCCACCTATATAAAGTGCCATTCATACATGATGTATCCCACCTATATAAAGTGCCATTCATACATGATGTATCCCACCTATATAAAGTGCCATTCATACATGATGTATCCCACCTATATAAAGTGCCATTCATACATACATGATGTATCCCACCTATATAAAGTGCCATTCATACATGCTGTATCCTACCTTTGCAAAGTATCGCAACTACATGCTGTATCCCACCTATATAAAGTGCCATTCATACATGCTGTATCCCACCTATATAAAGTGCCATTCATACATGATGTATCCCACCTATATAAAGTGCCATTCATACATGCTGTATCCCACCTATATAAAGTGCCATTCATACATGATGTATCCCACCTATAGAAAGTGCCATTCATACATGATGTATCGCACCTATATAAAGTGCCATTCATACATGATGTATCCCACCTATATAAAGTGCCATTCATACAT
>CM054142.1:73548446-73573446 GCA_028751875.1 Rapana venosa | reverse complement strand
ATTTAACCCTAATGTAGGTCACCTTCCATAGATCAAGGAATTTTTTTGCTCGGCAAATAAATGAAACACATAGTCCTGAAACATGTTTCTAAATACAAGCCAAAGCATCATCACGACGTTTTGAAAAACATCACTGCAGCATTTTTTTTAAATTTCAAAAACGTTTTTTTCCCCAAAAGATAGTGCTGTTTACTGAATTTCGTTGCATAAAAGGACGATGTGTGTTCACATTTCATTGTGTAGGCAATGCACAGATGAAGACCCCTCCTCACTGACAAACAGTGTCGGTGGTCAAAGTACTGTCTACTTTCAGCAAAGTCATCCATAGTCCCCGGAGTCGGAGTGCGGCTACCTTCATGTGGGCAAAAACTCGCACACGCAAAAGTCTTCTTTGTTACACGTTCAGACAGCCACTCCGAGGCCCTGACAAATGCTGCCGTGGTACGCCGAAGGTCAGAAGGTCAAAAGGCCAAACATTGGCTGGCCCTCAGGTTAGGTTGTGTTGGACAGACAGGTCTGGAGGAGGCGACCCACTGTCGTCATGGAGATAAAAGTGCCGCACGAGCAACACTCTCACCACCGACCTGGCCACTACAACCAGGATCCAACAAAAATTCCAAGAAAAAAACAACATCATCAGTGATGGTGAATAACAGAATGTAACGTCAGTGATGATGAATAACAAATGTAACGTCTGATTCTATGGCAAGATCTCCCCAGTCTCTATGGCAGGATCTATAGTAGGATCTATGGTAGGATCTACCCAGTCTCTATGGTAGGATCTACCCAGTCTCTATGATAAGATCTACCCAATCTATATGATAAGATCTATCCAGTCTCTATGGCAGGATCTATAGTAGGATCTATGGTAGGATCTACCCAATCTCTATGGTAGGATCTACCCAGTCTCTATGGTAGGGTCTACCCAGTCTCTATGATAAGATCTACCCAATCTATATGATAAGATCTACCCAGTCTCTATGGCAGGATCTAGAGTAGGATCTATGTTAGGATCTACCCAGTCTCTGTGGCAGGATCGACCCAGTCTCTATGATAAGATCTACCCAGTCTCTAAGGCAGTCTCTATGGCAGGATCTATAGTAGGATCTATGGCAGGATCTACCCAGTCTCTATGGCAGGATCTACCCAGTCTCTATGGCACGATCTACCCAGTCTCTATGATAAGATCTACCCAGTCTCTAAGGCAGGATCTACCCAGTCCTTATGATAAGATCTACCCTTTCTCTATGATAAGATCTACCCAGTCTCTATGATAAGATCTAACCAGTCCTTATGATAAGATCTACCCAGTCTCTATGATAAGATCTATCCAGTCCCTATGATAATATCTACCCAGTCTCTATGGCAGGATCTATAGTAGGATCCATGGTAGGATCTACCCAGTCTCTATGGTAGGATCTACCCAGTCTCTATGGTAGGATCTACCAAGTCTCTATGATAAGATCTACCCAATCTATATGATAATATCTACCAAGTCTCTATGGCAGGATCTATAGTAGGATCTATGTTAGGATCTACCCAGTCTCTGTGGCAGGATCTACCCAGTCTCTATGGCAGGATCGACCCAGTCTCTATGATAAGATCTACCCAATCTATATGATAAGATCTACCCAGTCTCTAAGGAAGTCTCTATGGCAGGATCTATAGTAGGATCTATGGCAGGATCTACCCAGTCTCTATGGCAGGATCTACCCAGTCTCTATGATAAGATCTACCCAGTCTCTAAGGCAGTCTCTACGGCAGGATCTATGATAAGATCTACCCAGTCTCTATGTCAGGATCTACCCAGTCTCTATGATAAAATCTACTCAGTCTCTATGACAGGATCTACCCAGTCTCTATGGCAGTCTCTATGGCATGATCTACCCAGTCTCTATGGCAGGATCTACCCAGTCTCTATGGTAGGATCTACCCAGTCTCTATGGTAGGATCTACCCAGCCTCTATGGCAGTATCTACCCAGTCTCTATGGTAGGATCTACCCAGTCTCTATGGTAGGATCTACCCAGCCTCTATGGCAGTATCTACCCAGTCTCTATGGTAGGATCTACCCAGTCTCTATGGCAGGATCTACCCAGTCTCTATGGCAGGATCTACCCAGCCTCTATGGTGGGAGGATCTACCCAGCCTCTATGGCATGATCTACCCAGTCTTTATGGCAGGATCTACCCAGCCTCTATGGTGGGAGGATCTACCCAGTCTCTATGGCAGGATCTATGGTAGGATCTATGGTAGGATCTACCCAGTCCCTATGATAAGATCTACCCAGTCCCTATGATAAGATCTACCCAGTCTCTATGATAAGATCTACCCAGTCCCTATGATAAGATCTACCCAGTCTCTATGATAAGATATTCCCAGTCTCTATAATAAAATCTACCCAGTCCCTACGATAAGGTCTACCCCGTCTCTATGATAAGATCTACCCAGTCCCTATGATAAGATCTACCCAGTCTCTATATCAGGATGTACCTAGCCTCTATGGCAGGATCTACCCAGTCTCTTTGGCAGGATCTACCCAGTCTCTATGGCAGTCTCTACGGCAGGATCTACCCAGTCTCTATGGTAGGATCTACCAAGTCTCTATGGCAGTCTCTACGGCAGGATATACCCAGTCTCTATGATAGGATCTATGGTAAGATCTACCTAGTCTCTATGGCAGGATCTACCCAGTCTTTATGATAGGATCTATGGTAAGATATACCCAGTCTCTATGGCAGGATCTACCCAGTCTCTATGGCAGGATCTACCCAGTCTTTATGATAGGATCTATGGTAAGATATACCCAGTCTCTATGGCAGGATCTACCCAGTCTCTATGGCAGGATCTACCCAGTCTCTATGGCAGTCTCTATGGCAGGATCTATGGCAGGATCTACCCAGTCTCTATGATAGGATATACCCCGTCTCTATGGCAGGATCTACCCAGTCTCTATGGCAGTCTCTACGGCAGGATATATCCAGTCTCTATGATAGGATCTATGGTAAGATCTACCCAGTCTCTATGGCAGGATCTACCCAGTCTTTATGATAGGATCTATAGTAAGATATACCCAGTCTCTATGGCAGGATCTACCCAGTCTCTATGGCAGGATCTACCCAACCTCTTTGGAAGGATCTACCTAATCTCTATGGCAGGATCTACCCAGTCTCTATGGCAGGATCTACCCAGTCTCTATGGCAGGATCTACCCAGTCTCTATGATAGGATATACCCAGTCTCTACAGCAGGATATACCCAGTCTCTGTGATAGGATCTAGGGTAAGATCTACCCAGTCTCTACGGCAGGATATACCCAGTCTCTGTGATAGGATCTAGGGTAAGATCTACCCAGTCTCTACAGCAGGATATACCCAGTCTCTATGGCAGGATCTACCCAGACAGTAAAAAAGAAAGAATTCATAGGCTTGGGTTTTTTCAAGAAAAGGATTCGTCTTCAAATTTAAGGTTTACGAGGTGTCAGCGCTGGCAAAAAAACCTAGTCTTTTTTAAATATCCATCGCCCGACTTACCCCATCCCCCCCCCCCCCCCCCACTGGAGTTCCACAATCCAGTGGCAGTGATGGCATTTTTCATCTGCATCCGTTTGTCCGCCATTGATGCATCTACATTCTGATTTCGAGGATAACGTCTACACACTGCACCAGCCTGCCTTTTTTGTTTTCACTTCCTCATCCATTTCTACACACTGCACCAGCCTGCATGCTGCTTTTTTGTTTTCATTTCCTCATCCATTTCTACACACTGCACCAGCCTGCATGCTGCTTTTTTGTTTTCATTTCCTCATCCATTTCTACACATTGCACCAGCCTGCATGCTGCTTTTTTGTTTTCATTTCCTCATCCATTTCTACACATTGCACCAGCCTGCCTTTTTTGTTTTCACTTCCTCACCCACTTCTGCCGGCACCAATGGCCTGATCTCCAACTCAAGGCTCTAGCTACTAGGCTACCCCCCATTCACCCCCCTCCCCACCCCCCAAAAAAGACTTTTAAAAAATCTACTGCATTACTGTACACCCCGAGCTTGACTAACATGAACATGCCCTGTCAATCGCAGAGTGCCCTGGATGAGTTTGTAGTTTTGCAACTCGCTGACATGAATTACAGGATCTTTAACGTGCATATCTAATGTTCCACAGTGATGTATACAGAGGAGGAAAGAAAACAACGGCAGTTCTGCACACAGACTGACTTTGGAGATTGAAAAAGACCCCACATTTAGACCTTTCCAAAGCAGTCATGAGACTTTGACAGAGAAGAACTACTCCAGCTAGAACCTAGAACTTGTTGGCTGTAATTTGGCACACAGCCAACACAAAACTAGCACTGAAACAGGACGCCCCCATCGCGCGACAGCACAAAAAGAAAAGAAAAGAAAAGAAATAGCAAAGAAGAAGAAGTTGACAAAGAACAATGAATATGTATGCGATGATGATGATGATGATGATTATGATATGATGATGAATGATGAACAAGGATCAAGGAAGAAAATGGCCAATGACATACGATAAGAGAAAGAAAAAACAATCACACCAAACAAGACAAAATAAGAAAAAAGACGACATGAAGATGTTAACTGGTCATTGAAAACAACAGGTTATACGAGACGTGTCGTTTTTCTGTAGGACTGATTCGCCAGAAGCACAGCAAGCGCCAGAAAAACGTACCTTTACATTGGCCACGTCCTGGACATACAAAAAACAAAAAAAAACAAAAACAGAGAAGAACCAGATCCTTTCAATGATGGTTTTCTGCGAATGACACAACAACAACAACAAATGGCCAGAGAACGTCCTTCATGATGGATGCAAGACAGACATGGCAACAACAACAACAAAACAAAAAAACACGCAGAAAAACACCTTACAAGATGCAACCTCTGCAACAACAAAACAACAACAACAAGCAGAAGAACCAGCCCTTATGGTGGACCCATCCTGCAACAACAGACTTAACAACAACAACAACACCAGCAACAGCAACAGTCCTTTATGATGGTCCTCTCTGACACAACACTCAACACAAGCAACAACAACAACAACAGCAAGCAACAGCAGCAGCAGCAGCAGGCAGCACAAGCACCGCTGCCAAAACGATCATCACATTAATGCATCCATTCCAAATAGCCTTCCTAATCTGACCGATATAATGTGTACAATATACAGGTAAACTATAGCCTTTAAATTCTTGTAAAACATAAATCGTTTTAAATCAACAGTGTACCAGAATAGTTTCGTTTATTTTCTTTGTAATTCTGTTGTTCGTAAATTTCGTTCCTATGTTTGTGACAATACTACTTGATACTACTTGATATTGGCCCTTTTTCTCTCCCCTTCTTCCCCCTTCAACCCCCCCCCCCTCCCCCCATTTGGTTACCAATGTTTGTGTTGCTATAGATAAGAAAGAAAACCAAAACACTAACTAAACTGTCAATTGTAAAGCCGTCCAAGAAATAGGTGTCACTTGCGCTCTTTGTCTGTCTCTTCTCCTTTCTTCCTCTGTCCTTAACTTAACCTGTCTTTTCCTTTGTCTGTCTCTTCTCCTTTCTTCCTCTGTCCTTAACCTGTCTTTTCCTTTTGTTTTGTCCTCTTCTCCTTTCTTCCTCTGTCCTTAACTGAACCTGTCTTTTCCTTTGTCTGTCTCTTCTCCTTTCTTCCTCTGTCCTTAACTTAACCTGTCTTTTCCTTTGTCTCTTCTCCTTTCTTCCTCTGTCCTTAACTTCCACAGGAGTCATTAGGAGCAACCCCCCCCCTGAACGTTCATTTTCGTGCCCGACGTGTCTGTTTTTGAAAATCGATCCTGGAGAAGTTAATTTCGCTTCAGAGTGAGAGTGTGCAGTTGTTTCTTTTCTCTAGCCTTTGTTGTGGCTGATTACTTGGGGGGCTGTACTCTTACAGCTTACTCTGGGGGGGGGGGGGGGGGGGGTCTCCTCTCTGCACTGCCTCACAGCATGGCAGGGCGCGTGCCTAGCGCCTGCCGCCTGCTCTTCTCTCGTGCTTGGCATTCACCACCAGCCTGCCCGCCTTCCCCCTTCAGAGCAGCTCGTTTTATTGTGCACAGGTTGCATGCTGGGCATGTTCGTGCTTCTGTAGCCCACCCACCGCTGGCATGAATTATGGGACCTTTAACGCGCGCGTTGGTCCTCTGCGTGTTTAGATAGGGAATTTCAGCACTGGCAGGTCTGCACTTGATGCTGACCTGGGATATCGTAAAAATCGTCACCCGTCATTCACCTGACGCCGCCGCCGAGATTCGAACCCAGAATTCCTGGATCCACGGGACTGAAGTCAAACGGTCTTAACCACTCGGCTATGGCGTCCGTCTACTTGGACATGTTTGTGCCATCCATACCACTGGCCTCAGCGAGCCTTCCCTGCCAAAGACAGGAGGGTCTTTTTTAGCGTGTGCACGAGAGATGCTGCGAGCGTTTCCACACCAGACTTCAGTTTATTGTCTCAAACGAAAAACATTCAGGGGGAAGCAGTGGGAACTAGTGTTGAACAACCACCACCACCCCCTCCCCACCCCTAAGTTATTTTTCCTGGGCAGTGTAGCAGCTCTCAGTGTTCTGCCAGAGATAGGTCTGCACAGCTCCAAACTGCTGAATCTGATCCCATTTACCTGGGCTGACTCCCTGAGCAGCTTGAACACAGCCACAACAGCGTTTTAACACTAGTGTTGCTTGGCTGGCTCGATGTGTTGATTACGGGCCCATCACTGCTAACTGGATATACAGAAATATAGGTTAAAAAACAGGTAAAGGTGTCCCATAACCTATAAGGTCGTAGGGGAGCGAGACGTCAGAGACCTCACTTCTCTAGGGCCAGCATATTGAGGGCGGCGCCCATCTCCTCTCCCTCGCTGCTTTACCTTCCCTGACCCTAAAGAGGGCAGGTACCCATTTACAGCTGGGTGAACAGAAATATCCAGTCGCAAAATAAAACCATTGCGTTGCTCCATAAGTTTTTAGCAAGCGCACTCTTAAAGGTAATAACCTTCTTGCAGAATCTTCCGCTACATCTCCAGAAATCCCTCAAATTGTCTTCTAGACTGTTAGCGACCTGTGTGTTGCTGTGTTGCTCTCTTTTTCTCTCCCCTCCCAGACACCATTATCACCTCAGATTTTGTCAACAAAACTCCCCCGTGGGGATGCCGTGGACTGGTCATTCTAAATAGCATCCCCACCTGCTGGAAATTCTGAGCTAGGAATTCCCTCTTTTCTATTCCTCTCTTTGTTTCTGCTTTGTTCCTTTTCTTCCTGTCTGCTCCTCCTTGTCTATTTCTGTATTCTCCTGCCTTTTGTCCATCAAGACTTAAAAGATAACAATTCTCTCCCATGCCGAAGGTGGATGCGTTGGGCCTGACTTGCCAGACTCTTAACGGCAGCCCAACTGGCAAGCTCATCTTTTGATACTTATATCTAAACACGAAATACCGAATAGCGGTTACATTATAATACGTTCAGCTCCTATCACATTACACCACAACATTCCATCACTTCATTTACAGTACAAGTCTACCCCCTAAAAAGCGAATTCACAGACTTGTGAGGCAGAAAAGGACTGCCTGTTTTGTTAAACTCTTTCTACACATAGTGTATAATTATGAAGGCTAGAAAAAGACGGTCCCAGTCCTACCTTTTCTTTCTACAGCAGTCCAAGAACCAACGTTCCTCCAGACAGGGGGGGGAGCACTCTGGCAGCAAGCAGCCGTCCTGTGATCACAGCGCCACACTGCGGGGCGGATCAGCGACGTCAATTGCCTCCCTTGCTGCTGAGGCGCGGCATTGACGCAGGGGCGACTTGCTGTTCATTGGCCGACAGCGCTGCTGCGTCAGCCTTCAGCCGGCAGGGAGGGGGGGGGGGGGGGGGGGGGGGAGGCTGACCTCCTGACGTTACCACTCATGCGTGGCCAGCACTGATGCTGCCGCCATCATTAAGCCATTGACTTTTATATTATGATTCTCTGGCTTGAGATTTTCTTTCGGCGAATGACATTGTTATTGGTCTGTTGTTGTCGTCATTATTACTCGTCTGTTGTTGTCATTATTACTGGTCTGTTGTTGTCTGTTGTCGTCATTGTTACTGGTCTGTTGTCGTTATTGTTACTGGTCTGTTGTTGTCGTCATTGTTACTGGTCTGTTGTTGTCGTCATTGTTACTGGTCTGTTGGTGTCGTCATTATTACTGGTCTGTTGTTGTCGTCATTGTTACTGGTCTGTTGTTGTCGTCATTGTTACTGTTGTTGTCGTCATTGTTACTGGTCTGTTGTTGTCGTCATTGTTACTGGTCTGTTGTTGTCTGTTGTCGTCATTGTTACTGGTCTGTTGTTGTCGTCATTGTTACTGGTCTGTTGTTGTCGTCAATGTTACTGGTCTGTTGTTGTCTGTTGTCGTCATTGTTACTGGTCTGTTGTTGTCGTCATTGTTACTGGTCTGTTGTTGTCGTCATTGTTACTGGTCTGTTGTTGTCGTCATTGTTACTGGTCTGTTGTTGTCTGTTGTCGTCATTGTTACTGGTCTGTTGTTGTCGTCATTGTTACTGGTCTGTTGTTGTCTGTTGTCGTCATTGTTACTGGTCTGTTGTTGTCGTCATTGTTACTGGTCTGTTGTTGTCGTCATTGTTACTGGTCTGTTGTTGTCTGTTGTCGTCATTGTTACTGTTGTTGTCGTCATTGTTACTGGTCTGTTGTTGTTGTCATTGTTACTGGTCTGTTGTTGTCGTCAATGTTACTGGTCTGTTGTTGTCGTCATTGTTACTGGTCTGTTGTTGTCGTCGTCAATGTTACTGGTCTGTTGTTGTCTGTTGTCGTCATTGTTACTGGTCTGGTGTTGTCATTGTTACTGATCATTTGTTGTCATTATTACCGGTCTGTTGTGGTCGTCATTATTACTGGTCTGTTGTTGTCGTCATTGTTACTGGTCTGTTGTTGTCGTCATTGTTACTGGTCTGTTGTTGTCATTGTTACTGGTCTGTTGTTATCGTCATTGTTACTGGTCTGTTGTTGTCATTGTTACTGGTCTGTTGTTGTCATTGTTACTGGTCTGTTGTCGTCATTGTTACTGGTCTGTTGTCGTCATTGTTACTGGTCTGTTGTTATCATTATTACTGGTCTGTTGTTGTCGTCATTATTGGTGTTGCTCCTGCTGCCGGTTTTCTTCCCTTCATCTGTTTCCTCTTTCTGTCCTTGCCGCGTCAAGAACAACAACGGCTACACCTAGTCTTCCTCCATTACTACTGCTGTTGCTATGTGCTGCTGTGCTGTGCTACTGCTGCTGCTACTTACTGCTGTTTGCTGCTCTCTGCTGCTGCTGCGCTGCTACACTGCTGCTCACTACTGCTTGCTCATACTAGCTTTGCTCTGCTGCTGCTGCTGCTGCTGCTGCTGCTGCTGCTACTACTGCTGCTGCTACTGCTGCTGCTGCTGCTGCTGCTGCTACTACTGCTGCTGCTGCTGCTGCTGCTGCTGCTGCTGCTACTACTGCTGCTGCTGCTGCTGCTGCTGCTGCTGCTGCTGCTGCTGCTGCTGCTGCTGCTGCTGCTGCTGCTGCTGCTGCGGCTGCTGCTGCTGCTGCTGCTGCTACTACTACTTATGATGGTGGTGCTAATAATGATGCTTGATGATAACGATGATGATAATTGTGATGATGATGATTATAAGAAGAATGGTATCTAAAGAATAACAGAGAAACTTGCTTTCCAGGCAATTTAAAAACACTTGTCTACTCCTGCGTTTGACACTTGATGGGTCAAAAGGTCTTTTCTATTGACTCTTTTTCGGAAATATCCCAAACGATTTGTTCTTCTTCTAGTCGTTGTTGTTGGTGCTGTAATTTGGCCACCATTTTGAAAGAGACTATCTTTCATTAAGGAATAAATAAACAGACAACGGACTCTCCACAGGTAATACTGACATGAAATACAATACTTATATTCAACAACTATCATTTTCTGTTTCGGGTTTTCTACTTGCTGTGCTGGACGGTTTCCAGAGAAGACATGTCACAAGATAAAAAGAAGGAATTCTTCGTCCCGCGGAGTTTGCCCTGCTGACAGATGTGAGTGTTGTGTGTTCAGAAGTCTGTTGTCTCACCTAGCCTGTCTTTTGACAGTGATCTATCAGCCGAAGTAGTTAGCGAAACAATATCTACATCAACTCTATCAAACACTTCTTCTCAAGATTCAATTGTTCATTCCTTTAAACCCCTTTGCAGGCATGGGTTATTGCCATCTCATTTAACATTTTGTAATGCGCTACCTCACACGATGACACCACACTCAATAGCAAACCGAACTGAAATCCAACGGGTTTACTAGAGATTTCACTCTTTTTCATTATACGTGCACGCATTTGATCATTCAGATTCCTTTTTCAGTTTGATTGTTTATACCTATTTTACAACATTTTATAGCAGCGAACTATCTCTTGTAAACATTGATATAGAATTACTATCAGGAATTATCATTATTTGCCTTTAGGGGAGCAAAACTCAATGTGGTCATTTCAACATGCTGTTCTATCAAATAATCAACTTAAGATGGTGTCCCGCAGGGACAGTTCTTTTACCCATTATTTTCCCTTTGTATGCAAACGACTGCATTAGCACAGAATTAGCATATTAGCACAGAATTAGCGCATTAGCACAGAAATACCCTTGTTTAATTAAATGATTTATGAATCTGCTCCAAATGTCTCCCTGGTTTTGCTATTCATCTAATGTATCAATGTATTTATTCTTGACTCAAAAATGCACTCGTTGATTTGGATTTTCAAATCCGTACAAAAGTTTGTCGACTTTGGGAAGAATGTAAACCTAGTTCCTTATGTTCATATATTTTGTTGATAATGACAATAAGAGTGAGGATATCCATAGAGTATAACTGCCTATGAACTGTTTTGATTGATGAACTTGATTTAATAGCTACCTAGTTTTTTGGCCCAAAAGGTAGCCCCGTACACATTACTTTTCTGAACACTCAGAAACATATCCACGTTAATGCTTTATGCATAAGAGGTTTTCACAGCTGTTTCAGCAAACATCTTTCACCATTGACCCTTTGTGCTGGTATGACAAATCAAAGCAAATATTTGTTGTGAGAAAAGCAGTAATGGTATGGTGAAACAAGGTGGTTGACTTCAGAAAAAAATGCTTTTATAAAACACAAAAAAAAATTTTTCTGCGCGAAAGTGCTTAGAAAAAGACAGGTAGATCGGAGGAACGCTACATGAAGAAAAACATTATCAGAGTTTGGTGTTCAAATCTTCAACAGATGACGCTAAAATGAAACATTGTTCACTCTGAAATTATTTCATATCAGAATTCAAAAATTTAAAAAACAGGAGCTGATTATTTCATTCAAAAGAAAGAAACAAAAGAACAAATCAAGAAAGAAAGACATAAAGATAGACAGAGAGATAGACAGAAAGACAGACAGAAAGATAGGCAGACAGACAGAAAGATAGATAGACAGAAAGACAGACAGAAAGATAAACAGACAGACAGTAAGACAGATAGACAGAAAGATAGACAGAGAGATGGACAGACAGAAAGACATACGGAAAGACAGCAAGATAGACAGACAGACATATAGATAGACAGACAGACAGACAGATGGATAGACAGACCGATAGACAGACAGACAGACAAAAAGGAAAAAACAAAGGTAAAAATATAAAAAGTAATGAAAAAATGAAACAAAGAAAGGATGCAGAGTAGAAAAACAAAGCTTGGCTTGGCCAATATGAACAGTTCACAAAAAAGCAAGAACAAACAAGGAAGACAGGAAGAAAATAAAAAGAAGCCAAACAGAAATAAAGACATGATAAAATCAAACACAACTTAACTTTTTTAAACTGACAAACATCCTTCAAAAACATCGCCCAAAAAACGGCAAACACCACACGCACGCACACACCACATCACACGCACACGCGCGCGCACACGCGCGCACACACACACACACACACAAACACGCGCGCGCGCGCGCACACACACACATACACATACACACACACACACACACACACACACACACACACACAGTAAAGTATGAGCGCATAAAAAGCACACGTTTGCAGGGTGGAGGAGGAGAGGAGGGAGGTCATTGAAGGTAATATTGTCAGTAATGACCCAACGAATGCCTAGTATTTTCTAACGTTTTATTCCTGTACCTTTTTATTATCTAAAGTATAAACGTGAAAGAATGGATGAAACAGTAGGTGAAGTAATTTGTTTGTCCTGACGTTTTATGATTTTCTTTTTTTAATTCTTAAAACATTTTTATTTAAATGTGTGTGTGGACGAGAGCGCGCACGCGCTCAGGTGTGCATGAGTATGTGTGTGCGTGTATATGTATATGTGGTAATTTGTATTTTCAATGTATTTCCTTATCGATTCTTTCCTCTTTTTTGCTGATTTAATTTAATGGTAAATGATGCAATAATGTAGTGTCTTAGTATAGTCATTACCAAATTTGTTCTTAGATAGATAAAAAAAAAAGGTAAAGGAGTCCCAAAACCTATAAGGTCGTAGGGGAGCGAGGCGTCAGAGACCTCACTTCTCTAGGGCCAGCATATTGAGGGCAGCGCCCATCTCCTCTCCCTCTAGATAGATGACTTGATGAAAAAAAGCAAATGCATTGCTTATTCAATGTACCATCTGGAAATAAAATTTTGACTTGACTTCACACACACACACACACACACACACACACACATGGATGACAGACAACAGCGAGGGATGGATCGAATCTCAGTGATGGGAAGAAGGGGAACCACGGGATGTAAGGGGAGAGAGGAGAGAGAGAGAGAGAGAGAGAGAGAGAGAGAGAGAGAGAGAGAGAGAGAGAGAGAGAGATGAGAGAGAGAGAGAGAGAGAGAGAGACGGGGGGGGGGGGGGATAAAAAGAAATAGAAAGAAAGTCTTGATGACAAACACGAGACAAGCAGACAGTTTCGTTTAGGTCTGCTGATTATTCATAGGGCCGGGCCTGAGGCTGTTCCGGGGAAGCTGTCTTGGCTTGCCCTGAGCTGCGCAGAAGGGAAGAGGAAGGGGCAGGCAATCCAGGTTGTCTTCGCCCGCCTCATGCATTTTCATAGAAAATCCCGAGTGTTCTGGGAGAATCGTTACTATGTCCTGTTGCTATGTATGAGAGAGGGGTGGGGGTGGGGGGTAGGGGGAATGGAGGGACAGGAGTCAGGAGGGGCAAAGGGGTGGGAACTCGTGTGGTGGTGGTGGTGGTGGTGGAATTCGGGGTGGGGGTGACATGGTGAAGGGGGAGGGGGAGGTCGTAGCATTGCAGGATCTGTTTGTAAGCCCCTGTGTCTGTGGTTATCTGATGTTTGTGTTGCTATCTTTTCTTTCTTTCTTTCTTATTTTCTTTCCTTCTTTTCTCTTTTCTTTATTCTGACCATGTGCTGATAGTGGTTTGAATTTGCACGATCATTTTCTTTTCTCTTTAGGGGGGTGGGTGGGGCATCGTTTTCATTTTGTGGGGAAGTGGAAGCTTTGAAAAGCATAATGGATGGCATACATAAATAAATACATAAAGAAATAGATGAGTAAATGAATAGATAAATAAATAAACCAAACAAATAAGGGAAAGACTATGATTTGATGAACTGAGAAAAAGTGGTGAAAGCCCTCGCGCCTCCATGTCTTGTCCTTTCTTTCTTTCGTTCTTTCTTTCTTTCTTTCTTTCTTTCTTTCATTCTTTCTTTCTTTCTTCCTGGAAGCTTCTTATCTAATGCTCCTCTTTGTGCCTTCTTTTTTTCTTTCCTCTGTCTTTACCTCCTTGCACGAGGGCAGTTGTACTGAAGACCTGGCTGCTGCATTCCTCTGTGTGTAGCAAAGCCCTTTTCTCCGTCCATGCTTTGTCCATCCATTCTGTAACGTTGTAGCATTTGCTTGTTGCTGTTGTTGCTGCTGTTTCTGTTGTTGATGCTGTTGTCGCTGCTGCTGTTGTTGCTGCTGTTTCTGTTGATGATGCTGTTATTGTCGCTGTTTCTGTTGTTGATGCTGTTGTCGCTGCTGCTGTTGTTGCTGCTGTTTCTGTTGATGATGCTGTTGTTGTCGCTGTTTCTGTTGTTATTTCTGATGTTGTTGCTGTTGCTGTTTCTGTTGGTGTTGTTGCTGCTGTTATTTCTGATGTTGTTGCTGTCGCTGTTTCTGTTGTTGTTGCTGCTGCTGTTATTTCTGATGTTGTTGCTGTCGCTGTTTCTGTTGTTGTTGCTGCTGTTGTTAATTCTGATATTGATGCTGCTACTGTTGTTATTTCTGATGTCGTTGCTGTCATGCTGTTGCTGTTCTGTCTGTCTATCTGTCTATCTTCCTCTTGGAAACAGTTCCCTTCAGAATTGTTGTTCTAGGTAAGCCAATGGGATTGTTACATACCTATGTAAGTACAGTGTTCTTGTTGATGATGATTTGTTCTTTTTGTTGCTGTTGTTGTTGTTGTTTGTGTGTTTGTTTAATTGATGTCGACTGTTCTTTGAGTCCCAGAAGAGATTTGTGAAAGTGTGGAGTATCTGTTCATGAGCAACAGTCAGTGTATCTATCTGACAAGTGGAGTGTTTGTTCATTAGCAACAGTCAGTGTATCTATGTGACAAGTGGAGTGTTTGTTCATTAGCAACAGTGTATCTATCAGACAAGTGGTGTGTTTGTTCATTAGCAACAGTCAATCTATCTGACAAGTGGTGTGTCTGTTCATTAGCAACAGTCAGTGTATCTATCTGACAAGTGGTGTGTCTGTTCATTAGCAACAGTCAGTGTATCTATCTGACAAGTTGTGTGTCTGTTCATTAGCAACAGTCAGTGTAGTTATCTGACAAGTGGTGTGTCTGTTCAATAGCAACAGTCAGTGTATCTATTTGACAAGTGGTGTATCTGTTTATTAGCAAGTGTCAGTGTATCTATCTGACAAGTGGTGTGCCTGTTCATTGACAACAGTGTATCTATCTGACAAGTGGTGTGTCTGTTTATTAGCAAGTGTCAGTGTATCTATCTGACAAGTGGTGTGCCTGTTCATTGACAACAGTGTATCTATCAGACAAGTGGTGTGTCTGTTAATTGACAACAGTCAGTATATCTATCTGACAAGTGGTGTGTCTGTTCATTAGCAACAGTGTATCTATCTGGCAAGTGGTGTGTCTGTTCATTAGCAAAAGTTTATCTATCTGACAAGTGGTGTGCCTGTTTATTGACAACAGTGTATCTATCTGACAAGTGGAGTGTCAGTTCATTGACAGTAGTCAGTGTATCTATCTGACAAGTGGTGTATCTGTTCATTGACAACAGTGTATCTATCTAAGAAGTGTTGTGTCTGTTTATTAGAAACAGTCAGTGTATCTATCTGACAAGTTGTGTGTCTGTTCATTGACAACAACGTATCTATCTGACAACTTGTGTGTCTGTTCATTGAAAATAGTCAGTGAATCTATCTCACAAGTGGTGTGTCAGTTCATTAGCAACGATCAGTATATCTATCAGAGAAGTGATGTGTTTGTTCATGAGCAACAGTCAGTGTATCTATATGACAAGTGGTGTGTCTGTTCATTGACAACAGTAAGTGTATCTATCAGACAAGTGGTGTGTTTGTTCATTGACAACAGTCAGTGTATCTATCTGACAAGTGGTGTGTCTGTTTATTAGCAACAGTCAGTGTATCTATCAGACAAGTGGTGTGTCTGTTCATTGACAACAGTGTGTTTATCTGACAATTGGGGTGTCTGTTCATTAGCAACAGTGTATCTATCTGACAAGTGGTGTGTCTGTTTATTAGCAACAGTCAGTGTATCTATCTGACAAGTGGTGTGTCTGTTCATTGACAACAGTGTATATATCTGACAAGTGGTGTGTCTGTTTATTAGCAACAGTCAGTGTATCTATCTGACAAGTGGTGTGTCTGTTCATAAGTAACAGTCAGTGTATCTATCTAACAAGTGGTGTGTCTGTTCATTAGCAACAGTCAGTGTATCTATCTAACAAGTGGTGTGTCTGTTCATTAGCAACAGTCAGTGTATCTATATGACAAATGGTGTGTCTGTTTATTGACAAAAGTCAGTGTATCTATCAGACAATTTGTGTGTCTGTTCATTAGCTTGAGTCAGTGTATCTATCTGACAAGTGGTGTGTCTGTTAATTAGCAACAGTGTATCTATCTGACAAGTGGTGTGTCTGTTTATTAGCAACAGTTAGTGTATTTATCAGACAAGTGGTGTGCCTGTTCATTGACAACAGTGTATTTATCTGACAAGTGGTGTGTCTGTTTATTAGCAACAGTTAGTGTATTTATCAGACAAGTGGTGTGCCTGTTCATTGACAACAGTGTGTTTATCTGACAAGTGGGGTGTTTGTTCATTAGCAACAGTCAGTGTATCTATCTGACAAGTGGTGTGTCTGTTCATTAGCAACAGTCGTTGTATCTATCTGACAAGTGGTGTGTCTGTTCATTAGCAACAGTCAGTGCATCTATCTGAGAAGTAGGGTGTCTCTTCATGAGCAACAGTGTATCTATCCGACAAGTGGTGTGTCTGTTTATTAACAACAGTAAGTGTATTTATCTGACAAGTGGTGAAACTGTTCATTTACAGTACTCAGTGTATCCGGTTGACAAGTGTTGTGTCTGTTCATTGAGAACAGTGTATCTGTCTGACAAGTGTTGTGTCTGTTCATTAGCAACAGTCAGTGTATCTATTTGACAATCGGTGTGTCTCTTCATTAGCAACAGTTATTGTATCTATTAGACAATTGGTGTCTTGAATAAAATCTTCTTCTTCTTCTTCCTCTTATTCCTCTTCTTCTTTGCAATTTTTCTTCTTCTTCTTCTTTAATTTTTTTTTCAAAATCTTCAAACTCTTTTTCTTCTTCTTCTTCTTCTTTTTTCTTCTTCTTCTCTCTTCTTCTTCTTTTCTTCTTCTTCTTCTTCTTCTTCTTCTTCTTTTCTTCTTCTTCTTCTTCTTCTTCTTCTTCTTCTTCTTCTTCTTCTTCTTCTTCTTCTTCTTCTTTCTTCTTTCTTCTTCTTCTTCTTCTTTCTTCTTCTTCTTCTTCTTCTTCAGAATTCTTCAGAATTCTTCAGAATTCTTCTTCTTCTTCTTCAGAATTCTTCTTCTTCTTCTTCTTCTTCTTCTTCAGAATTCTTCTTCTTCTTCTTCTTCTTCTTCTTCTTCTACAGAATTCCTTTACTACTTCTTCTTCTTCTACTTGTTCTTCTTCTTCTTCTTCTTCTTCTTCTTCTTCTTCTTCTTCTTCTTTCTTCTTCTTGTTTTTTGTTATTATTATTATTATTATTATTATTATTATTATTATTATTATTATTATTATTATTTTTAAATTTTTTCTTAATTTTTCTTTTTTTTATTTTAATTTTTTTTTCATCTTCTTTTTCTTCATTCTTTTTTTTTTTTTTCTTTTCTTTTTTTTTTCAAATTTTTTAAAATTCTCCTTCTTTTTCTTGAATTTTCTTCTTCTTTCAAATTCTTCTCTTCTTCTTCTTCTTCTTCTCTTTTCTTCTTCTTCTTCTTCTTCTTCTTCTTCTTCCCTTTCTTCTTCTTCTTCTTCTTCGTTTCTTTTTCCCTTCTTTTCAGAATTTTTCCCTTCTTCTTCAGAATTTTCTTCTTCTTTTTTCCCAATTCTTCTTCTTCTTCTTTTCCTTCTTCTTTTCTTTTCTTTTTTCTTCTTCTTTTCCTTTTTTTCTTCGTTCTTCTTCTTCTTAAAATTCTTCTTCTTCTTTTTCCTTCTTCTTCTTAAATTTTCCCTTCTTCAATTCTCTTCTTCTCTTTCTTCTTCTTCTTCTTCTTTCTTCTTCTTTTTATTTTTTTCTTCTTCTTCTTCTTCCTTCTTTTCTTCTTTTCTTCTTCTTTTCTTCTTCTTTTTCTTCTTTTTTTTCTTCTTCTTCTTCTTCTTCTTCTTAAAGAATTCTTCAGAATTGTTCTTTGCAAGTCTTCTTCTTTGCAATTCTTCTTCTTCGTCCTTGCAATTCTTCCTCTTTGCAATTCTTCTTTGCAATTCTTCTTCTTTGCAATTCTCTTTCCTCTTCGCAATTCTTCTTCTTCTCGTTTAAATTTTTCCTCTTCAAATTCTTCTTATCCTCCAAAGTCTTCTTCTTCAAGGTATCAAAATTCTTCTTCAAATTCTTCTTCTTCAAATACTTTACATTCGTCTTCTTCAATATCGTCAAATTCGTCTTCATCAAATTCTTTGACTTCTTCTACTTTGTGTGCTTCTTCTCCTCTTTGGTTTAATGTCTTTTTTCCGACACAGTGATTCATAATTTTCTCCATACCTTTTGCAGTCTAAACAGTGCCTATACTGTCTTTGATAATATTATTTCTTTATTCTGAATACAAAAAAATTATAAAAGTCAAGGTAAAAACATATGCATCGTCTCCTTGCTTATGGCTTTCAGAGCAGATCTCCATCATACTCTATTGTATTGTATTGTACTGTATTGTATTGTATTGTATTGTATTGTACTGTATTGTATTGTATTGTACTGTATTGTATTGTATTGTATTGTATTGTATTGTACTGTATTGTATTGTATTGTATTGTACTGTATTGTATTGTATTGTATTGTACTGTATTGTATTGTATTGTATTGTATTGTATTGTATTGTATTGTATTGTATTGTACACTCCTTTCCGTCATATTTCTCTGTGTGGATTTATGAATGCTGTTCTCGGGGAGAGAGCGTCGCCACATAAGCAGCGCCACTCATTTTTAAAAAATGTCCTTGTCTGCATGTATATTTTGTTTCCCTAGAAAATGGCTTTTTACACAGAATCTTGCCAGGGACAACTCTCTTGTTGGCCTGGGTTCTTTTACGTCCGCTGAATGTATGTTACACAAGGGACCTGAGTTTATTGTCTCATCCAAAAGACTAGCATGATGGTTCAGTGGATGAGAAAACAGCTCGGGCTCAAACAGTGTTCGAACTAAGATTTATCGATTTCTAAGTGGATGGGTTATTTTTCCAGACTCCTGGTCCACTTAAAAGTCATCATGGGGTGTCTGGGTCTCTTCACCTTTAGGTCATTGGTGAAATGTTTGCAGTTTCATTTTTTCTTAAATCATAGTTGTCACTGGCTGTCCCTGTTTAGACTGTTCCTTGTCTCCGAAGTCAGAATAGGGCTATCTTAATGATGGGCAAAATCTGTTGCGTATATAAAACTCTCACATTAAAGAACCTCGGATTCTTAACCAAATAACGAGAAGAATAAGACTCCCTCTCCCAAAGACAGTTCCATGATGATGACAGACCAGTGTACAATGCTGTTTAAAGCTGTAGACAGCGTGTGTGTTGACAGACCAGTGTTCCCTGTACAGTGCTGTTTGAAGCTGTAGACAGCGTGTGTGTTGACAGACCAGTGTTCCCTGTACAATGGTGTTTGAAGCTGTAGACAGCGTGTGTGTTGACAGACCAGTATAAAAGGCTGTTTGAAGCTGTAGACAGCGTGTGTGTTGACAGACCAGTATAAAATGCTGTTTGAAGCTGTAGACAGCGTGTGTATTGACAGGCCAGTATAAAATGATGTTTGAAGCTGTAGACAGCGTGTGTGTTGGCAGACCAGTATAAAATGATGTTTGAAGCTGTAGACAGCGTGTGTGTTGGCAGACCAGTATAGAAATAATGTTTGAAGCTGTAGACAGCGTGTGTGTTGGCAGACCAGTGTACAATACTGTTTGAAGCTGTAGACAGCGTGTTGGCAGGCCAGTGTTTGCTGTACAATGCTGTTTGAAGCTGTACACAGCGTGTGTGTTGGCAGGCCAGTGTTCCCTGTACAATGCTGTTTGAAGCTGTAGACAGCGTGTGTGTTGACAGACCAGTATAAAATGTTGTTTGAAGATGTAGACAGCGTGTGTGTTGACAGACCAGTATAAAATGCTGTTTGAAGCTGTAGACAGCGTGTGTGTTGCCAGACCAGTATAAAATGCTGTTTGAAGCTGTAGACAGTGTGTTGGCAGACCAGTGTTCGCTGTACAATGTTGTTTGAAGCTGTAGACAGCATGTTGGCAGACCAGTATAAAATGTTGTTTGAAGCTGTAGACAGCGTGTTGGCAGACCAGTATAAAATGCTGTTTGAAGCTGTAGACAGCGTGTGTGTTGCCAGACCAGTATAAAAAGCTGTTTGAAGCTGTAGACAGCGTGTTGGCAGACCAGTATAAAAAACTGTTTGAAGCTGTAGACAGCGTGTTTGGCAGACCAGTATAAAATGCTGTTTGAAACTGTAGACAGCGTGTTGGCAGACCAGTATAAAATTTCTGTTTGAAGCTGTAGACAGCGTGTTGGCAGACCAGTAAAAAAAATGCTGATTTAAGCTGTAAAACAGCGTGTTGGCAGACCAGTATAAAAAGCTGTTTGAAGCTGTAGACAGCGTGTTGGCAGACCAGTATAAAATGCTGTTTGAAGCTGTAGACAGCGTGTTGGCAGACCAGTATAAAATGCTGTTTGAAGCTGTAGACAGCGTGTTGGCAGACCAGTATAAAATGCTGTTTGAAGCTGTAGACAGCGTGTTGGCAGACCAGTATAAAATGCTGTTTGAAGCTGTAGACAGCGTGTTGGCAGACCAGTATAAAAAGCTGTTTGAAGCTGTAGACAGCGTGTTGGCAGACCAGTATAAAATGCTGTTTGAAGCTGTAGACAGCGTGTGTGTTGCCAGACCAGTATAAAAAGCTGTTTGAAGCTGTAGACAGCGTGTTGGCAGACCAGTATAAAAAGCTGTTTGAAGCTGTAGACAGCGTGTTGGCAGACCAGTATAAAATGCTGTTTGAAGCTGTAGACAGCGTGTTGGCAGACCAGTATAAAATGCTGTTTGAAGCTGTAGACAGCGTGTTGGCAGACCAGTATAAAATGCTGTTTGAAGCTGTAGACAGCGTGTTGGCAGACCAGTATAAAAAGCTGTTTGAAGCTGTAGACAGCGTGTTGGCAGACCAGTATAAAATGCTGTTTGAAGCTGTAGACAGCGTGTTGGCAGACCAGTATAAAATGCTGTTTGAAGCTGTAGACAGCGTGTGTGTTGCCAGACCAGTATAAAAAGCTGTTTGAAGCTGTAGACAGCGTGTTGGCAGACCAGTATAAAATGCTGTTTGAAGCTGTAGACAGCGTGTTGGCAGACCAGTATAAATGCTGTTTTGGGAAAACGTAGACAGCGTGTTGGCAGACCAGTATAAAATGCTGTTTGAAGCTGTAGACAGCGTGTTGGCAGACCAGTATAAAATGCTGTTTGAAGCTGTAGACAGCGTGTTGGCAGACCAGTATAAAATGCTGTTTGAAGCTGTAGACAGCGTGTTGGCAGACCAGTATAAAATGCTGTTTGAAGCTGTACACAGCGTGTTGGCAGACCAGTTTACAATGCTGTTTGAAGCTGTAGACAGCGTGTTGGCAGGCCAGTATAAAATGCTGTTTGAAGCTGTAGACAGCGTGTTGGCAGACCAGTATAAAATGCTGTTTGAAGCTGTAGACAGCGTGTTGGCAGACCAGTATAAAATGCTGTTTGAAGCTGTAGACAGCGTGTTGGCAGACCAGTATAAAAAGCTGTTTGAAGCTGTAGACAGCGTGTTGGCAGACCAGTATAAAAAGCTGTTTGAAGCTGTAGACAGCGTGTTGGCAGACCAGTAATAAAATGCTTTTTGAAGCTGTAGACAGAGTGTTGGCAGACCAGTATAAAAAGCTTGTTTGAAGCGTAGACAGCGTGTTGGCAGACCAGTATAAAAGCTGTTTGAAGCTGTAGACAGCGTTTGGCAGACCAGTATAAAAGCTGTTTTAAGCTGTAGACAGCGTGTTGGCAGACCAGTTTTAAAAAAGCTGTTTGAAGCTGTAGACAGCGTGTTGGCAGACCCGTATAAAATGCTGTTTTGAAGTGTAGACAGCGTGTTGGCAGACCAGTATAAAAAAACTGTTTGAAGGCTGTAGACAGCGTGTTGGCAGACCAGTATAAAATGCTGTTTGAAGCTGTAGACAGCGTGTTGGCAGACCCCGTTTACAATGGGTGTTTGAAGCTGTAGACAGCGTGTTGGCAGGCCAGTAATAAAATGCTGTTTGAAGCTTTTAGACAGCGTGTTTTGGGAGACCAGTATAAATGCTGTTTGAAGCTGAGCAGCGTGTTGGCAGACCAGTATAAAATGCTGTTTGAAGCTGTAGACAGCGTGTTGGCAGACCAGTATAAAATGCTGTTTGAAGCTGTAGACAGCGTGTTGGCAGACCAGTATAAAATGCTGTTTGAAGCTGTAGACAGCGTGTTGGCAGACCAAATATAAAAAAGCTGTTTGAAGCTGTAGACAGCGTGTGGCAGACCAGTATAAAAAGCTGTTGAAGCTGTAACAGCGTGTTTGGCAGACCAGTATAAAATGCTGTTTGAAAGCTGTAGACAGCGTGTTGGCAGACCTATAAAATGCTGTTTGAAGTGTAGACAGCGTGTTGGCAGACCAGTATAAAAAGCTGTTTGAAGCTGTAGACAGCGTGTTGGCAGACCAGTATAAAATGCTGTTTGAAGCTGTAGACAGCGTGTTGGCAGACCAGTATAAAATGTGTTTGAAGCTGTAGACAGCGTGTTGGCAGACCAGTATAAAATGCTGTTTGAAGCTGTAGACAGCGTGTTGGCAGACCAGTATAAAAAGCTGTTTGAAGCTGTAGACAGCGTGTTGGCAGACCAGTATAAAATGCTGTTTGAAGCTGTAGACAGCGTGTTGGCAGACCAGTATAAAAAGCTGTTTGAAGCTGTAGACAGCGTGTTGGCAGACCAGTTCTTCTGTCCTGTCTGTTTCTAGAAGTGTGCCTTTTACTTTTCTGGGTCCTTGGTTTTATTGCAGTGGTCGACATGATAAGCGCTGGGGGTGTTGGGGTCGTTACATGGACGCATGGACGCATGGACGCATGGACGCCCACTCATAGGCATGTGCCTATGCAGGCTCCTACAAGCATGCTAAGCACACACACGCACATAAGCATACATGCATACATGCAGGTACAGCTCACACATACAGACTAACACACATTCTTTCGCTTAATTTGGCCCTGTATCTTTATATCTACGGCTACTACTAGTGATACTGCTCTACTGTTACTATTGCTGCTGCTGCTGCTGCTGCTGCTGCTGCTGCTGCTGCTGCTGCTGCTGCTGCTGCTGCTTCTGCTGCTACTACTATAACAATTGACTAAAACTACTACTACTACTACTACTACTACTACTACCTACTACTTTTACTACTACTACTACTACTACTATTGCTGCTGCTGCTGCTGCTGCTGCTACTACTACTACTAAACAGAGACTAAAACTACTACTACTACTACTACTACTACTACTACTACTACTACTACTACTACTACTTCTACTACTACTACTACTACTGCTGCTGCTGCTGCTGCTGCTGCTGCTGTTGCTGCTGCTGCTGCTGCTACTACTACTACGACTGCTGCTGCTACGGCTTGTTTCCAATCATCAATGATTATTCCACAGCCTGATTCCTGTCAAACTACAGATGTCTATCTAACAGACAGGGGAGGCGATCCTTCCTGGCCAGGCCAAGAAGTTACTCCCCATGCCCCCAATAAAATGTTGCAAGTAATCCCTCCGTAATTGCCTGGCTTGCCTCCCCTTTTCTAGCGTAGTTTATGCAGCCGGCACTGAGGCTTGCAGCAGAATCAAACTAAAACGTTACAACCATGCCCATTTTTTCTCTGTTTTAACATCATCTGAGTTAAAGAGGCAAAGAGAAAAAGGAACCTTAGACTGAAAGACGGAGGGTGGAGGTTAGAAAGAGAGAGAATAATGACAGAGACAGAGACAGTCAGACAGAGACAGAGTAGAGAGAAAGAGCGGATTTTCGAAAAAGACAGAGAGGGAAGGAGTGGAGCATTTACTTGAATGATAGAATAGCCTACTTGAAAGGGAGCTTTTTTTCTTTTCCTTTTTTAAAAATGTAAAACTGTGACGTAATTACAATGTGACAGACAAAATGGCCGTGAGAAAAAAAATGATGGAGCAAAGCGAAAATGACGCAAAGCAGTTTTTGTGCTTGTTATCTGAACACCATAAATTATATTCTTTTTTACCTGGAGTAGTTTTATGCTGTTTTAAAATGCTTTACAGCATCTAATGCCCGGAATGCACATCACCTTTGTTTTGTTTATCTTTTAAAAAAATTGTGTGTATTCCCTTTTCACATTTATCCCAGTATCAAATAGCCTGAAGTGTTGCTAAACTCACTCACTCACTCATCCCTTGGTCGGGACGACCGTTGGGGTACCCGCACGGACGCTGCAAGTGGACCGCCAAATGGTTCTGTCCTGGGCTGTTTTCAGGAGGTTTGGTACAGTGAGGCCGGTCCACTCCTTGATGTTGGATATCCAGCTTTTGCGTGGTCGTCCCTGCCTCCTTGCTCCTTCCACCATTCCCTGCAGGACTGTCTTTGACAGGCTGTTATGCCTTGTTGTGTGGCCAAACCACTTCAGTTTCCTCCGTTTGACTGTATCTAGCAATGGTTCTTGTTTGCCAGCCAGTGCCTCGATCTGTTGCCAGACGTAGTCATTGGTTTTGCGGTCTCTGTAGGTGATGTTCAGGATCCCCCTGAGGCACTTCATCTCAAAGGCTTGAATGCGACGTTCTAAATCGGCAGTAAGTGTCCATGCTTCACAGCTGTACAAGGCGATGGATGTGACGAGTGCCTTGTAGAGTCTGACCTTAGTGTGGGTTCTGATGTTGTGGTTTCTCCACACTTTCGCCAGCTTAGTCATGGAGGAGAGTGCCACAGCAAGTCTGATCTTCACCTCTTGTGTGCTCGTGCCTTCTTTGGTGATGACTGCTCCAAGGTACTTGAAAGTTTCCACCTCCTCTAGTGTCTCGCCACTCATCTTGATGCTGGTGGGAGTGGTCGGTGTGGTACTGTTCACTAGGATCTTGCTCTTTTCCGTGCTGATCTCCATACCGTGGCATTGGCTGTTGTTTTCCCGTCTGGTGGTGAATCTGGAGTTCTTCTTC
>CM054142.1:73527175-73542175 GCA_028751875.1 Rapana venosa | reverse complement strand
GGTATGCCTGGAACAGGGACCCTGACTGCAGATTGGAGAGAAGAGAAACAGGCGGTTGGAGATGAGAGCTTTCGGAACTCCTTGGCATCTCTACAAAACCACATAAGAAACGAAAGCGTGCATAACAGAATCAGCAAACCTTTGAACCCTATGGGGACCTCTAACGAACGGAAAAAGCGTAAACTTAATGGTATAGGCATGTCACAAGATCCAAAGGACTTGCAAGGACAGTTTTACAAGGCACTGTCCAAGGGGGAAGAAGAAGAAGACCAAGGAAGAGCTGGGAGGATAACATCAGTGAAGGGAAACAGGCCTAGACTCAAAAAAACCCTAAAGGGAAAGGCAGAACAGAGAAGGAATAGGGAACTGGTTTTTGATTCTTGAGGTGCCCCACGGTCGTCAGATACGGGACGGGATAGATAAGATAGATAGTACTGATTTTGAAATACCCAAAATTTTTTAAGAAAGAAAGAGGTATGGATGATCAAAAATGAAATTCAAAGCATGACAATAGCGATCAGTTCAGCTGTAAAAACGATCGATTTTTCCAAACCCATGAAATGACTTCTATTTTTAGGTGTGGTAGGGACAATTGCTAAACCTGCTTGATGATGTCTAAAAGTGAGCCATCTTTATAAATTTTAAAGACAAGACGAAAATTATTTTGAAATATGTGAATGAACATTAACTGCCATTATATTTGGATCTCATTTTTTTAGTTGATATAATCAACATCAATTGAACTTGTTTCATTCCCAAGCAGGACAAACTGGAATGCCCTTTGTGGTCTACATCAAAATTTTAAAATTTCAAAACGCTCGTAAATATCTATGTGTAGGTTATAATTGTCATCAAGAGTTTATGTTTTGGCTCTTTTGGGAAAATTAGTTTCAGCCCTCTTTTAATTTCTTCTGAAGCAAAGTTTTCAGATGTAGAACTTTTCAGAATATATTGGCAATACAAGTTGTCGTAATCAGGTGGTGTCATTCCAATTTCTTTATATGTATCAAGTTAGAGTAGAAATGGAAACCTAGAGCGAGTCTATACACCTTACAGTCTACACTTTGAAGCTTTTAGTAAATACTTAGGTGCGCTAAAAAAGATTCTTGTCCATAAGAATTTAGATCTGATTAGAGAAGTAGATAAAAGTATTTCAAACTGTAATGTCTTGTCCCCAAATACGCATTCGTAGTTTTTTTTAGCAATTTAACATTTTTCCCTTTAGTTAAGATAATTCAATATGGAAATTCCAAGTTAACTTTGAGGAAAGAAAAATACTTAAAAACTTTATTAAGTGTTTATATTCAACTCTCATTTTCAATTTGAACACAGGCAAGTTTTCCGGGATTGCCACCATGTTTAAAAAGCTCATATGCGTTTTTACTGTAGATAATTTTAGGCCATTTCAATTAGTACTTATTTAAATTATCAAGGTCTTCTGGTATAGTTTTTTAAAATGTAGTTTAAAGACCTTTTCGGTGTGTTTTGTTTCATGGTAACACTCATCCCCCAATTCATATGTCGTCTGCATATTGTACTAAGCCCAACGTTCTGAGACAAATGTCTAGGAAGATCATGTAACAGGATATTAAATAGAACTGGTGCTATAACGGAGCCTTGTGGTAAGCACATATCAAGATTTCTTGGATTTGAGTAGTTGTTTTCTACTTTTACTTGAATAGATCTATTGCTAAGGAAGCTCTTGATGTAATGATAAATGTTACTAGAAAGGCCAATTGTCTTCAACTTACTTAATAACTTTGCATGCCAAACTTCATCATCATCATCATCATCATCATCATCATCATCAGTCCCGTGACCTTGGCGGTCGTGGAGGAGACACGAAAGACGATGCCGTGGTAAGCCTCCTCCATCCATCTCGGTCCTCGGCTCTTCGCAGTAGTGCCGAGTCATTCATCCTGGTCCATTCTCTGATGTTGTCCATCCATGACTTGTTCTGTCTTCCCCTCTTTCTGCCACCTTCGAGTGTTCCCTGCAGTACTGTTTTTGGCAGAGTGTTGTGGCGGGTAAACGTGGCCGAACCATGTCAGCTTTTTCTTCTTGACGATGATGAGAAGGGGTTCCTGTGGACCTCCCAGCCGTGTTATTTTGATTCTTGACAAATTCATTGGTCTTTCGTTCTCTCCAGGATATGCCCAGCAGTTTTCTATGGCATTTTGTTTCAAATGACTGGATTCGCTTTGCTGTTTCAGCAGTCAATGTCCAGGTTTCACTTCCGTACAGCAGGATAGTCTGAATTAGGGCTTTGTAGAGCTTTAGTTTGACTGGGGACGGGATAGCTCAGTGGTCGGAGCACTCGCTTTCCCCCAGCCAAGTTAAGCAGCGTCGAGCGTGGTCACCACTTGGATGGGTGACCGTTTGCGCGCCTTGGCTTCAGTACAGTTCCCCAAGTTCACCCAGCTGTAAATGGGTACCTGCCCTCTTTAGGGTCAGGTAAGGTAAAGCAGCGAGGGAGAGGAGATGGGCGCCACCCTCAATATGCTGGCCCTAGAGAAGTGAGGCCTCTGACGCCTGGCTCCCCTATGACCTTATAGGTTATGGAACTCCTTTACCCTTTTTTTAGTTTGATTGGGAAACTGATCTCTTTACTTTTCCATATGGTGGTGAGTTTTGTCATGGAAGATGTTGCCATGGCTAGTCTGACTTTGATTTCTGTTGTCGATCGCCCGTCCTTTGTGAGTGTAGCGCCAAGGTATTTAAAAGCGTCTACCTCCTCCAGTTGCTGGCCGTTCATGTAAATTTTAGCAGTGGCGTTGCTCGTGCTGTTCACAATTACTTTACTTTTCTCCGAGCTCACCTCCATCCCATATGCTCCAGCTCTGTTCTCAAGTCTGGTCGTAAGATCTTGCAGCTCTGTGTTGCTTCCGCCATGAGGTCAATTTCATCGGCAAACCGCAAGTTGTTGAGGATCTGTCGCCAATGGAGATGGTAGAGTGGAAGTCATGGGGGTCTCTCTCATAAATGTTTTCCAAGAAAGATTAAACAGGACGGAGATAACAGGCATCCTTGTCGGACCCAACTGTGGTTTTTTAATAGTCTCCGACCTGATTGTTCAGAAGGACGCACTGCTTGCGGTGTTGTATAGTGCTTTAATGGTTTGCACTATCCCTTTTTCAATGCCAAACATTTTGAGGACCTGCCACAGGCCTTCGTGCCATACTCTGTCGAAAAGCCTTCTTGAAGTCGATGAAATTGTGGAACAGGTCTCTCTGATGTTGAAGATTTTTTTTCCATCTGGGTGTGACAGTTAAAAATCTGTTCCCATTGTGCTCCTGCCTGCCCTGAACCCAGCTTGTTCCTCTGCAAGGTGTTCTTCTGCCCCCTTCTTGAGTCGATTCAAAATAACTTTGGCATGATCTTGCTGGCGTGGCTGATGAGGCTGATTGTTCTATAGTTTTGGCATTGGGGTAAATTCCCCTTCTTGGGCAGGGGTATGATGAGTGATTGTGCCATTCTGTTGGCCACTGTTTTGTCTCCCAAATCTTCTGACAGATAGCTGTAACTGTGTGATGACTGTTTCGCCACCATGCTTGAGCAGCTCTGCTGGTATGTTGTCTGCTCCTGGGGACTTTCCAACTGGTAAGCTGCGGATGGCCTTCTTCCACTTCTTCCCTCAGTATAGGTATGGCGAGGGGGCTCTTGATGTAGCTGCTTTCTCTTCTATTATGGGTCTTGTTAGTTGTATTGGGTAGTTGTACAGTTCTTGACAATACTCAGACCACCTGTTCAATGCAGTGAGGCTTTCTGTGAGGTTTCCGGAGCTGTCCCCAATGACTGATGATTTGGTTTTGAGTGGTTTTGTGAGTTTCTTCAGGGTGTCGTGTGCCTTTTTACTGTTGCCCACTTTCATGCATTTTTCGATCTCATCACATTGATCACTGATCCACTTCTCTCTGGCCTTTAACATTGACTTCTTCACAAGATTGTTCGCCTCCCGGTATTCTTTAGGGTTGGAAGACCTGGTTGGTTTCAGTGCTCTTCTTGTATCGCAGAGGTCCAAGATGTCAGGAGCACAGTCGAACAAATTTTTAACTGCCACATCCTGATGGAAAAACATCTTCAACATCAGAGTGACCTGTTCCACAACTTCATCGACTTCAAGAAGGCTTTCGACAGAGTATGGCACGAAGGCCTGTGGCAGGTCCTCAGAATGTTTGGCATTGAAGAAGGACTAGTGCAAACCATTCAAGCACTATACAACACCGCAAGCAGTGCAGTCCTTCTGAACAATCAGGTCGGAGACTACTTCAAAACCACAGTTGGGGGTCCGACAAGGATGCCTGTTTTCTCCAGTCCTGTTTTAATCTGTTTCTTGGAAAACATTAATGAGAGAGACCCTCCATGACTTCCCCCCTCTACCACTCCATTGGCGGCAGACCCCTCAACAACTTACGGTTTTTCCCGATGACATTGACCTCATGGGCGGAAGTAACACAGAGCTGCAAGATCTTACGACCAGACTTGAAACAGAGCTGGAGCATATGGGATGGAGGTGACTCGGAGAAAAGTAAAGTAAATTGTGAAACAGCACGAGCAACGCCACTGCTAAAACAACATGAACGGCCAGCAACTGGAGGAGGTAGACGCTTTTAATACCTTGGCGCTACACTCACAAAGGACGGGCGATGGACGACAGAAATCAAAGTCAGACTACCATGGCAACATCTTCCATGACAAAACTCAGCACCATAAAGGAAAAGTAAAGAGATCAGCTTCCCAGTCAAACTAAAGCTCTATAAAAGCCCCAATTCCAGACTATCCTGCTGTACGGGAAATGAAACCTGGGCATTGACCTTCTGAAACAGCAAAGCGAATCCAGTCATTCGAAACAAAATGCCATAGAAAACTAAATGGGCATACCCCGGAGAGAACGAAAGACCAATGGGAAATTTGTCAAGAATCAAATAACACGGCTGGCAGGTCCACAGGAACCCCTTCTCACCATCGTCAAGAAGAAAAAAGCTGACATGGTTCGGCCACGTCACCCGTCACAACACTCTGCCAAAAACAGTACTGCAGGGAACACTCGAAGCTGGCAGAAGGAGGGGAAGACAGAACAAGTCATGGATGGACAACATCAGAGAATGGACCAGGATGAATGACTCGGCACTACTACGCAGAGCCGAGGACCGAGATGGATGGAGGAGGCTTACCACGGCATCGTCTTTCGTGTCTCCTCCACGACCGCCAAGGTCACGGGTATGATGATGATGATGATGATGATGATGATGATTGAATTTTGTTTACAATAACTTTCTGGAACCGGTCTGTGAGGTATGAAGTAAACCAGGTGAGGGCTGTGCCGTTAATACGAAACGTATTTTGGAGGCGAGAAAGAAGAATTGAGTGATCTATGGTATCAAAGGCTGCAGATAAGTCAAGAAGAGTGAGGAGGGAGATTTTTCCTGCATCAGAAGCAAGTAGAAGTGTATCTAAATGTGGACTAGGGTGGTTTCGGTGCTGTGGTGGGGCGATAGGTAGACTGAAAAATGGGAAGGGAATCATTGGAAGAAGGGACTGTTGAGCTGTTTGAGAACAACTTTTTTTTTAGTACTTTAGAGACAAAGGGTAAGTGTGAGACAGGTCTATAATTCTTCAGGGAAAGTTGGGATCTAGGTCGTGCTTTTTCAGTAGAAGTGTGACTAAATTTCTGTTTTAAGAGCTGATGGAAAATTTCCTGACACAAGAGATGAGGGTTTTAATATTTTAGTGATAATGGGCAAAGTTGTGGAAGGCATTGGTGGAGAAAACAGGAAACAGGTATGGGATCAAGGTTGCATGATTTTTAAAGTAATTTCCTTCATAATTGTCATTATTTCTTTTTTTACTTGTGGGATGGAAGGAAAAGAGAGGAGTGCCAGTGAACTGGGGATCAGGAGGCGCAGGCTGGAATTGAGTCCCGATTCCAGTCTGGAGCGAATGTTTCGAACTTTGTCTGAAAAGACGGAATAAAATATGGATGGGAAGTTCAGACAGGCTGTGGGTGTTAGGCAGAGGAGTTGCTTTTTTCAGATCCAAGGAAATTTGAGGTGAGGGAAAAAAGAGATTTTATGTATGTAGCACAGAGAACTTGGGAAGAGTACTATCTGTCTTTGCTGAATGGATTAAGAGTTTGACTTTGTTCATTTGTTTTTCGGAAAAGCTGTTTGTTGATTTCGGTTTTGACTTCCGCCACTGCCGTTCTAGTTGCCGGCGTTTGCGCTTCGCTATCAAGATGTCTTGGGGATACCATTGGGGCACAGGGTCTGTCAGGGAGGAAGATGGTCATAGGAGGGGCATGCTCATCAAGCAGTTGGCGGAGAATAGTGTTATATTGATTCAGAGAGTCAGTGTGGTCAGAGGTTTGTGAAAAACGTTCGGAAGCTTGTGAAAGAAGGTATGTGTGGCTAAGGCCTTAAGATTGCGACGAGTAACATATTTCTTCTTTTCTGACAGGTTTTTGTGATGTTGAATGGAAAAGAATGGCGGAATGATCAGAATGGATTTTCGTCGGTGACAGAAACAAAGTGACCCAAAAATTAAATGAAGCATTAGTAATCAGCCAGCAAAGTAAGACCCAGAAACTGTGCGTTGCTTCGTTTACCAGTTTAGAGAGAGAAAAAATTGGACAGAGAAAGAGAAGAAATTTGACAACTGGAGAAGACTGGTTGTCGAAATGGAAGTTGAAGTCACCAAGAATTATAAGTTTTAGTGGGGGAGAGGCTGTAGTGGTCGAGGAGTGACTGGAATTCTTGGTGAAAAAAAAGATGTTAGGTGTTTTTACGGGTGGGAGGTGGACGGTAAAGGCAGCAATTTGTAATAGAGTGGCCAGATAGGTTGAGGTTTGATTCGCAAACTTTAAAAGATTCAAGTGAGAATTGAAGGTTTGACTGAAAGAAAGAGATGGTTCTATATGTCTTTGAGAATGATGGCAATCCCACCTCCTCGAGAAAAGGGCGGGGGAAAGAAATAGTTTATATCCAGGAGGAGTCAAACTGTTTTATTTTTGGCTCATGGCCATGTGGTTTAAGCCAGTTTTGGTGAGGAAGGTTAAGTCAATTTTTTTTCAGAGTGAAATCAGAAATGTAGTCGCTTTTTTCCATTTGGACAGACAGACTGCACATTGAACAAACCAACTTGAAGGAGATCTGAAGGAGGAGGAGAGGTTGAAGATGAAAGTGGTGAGTTGAAACAAGCATCAAGGAAGAGGACGAAGCGATGGTGGAAATGCGGCTAGCGGAAGAACAGACAGAGTTTGGATGGTGAATCATGAATCCCGGAGTAGAAGATGGTGAAAGAACTGTGCTAACAGGGATTCGGTGTTTTAAAACACATCATGATATACATCATCATCATATATATCTATTTGCCATGAACCTAGTTTTTATCCTCATTTATCAGTTTTAGACAAAATGTCTTCATTTTATTTTGCAATACAAGCAGACCAATTTTATTTATAGTGTTAAACAGTGAAATAGGATGCCAATTTCTTTAAATAGTTTTTTTTTTTTTTATAGATTTGTCTCCCTTTGGAATGGCATATTATGATTCCCCTCTTTCCTGGGTACTGGTTCATTCCCCTTCTTTGAAAGAACTATTTTTAAAAGCCCTGACAACGAATTTCCCAACCCATTCCAGAAGAATTTTAAAGAATTTTGCTGTAAAACCATCCAGTTTCCTGGACTTTTTTCTCTTCATTTTTCATATTTTTTAGTGCTGATTCCTGCTTCTTCAAGACTTATCATCCTTCTAGTGACTCGTTTTGGGTTTCCTTGTTTTAATTGAGGGATATCTGGGCACCAAGTCTTTTTAATTTTAACACCTTCCACATTTTTAGCTTGGTATAAAATTTTCATACAATTTTCTAACCTCTTCTCTAATTACTTTTGATCAGTTAAATATCATTATCTTTGGTAAACATATCTGGTGCATAGATTTTTTGACCTTTAAATTCTTTTCTATTTTAAGAATGTTTTGTGATTTTTTCTCCCCTTCTGAAACCCACCGTGCTCTTAATAATAACCCCTTGCATTTCTTTTCTTTTAGCTGCCCAGATTTTGCAACCTTAGATCTTTCAATCTGGCCCAAACCATTTCGTTTTCTGCACTTAGATCTTTCAATCTGCGCCAATCCTCTTCGTTTTCTGCGCTTAGGTCTTTCAATCTGCGCCAATATCTCAGTTTTCTGCACTTAGATCTTTCAATCTTTCGCCAATCCTCTTTAGTTTTCTGCACTTAGATCTTTCAATCTGCGCCAATCATCTTCAGTTTTCGCACTCAGGGCTTTCAATCTGCGCAAATCTGAGCACATTACCCTCTCTTGCTATCTCTCCACGTCTGCCTGTGCCACAGAGAGTAAATTATAAGATCCACTACCCTCTGTTACAAATGTCCACAAAAACGCACGTCCCCTCCCCCTACCTTCTTGAAGCTTTAACTTACCCCTCCTTCACATCCCCCCCGTCTGTTGCAGAACCTTGTCCTACGAATAATAGATTCAACCAATCCACTGTTGGCCGTGCTCTTTCTCTATCTTCGGTTTCCCTCGACCTGAATGAGCTCCTCTCCTCTTCCCCAGAAACCTGTTATACACTTTAAAATCACTGCCTCAAGACATATCTAAATTTTAACTAAGATTTCCCCCTTCCCTCCGTTTCATATCAGAACTAAATCCCACCCTCACAACCAGCCCTTCAAACCCTTTTTAAAGTGTAACGAACCTGTGTGAGTGTGTGTGTGCTTTTGAAAAAACATTTGGCCTGCATATTTTATTTCATAGGTTTTGCTTGAGCGCCACCATGTTTATAAAAATAACGTTTTTTTAAACTATTTATATTTTCATTGAATTTGCAACGTGTAAGATTATGTGAATGCTGCGCTTTGAAAATGGTCTTGCAAGTTTAAATGCTAAACCATTTTTTTATATATTTTGTTCTTCTTTTATATTATATAATATAAATTAAAACAAATATAAAATTAAATATTATAATTATTATAAATCATCTTTTTTTTTCTGCCCATTGTTTTTTATCAATCTCCCAATCCTGTCAGTTTTTATTTTCCCTTTTCTATATTTTAGTTAAATTTTAATGTACCTTCCTCCTTGTTCTTTTTGCCACTGAACCTTGCTCTTGTTTGTCTTAGTGTCAGGCAGAACCTACACCCTTTTTCGGGGCGGGGCAATGCCTTGCCGGACCCGAAACCTAGCGGATCACCCCCAACAGGCATGTGGGGGTGTCTCTGCACTTAAGCTGCAGGCGGGGACTTTAACGGGAAATTTGGGTTCGCATGCGCTGTTACTGAAGGTTTTTCTGTTCTAATATTCCGACAAGAAACACCTCCGCCTTTAAGGGAGTCCTGGCTGCCGAGGTGACCCTGTGAACCGGGGCCACGGAGTTGTTCAAGGCTGCCTCAAGTTACAAAGGGCATTTAACACGACACAACAGTAGATGTCCCTCCTAGTGTGCCGGAGAGGATGCGCGGGGAACCCTTCACCCAATTGGGCACAACTCTTCCACTCCCATTGGGTGCCGATGGGAAAGATAAAAGTCAAACCGCACCGGGGATGGATGGTAAAAAACTGTGCTTATTTCCATTTTTCCTCGTATGATTAATAAATGAATAATTTAAAGAAAAAATAAGATGGATTTTAAATCTTATTAAATCCTCGAATGTAGGTAGAAAGGTTGGTAACTGCTCGGGTGGAGTTTCATCCAGAAAAACTGGAGGGCCAGAAGAAGACAGAAGGCCAACAAAGAAGGAAGAGTACGAAGAAGAAGGGGTGAAAAGAAAAAAGACAAAAAACAAAAAGAACAAACAAACCAAACAAACAAGAAGAATTCTGAAAAAATGCGAAGAAGAAGAAGAAGAAGAATTTGAAGAAGAAAAGAAGAAGAAAGAATGAAGATAAGAAGAATCAAAGAATTTAAGAAGAAGAATGAAAAGAGAAGAAGAAGAAAAAGAAGAAGAAAAGAAGAAAGAAAGAAGAGAAGAAGAAGAAGAATGAAAGAAGAGAAGAAGAAGAAGAAGAAGAAAAAATCAAAGAAGAAGAACGAAGAAAAAAAGTCGAAAGAAAATGCGAAAAGAAAACAAGCGAAAAGAAAATGCGAAAGAAAAAGGAAGGAAGAAAGCGAGAAGAAAATGCGAAGAAGGAAATGCGAAGAAAAAAAGGAATGCGAAGAGACGAAGAAGAAGAATGCAAGAAGAATGCAAAAGAGAAGAAGAAGAAAAGAAGAAGAGAGAAAAAGAAAAAAGAAGAAGAAAGAAGAAAAAGAAGAAAAAGAAGAAGAGGAAAAAGAAGAAGAATGGAAGAAGAAGAAAATGCAAAAAAAAAGAATGGTAAAAAGAATGCGAAAAGAAAGAAAAGAATGCGAAGAAGAATGAAAGAAGAAGAAGAAGAAGGAAGGAAGAACAAAGAGGGAAAAGAAGAAGAAAAGAAGAAGAGAAGAAAAGAAGAAGGAAGAGAAGAAGAAAGAAGAAAGAATGTAAAAAGAAAAAAAAGAAGAAGAAAAGAAGAAGAAGAAGAAAAGAAGAAGAAGGAAAAGAAGAAGAAGAAAAGAAGAAGAAGAAGAAAAGAAAAAGAAGAAGAAAAAGAAGAAGAAGGAAGAGAGGAAAAACAAGAGAAAAGAAGAAGAAAGAAGAAAAAAGAAAAAAAGGGAAGAAGAAAAGAAGAAAAAGAAAAGAAAAGGGAAAAAGAAGAAGAAAAAAAGGAAGAAGAAGGAAGAAAGGAAAAAAAAGAAGGAAAAAAAGAAAGGAAATGAGAATTGAAGGTTGTGACTGAAAGAAAGAGATGGTTCCTATATGTCTTTGAGAATGATGGCAATCCCACCTCCTCGAGAGAGTCGGGGGAAAGAAATAGTTTTATATCCAGGAGGAGTCAGCTGTTTTATTTTTGGCTCATGGCCATGTGGTTTAAGCCAAGTTTTGGTGAGGAAGGTTAAGTCAATGTTTTTTTCAGAGATGAAATCAGAAATGTAGTCGGCTTTTCCATTTGGACAGACAGACTGCACATTGAACAAACCAACTTGAAGGAGATCTGAAGGAGGAGGAGAGGTTGAAGATGAAAGTGGTGAGTTTGAACAAGCATCAGAGGAAGAGGACGAAGGCGATGGTGGAAATGCGCTAGCGGAAGAACAGACAAGAGTTTGGATGGTGAATCATGAATCAGGAGTAGAAGATGGTGAAAGAACTGTGCTAATCAGGGGATTCGGTGTTTGAAACACATCATGATATACATCATCATCATATATATCTATTTGCCATGAACCTAGTTTGATCCTCATTTATCAGTTTAGACAAAATGTCTTCATTCTATTAGCAATACAAGCAGAGCCAATTTTATTTATAGTGTTAAGCAGTGAAATAGGATGCCAATTCTTTAAATAGTTTTTTTTTATATAGATTTGTCTCCCTTTGGAATGCATATTATGATTCCCTCTTTCTGGGTACTGGTTCATTCCCCTTCTTTGAAAGAACTATTTAATGCCCTGACAACGAATGTTCCCAACCCATTCCAGAAGAATTTAAAGAATTCTGCTGTAAAACCATCAGTTCCTGGACTTTTTTCTCTTCATTTTTCATATTTTTTAGTGCTGATCCTGCTTCTTCAAGACTTATCTATCCTTCTAGTGACTCGTTTTGTTCCTTTGTTAATTGAGGGATATCTGACACCAAGTCTTTAATTTTACACTCTTCCACATTTTTAGCTTGGTATAGATTTTCATACAATTTTCTAACCTCTTCTCTAATTACGTTTTGATCAGTTAAATATCTATTATCTTTGGTAACTATCTGGTGCATAGATTTATTGACATAATGTCTCTTTTCTAGTTTGAAGGAATGTTTTGTGATTTTTCTCCCCTTCTGAAACCCACCGTGCTCTTATTAATACCCCTTGCATTTTCTTTCTTTTAGCTTGCCAGATCTGCACTTAGATCTTTCAATCTGGCCAATCCTCTTCGGTTTTCTGCACTTAGATCTTTCAATCTGCGCCAATCCTCTTCGGTTTTCTGCGCTTAGGTCTTTCAATCTGCGCCAATCATCTTCAGTTTTCTGCACTTAGATCTTTCAATCTGCGCCAATCCTCTTCAGTTTTCTGCACTTAGATCTTTCAATCTGCGCCAATCATCTTCAGTTTTCTGCACTCAGGTCTTTCAATCTGCGCAAATCTGAGCACATTACCCGTCTCTTGCTATCTCTCCACTGTCTGCCTGTGCCACAGAGAGTAAATTATAAGATCACTACCCTCTGTTACAAATGTCTCCACAAAACTGCACGCTCCTACCTCTGTGAATGTCTTAACCTGTACACTCCTTCACATTCCCTCCGCTCTGTTGCAGATACCTTGTGCCTACGAATACCTAGATTCAACCAATCCACTGTTGGCCGCTGCTCTTTCTCTATTTCGGTTCCATCGACCTGGAATGAGCTCCCTCTCTCTCTTCGCCAGAAACCTAGTTATGACACTTTTAAATCAAGCCTCAAGACATATCTATTTTAAACCTAAGATTTCCCCCTTCCCTCCTGTTTCATATCAGAACTATCCCACCTTCACTAATCCATGCCCTATCACCTGTTAAAGTGTACGACCTGTGTGAGTGTGTGTGTGCTTTTGAAAAAACATTTGACTATTGCAATTTTATTTCATAGATTTTGTCTGCAGCGCACCATGTTTATAAATATCTGTTTGTTTAAACTATTGATTATTTATCATTGATTGCATGACTGTGTAAGATTAGGTTGAATGCATGCGCTTTGATTTGTCTTTGCAAGATATAGTGCTATATAAGTTCCATTTCTTCTTCTTCTTCTTCTTCTTCTTATTATTATTATATAATAATAATAATAACAATAATAATAATAATAATAATAATAATAATAATAATAATAATAATAATAATAATAATAATTATTATTAAATCATCTTCAGTTTTCTGCACTTAGGTCTTTCAATCTGCGCCAATCCTGTTCAGTTTTATTTTCCCTTTTCTGTATATGGTTTAGTTTATATTCTAATGTACCTTCTTCCTCCTTGTTCGTCTTGTTTCTCACTGACACCTATGCTCTGGTCTTGTTCTAGTGTCAGGAGCAGAAAGCCTAACAACGCACTGTGGGGAACAGTCAGCGGCAAGTCGTGCCGGGGAACCTAGAGGAACCTAGCGGAGTCCATCCCTCTTCAAGTACAGCGTGCATGCTGGGTGTGCTCGTGCTCCTGTAACGCTGACATGAATGACGGGATCTTTAACGTGCAGATTTGATCTTCTGCATGCGCATGAATACCTGCGGAAAGAATTAAAACACTGGCCTTCTAAACTATTCCGAGCAATGGTAAAACATTCCCTCCCTTTAATTCACCAGACATGGCTGCCGAGGTTCGAACCCACGACTTCACGCGGCCACGGAGTTGAAGTCAAAGGTCTTGCCACTCAGCAGCGTCACACGGGCATCACCACGACATCAACTAGGTAGATGCTCCCTCCTTTAGCTGTGCTAGCGGAGTCAGAGATGCATGCTGGGAATCTCCTGTCACCCATACTATTGGTCACAACTGTCATTCTCTCTCTCCATTGTGTGCCGATGGGAACAGATGAAAATATTTACAAAACCGCATACACACGGGGACTGGATGTAAAAAAAACACATCAGTGCTTATTCCATTATCCTCGATATAAAAGAATAAATAAATAAATGAATAAATCTCTAAAGAAAAAAATAAGATGGATGATTTAAATCTATTATGCTCGGAAGATGTCAGGCAGGCAAAGGCTTGCACACGAGACCTTGGTGTGAGTTTGCATCCCAGACAACTGGCCAGGGCACAGAAGAAGACGAGAAGAAGGAAGACGAGAAGAAGAAGAAGAAGAAGAAGAAGAAGAAGAAGAAGAAGAAGAACAACAACAACAAGAACAAGAACAAGAAGAATTCTGAAGAAGAATGCGAAGAAGAAGAAGAAGAAGAATTCTGAAGAAGAAAAAGAATTCTGAAGAAGAATTCTGAAGAAGAAGAAGAATTCTGAAGAAGAATTCTGAAGAAAAAAGAAGAAGAAGAAGAAGAAGAAGAAGAAGAAGAAGAAGAAGAAGAAGAAGAAGAAGAAGAAGAAGAAGAAGAAGAAGAATGCAAAGAAGAAGAAGAAAAGAAGAAGAAGAAGAAGAATGCAAAGAAGAAGAATGCAAAGAAGAAGAAGAAGAATGCGAAGAAGAAAAATGCGAAGAAGAAAAATGCGAATGCGAAGAAGAAAATGCGAAGAAGAAAAATGCGAATGGAAGAATGCGAAGAAGAAAAATGCGAAGAAGGAGAATGCGAAGAAAAAGAAGAAGAAGCGAAGAAGAAGAATGCGAAGAAGAAGAATGCGAAGAAGAATGCGAAGAAGAAGAAGAAGAAGAAGAAGAAGAAGAAGAAGAAGAAGAAGAAGAAGAAGAAGAAGAAGAAGAAAGAAGAAGAAGAAGAAGAAGAAGAAGAAGAAGAAGAAGAAGAAGAAGAAGAAGAAGAATGCGAAGAAGAAGAATGCGAAGAAGAAGCGAAGAAGAAGAATGCGAAGAAGAATGCGAAGAAGAAAAAGAAGAAGAAGAAGAAGAAGAAGAAGAAGAAGAAGAAGAAGAAGAAGAAGAAGAAGAAGAAGAAGAAGAAGAAGAAGAAGAAGAAGAAGAAGAAGAAGAAGAAGAAGAAGAAGAAGAAGAAGAAGAAGAAGAAGAATGTGAAGAAGAAGAAGAAGAAGAAGAAGAATCTGAATAAGAAGAAGAATTGAAGAAGAAGAAGAAGAAGAAGAAGAAGAAGAAGAAGAAGAAGAAGAAGAAGAAGAAGAAGAAAAGAAGAAGAAGAAAGAAGAAGAATGACGAAGAAGAAGAATGCGAAGAAGAAGAAGAATTCTGAAGAAGAAAAAGAATTCTGAAGAAGAATTCTGAAGAAGAAGAAGAATCTGAAGAAGAATTCTGAAGAAGAAGAAGAATTCTGAAGAAGAAGAAGAATTCTGAAGAAGAAGAAAAGAAGAAGAAGAAGAGAAGAA
>CM054142.1:73522843-73526675 GCA_028751875.1 Rapana venosa | reverse complement strand
CTGCTCCAAGGTACTTGAAAGTTTCCATCTCCTTAGTGTCTGCCACTATTCTTGATGCTTGGTGGAGGAGTGGTCGGTGTGGTTCGTTACTTGGATCCTTGCTCTATTCGTGTGATTCTAATACGTGGGCATTCATTGGTGAGTTTCCAGTTGGTGGTGTGATCTGGAGTTCTTCTTCTAAGAGGCCATGTGATCAATATCGTCTGCGAATCGAGATTGCAGAATGGCCTTCTCTATTGTGATTGTGGTCTTGAAGTCATGGAGGGCCTCCTGCATGATGTTCTCCAGGAATCACGTTGTAACGAACGGGGGATTCGGGAGCATTGTCGAACTGCAACTGTAGTCCGAAAACTCCCCGATTTCTCCACTGAGGACTGCAATGTGGGAGTGTCATACAGCGACAGGATGACTTGAATCAGGTCCTCGTTCGAAGATATGTCTCTCATGACTTGCCAGAGCTTCTTGCCACACTCGATCGAAGGCCTTTTTTGAAGTCAATTGAAGTTGTATGTAGATGTGTAGCTGTTGTTGGAGTTGCTTCTTATGAGCTGTCTGATGTTGATGATCAGCTCGACAGTGCTTCGAACTGTTCTGACGGAATCTGCCTGTTTTTGATAGGATTTCTTCTGCTTGTGGTTCTAGTGTGTTCAAGGCCATGCGTTAGAAAAAAATATACTTTGCTAGGTTTGGCTTATCAGACTGATTGTTCTGTTATATTTTTGGCACCACTTCTCAGGTTCTTCCCTTATTTGGAAGTGGAAACTAGAAGGTTGGGTCAGGTTCAGGACCTCTCTTTGTGGTCCCAGTTTGCTGTTGGCTGATGATTGTTATGCTTGATCATCTTGGGCTCGTTCCTTGTGTGCTCAGCCGGGATGTTGTCAAATCCTGGTGGACTTGCTCTTTCAGGGATCTATGCCTTCTTTACTCTTTATAGACCTGGTGTGCTTTAGATTGATGGTTGGTCTTTGCTGTGGAAGTTTGTTCGGAGATCAGCTTCGCTTTTAGGTTGTACAGGTTCTGCATATTTTGGCCATCTCTTCATGGGATAGTGGCGCCTTCTGTAGGGATCTGACCCTGTTTGTCCTCTTTAACGGAAGGTTTTTGGCGGATGGGATTGGTTAGTTAACTTGATTGGTTGGTACGCTCTTTGCTGTCTCCTTTCGCATTGCTCTTTCCAACCTTGAGCATTGTTTGACATCCAGTTCCCAGGCTAGTTCTTTTCTTGATTGAGCCTGTTGACTGTTCTAACTCTTCGGCCGTTTTGGGGTTTTTGTTTTCACGGGCTTTAGCTTCCGACGTGGTCGCACAGTCCAGGTATGTTTGGTAAACCCGGTGGTTCTTGTTCTCTCTTTCCAAGGATCTCCAGTGCTGTCTCTGAATGGTTTGCTGAAGGTCTCTGTGTGAGTGTTGTTGATGTCATTTGGAGAGATAATTACAAAATGGTGAAAAATTGCCCTATCTAAGCTAGTTTAAAGATTTCAGCGACTTCGGGGTCTGAGTCAGAGGTGGTGTGTTCCTCGGCTATGGATAAATGGTAACCTGTTAGCAAGTACTACCTGTCTCAGTGGGGAGATAACGACAAAAAATCCCCAGCTGATGGGCAAATAGCAGCATGGAGAGGAGTGGGCGCCGCAAGTAATCAAGCCAAGAAAATACCTACATGGACAACACTGCAAGGAAAGACATGCGGTTCGGTTGTGGCCCGGTAATCCACACGCCGCCTTCTTTGGGGGTTCAGGATGGAGGTGGAAAATATGCGAATAGGACGCAAAACAACAGCGATCAGAGCAGTGAAGGCCATCATTGGTACATGGAACTTCCGTACTTGCACGATTGTGTGAACTCCAAGAGCTAACTTAACTTGAAGTACGAATGGGGATTACCTTGGAATGGCGAAGTCGTTGGGTCGGATTCGGCGCGAACCAATAAGGGAAGAAGGATAAACATGGTTTATAGTGGGGAGTCAAACACCTACACGGAGCTAGGATTCTTGTCAACAAGGAGAGGATAAAACAGGGTTCAGCTGTACCACATTCAAGCAGGACTGATCTCATGAGTTTTTGATCGCAGAAAAAAACAACATGACCATAATACAAGTTATGCACCATCATCAGACTACGTTGATGAAGCAAATGAGTGTTTATACGAAGATTTGGTGAGAGCGCATCAAAATTCCAAAGGAAGGACATTCGTGATCAGGGCGACTGGAATGCCAAGGATCGGACCTGACGCTTATGCAATGGCAGGGGACAGTAGGCCGTTTTGGTCGTGGCGAAATAATGTAGAGGTCTCGTCTTTTGGAATCGCATGCAGCACAATTTTACTGTCGCCAAAACCTTATAACCCTAAAGTATCAAGTAGAACGACGTGGCAACACAATATGGAAGACACATACAGATTGAATACATCTTGGCCAACGATTTAAGTCGGCATCAACAAAGCCAGAAAAGAAGTTCCTGGCGATGATATTTGGCAGTTAGTGCACGATGGTATCATTGACTTCAGATAAAGTGAAGACACGAACCAGAAGAGAAATCCCAGTTTGCGGTTTCAAATGGAAAGTGAAGACATGGTTGTGCTCAATCCTTTAGATTTGATCTTTAGATTTCCAAAAAATGCATACCACTACAACTCCTTGCAATTCTCCACTGGATAATATACGACCTGACTGTGCCTCTTATGACACAGGCACCGCAAACACCCCCCTCCATTCCCTGCAGTCTGTTCTGCCCCTGTCCTGTCTGTCCTGTTGTGTCCGTCTGTCCTGTCTTGGACCTGACCTGCCTGTCCTGTCTGTCCTGCTTGTTCCTCCCGGTCCTGCCCTTTTGACCTCCTGTTGTCTGTCCTGTTCTGCTGTCTGTTGTCCTGTCCTGTATGTCCTGTATGTCACTGCCTGTTCTGCCATGTATGCATCTGTTTCTGTTTGTCCTGTTCTGCCTGTCTGTTCTGTTGTCATGCCGGTCCTGTCCTGTCTGTCATGTCCTGCCTTTGTCCTGTTGTCTGCCCTGTCTGTTTGTCTTTTGCCTGGGTCCTGACATGTCTGTCCTGTCTGTTCTGCCCTGTTCCATGTCCTGTCTGTCCTGTCTTGTCTGCCCTGTCCTGCCATGCCTGGTCAGTCCTGCCCTGTCCTGTCCTGTCCTGTCCTGTCTGTCCTGTCTGTCCTGTCCTGTCCTGTCCTGTCTGTCCTGTCCTGTCCTGTCTGTCCTGTCCTGTCCTGTCCTGTCCTGTCCTGTCCTGTCCTGCCCTGTCCTGTCCTGTCCTGTCCTGCCCTGTCCTGCCATGTCCTGCCCTGCCCTGTCCTGTCCTGTCCTGTCCTGTCCTGTCCTGTCCTGTCCTACCTCCAACACTCTGAGACACCAGACGGAGTGGCCCTGCCCAGTAGAGCTCTGACAGGAAAAACGGCGAGGACCGGCAGGGTCACTGCCCCAGTGCAGACTGCACACCTCGCCTTCACATGGCCAGGGACCGTGGAAGAAGGAGCAGGGGGAGGAGGAGGAGGAGGAGGAGGCCATTGTGAATATTCCTGCAGAGAGGTGGCAGATTTAACTTGCCCACGAGACAGGCCTGAACAAATAATAATAATAATAATAATATATGGAATTTATAGAGCGCTATATCTTGCAATTACAAATCAGAGCGCTTCCATTCAATCCGCTCCTACACAAGCAACCAACAAAGATTAACACTATTCTAACAAGTTCAAATGGATGCTGTGCTCCAGCAGCTCCTGAGAAAGATGAGGATGAGCACTAGCAGAAGGAGAAAGAGAGGGTTTGTCTGTTGCTTTCTTTGGTTTGCTCTTGCCTTTTTTTTTTAGGGGGGGTTGTTTTGT
>CM054142.1:73497843-73517843 GCA_028751875.1 Rapana venosa | reverse complement strand
GAGGGTTGTTGGGGGGGGAGGGTTGTTGGGGGGGAGCTGTTTTGAAAAGGGTTATTTCCCCTTGTTTTATTGTGAGACTGTATAAGTATTGGGTTATTATTATTAAGATGTATCCCTAACGGCGGGGACTGGATGTAAAAAAGCACATGTGTGCTTATTCATTATCCTCGAAATAAAAGAATTTGTCATTGTCATTGTCTCTCTCTCTCTGTCTCTCTGTCTCTCTCTCTCTCTCTGTCTCTCTCCTCCTCTCTGCTCTCTCTCTCTCTCTCTCCCTCTCTCTCTCTCTGTCTCTATCTCTCCCTCTCTCTCTCTGTCTCTCTGTCTCTCTCTCTCCCTCTCTGTCTCTCTCTCTCTCTCTCTCTCTCACTACACACACACACACACACACACACACACCACACACACACACACACACACACACAAAACATGTGCGCACGTCAGTTCAAACTCGCAGCATAAAATTCCTCACGAATATACCTTCATGCAAACTGACAGACACACGTACCTGTTACACTTTTCGGAAGAGTAGGCCACTGTGTGCCAGTAGACACAGATGACAAAATCTATCCCGAGCACACTGGGACTCCATAGTAAGATAATCGCATGACTGCTTGCTCATTATCCTTGAAAAAAAATTTGAGTGTTACAAAATAATACAATAAAAACAGGTAGTCTCAGATAGAAAATGGAAGGCAAATTTATAGATCAAAAACAAGGAGAAAGTGGAAGGCAAATTTTTCGATGAAAAACAAAGAGAAAATGGAAGGCAAATTTATAGATGAAAAACAAAGAGAAAGTGGAAGGAAAATTTATTGATGACAAAGAATTGGGCAAGCAAGGGACAGAGAGACAGGCAAGCAAGCCACAGACAGACAGGCAAGCAAGCCACAGACAGGCAAGCAAGCCACAGACAGGCAAGCAAGCCACAGACAGACAGGCAAGCAAGCCACAGACAGACAGACAAGCAAGCCACAGACAGACAGGCAAGCCACAGACAGACAGACAGGCAAGCCACAGACAGACAGGCAAGCCACAGACAGACAGGCAAGCAAGCCACAGACAGGCAAGCAAGCCACAGACAGACAGGCAAGGTAGCCACAGACAGGCAAGCCACAGACAGACAGGCAAGCAAGCCACAGACAGACAGGCAAGCAAGCCACAGACAGACAGGCAAGGTAGCCACAGACAGACAGGCAAGGTAGCCAAAGACAGACAGGCAAGCCACAGACAGACAGGCAAGCCACAGACAGACAGGCAAGCAAGCCACAGACAGGCAAGCAAGCCACAGACAGACAGGCAAGCAAGCCACAGACAGACAGGCAAGCCACAGACAGGCAGGCAAGCAAGCCACAGATAGACAGGCAAGCAAGCCACAGACAGACAGGCAAGCAAGCCACAGACAGACAGGCAAGCAAGGGACTGAGTGAGCGAGCAGCAGGCCAGGCTGGCAGCCGTTGAAGCAGCCATCCATCCATCCACACAAACTGAGAGAGAGAGAGAGAGAGAGAGAGAGAGAGAGAGAGAGAGGGGGGGGGGGATCGTCTGTTAAAAGCACTGAATTGGGCCTTGAGCCAGAGAGGATGAGGGAGCTGAAGAGACGACGGGAAAGAGTAGAGGGGGATCTAGGTGACAGAAGTGTAGGACAGAGAGGGAGAGAGAGAGAGAGAGAGAAGAGAGAGAGAGAGAGAGAGAGAGAGAGAGAGAGACAGACAGACAGACAGACAGAAGACAGACAGACAGACGGACGGACGGACAGACGACGGACGGACGGACAGACATATAGAGATATAGATAGAAAGAGGGAGAGAGAGAGAGAGAGAGAGAGAAGAGAGAGAGAGAGAGAGAGAGAGAGAGAGAGAGAGAGACAGAGAGACACAGAGAGAGACAGAGAGACATATAGAGATGTAGATAGCAAGAGGGAGAGAGAGAAAGAACTCGAACTCGAACTTGAAAGGTTTATTCACAAAAAGGCCATTGGCCAATACATGAAGGGGGGTTGGCAAACTGCTTAGTATTTTCGTGAGAAAAATAAGTAACACCAAAAAAATTGTTAATGTATACCCACAACTACCACAATAAAAATCAGTTCCCAAAAATATGACTTAAGAAACCAAGATATCTCTTATTTTTAAGGCTTTACACAAATATAAAGCAAGGCTGCGCACAAACTCAGGGTGACTAGATGCCATGAGTAGACAGAATCTAAATAAATTAGGCTGTCTACTATACTTTACCGGAATGTAATTCTGTCTTACATCTTCTAATACTGGACAGCACAGCACAAAATGAACTTCATCTTCCACTGTTTGCTTACATAATGGGCATCACAACCTGAGGTCATCATCATCATGTTCTATATATCTAAATTTATGAACATTTATGTCTGATACACCAAGTCTAAATTTAGACATGATTCTTTTCAAATGTATGTCCATATCAAGCTTTAGATAAGGTTTGACATCGTGTGAACCTATAAATTGTCTGTATATTTAAAATCTTTCACTGTTTTGTATATGACCACTCCACTGCTGCCAACGCGGCAGACCCTCATCTTGACCATGAAAACCAGTGAAAACACTCTCTACAAATAGTCCGACACCTTGATTTACCAAACAAACCCAAACAAGTTCAAACAAGCAGGTACGTATTTGAGACAGCCCAGGTGCTTATTCCCATGAGCGAACACGATCATAAAGTGCATCTTGGTAAGGACTTAAAAGGCAACCTGCACTCATCCAGTATGCAGAATATAAATCCAATATGCTAATGCTTCTTACAGCACATTAATTGATGAGAGAGGAATCCTATTGGTTTCACTATAAACAAGAGTCTTAAGGATGTACCGCTTATCTAAGCCTATAAAACTGCTTTAAAGCAAAAGAGGTGTACTGATTCACACTATGTTTACAGCTGCATCCATGCCCCAAATTTCCGCGCCCATATAACACAGCGGGTGTATTTGTTCAACAAATATCTTAATCAACAATCAAAAGCATTATATTCAAATAATCGTAATTTTATCAAACAATTAAAAAGTTTACTTTCCAGTCGGACGTGCAGATCTTTACATTCATTTTAAAACTAAGCTTGTAGAAAAACTGATTTCCTAGATATTTTTTATACATTAGAATCACAGGAATACTTTTCCATTGTACAGCCATTTTTCTATAAGACAGCCTTAGTTAACCCCCTTATAATCAAGGCTATTGCACACAACTTTATCATGTCTTTAAGTTTTCTAAGTGCCAATAAATATATCAATCCTTAGATACTGGACGCATCAAAGTCTTCCCTCAGTTTTCTTCATAAGTCACCATCAATGTTCATTCAGCGCCTGTTGGTAAGCCTACGAACAGTTTCAGACATAGCAGTATGACATCATCAGCAAGCAAAAGAAATGAAAGCAATTCATGTGAAAATCTTGGGGAAGTAGCACCAATGTTTACCCTTATATTAATGACTTCTATGGCTAACTCATTAATGAAAACAGAAACCAAAAGAGGGTACATACATCACCCTGTTTGACTCCAGTGGTGCAGTATATTATGTCCGTCAGCTTAGATCCTCATCTTATTCTGCTTTTGACATTCTGATACATAGCTCTCAAACAACCTAATAATTTACCCTTCACACCATTTTTCAGGAGAATAGGCCATAACAGATTTCTATTAACAGAATCAAATGCCTTTTTTGAGAGCTTTGATTTGTTGCTTTACAAGATTCAACGCTATATAAATTCCATACATTATTATTATTATCATTAAATGCCTTTTCAAAGTCAATAAATGCTACATAGAGCTTACGGTTATGAGCAAACTGTTTCTGGATAAATGCAAGTAGAGTAAAAACATAATATCCCCCCTATATATTGGGAATACCCACTCTTTAAAGCCAGCTATTGGTGCTCAACTGTATTGTTGTTTTCTTAACCCATTCCTGAAACATTTTATTAATGAAGGATACTGTACAGCTTACACTACTATATCACAAAGAAGAGATTCCCGTAGTTATTAGTGGTTGACAACATCTCCATTATTGTGAAATGTAGACAGATAGATTCAGTCCAGTGTATCTGGGAAAAAGACCATTATCAAAGAGTTTGTTGAATAATTTTTTGTCAGAAAAAGTCTCAATTTCACCCACCAGTGTTTAGTAAATCTCCAATGATTGATCAGGACCACTCACTATAATCATGTTTCAGTTTTCTAATGCCCAAAAACTTTCATCTTTAGATATGTGGACGATCAAATCTTCCGATCCAGTTTCTTTTATATACACCATCAGAGTTAATGGATTTGTCTACAGCAGTTCTTTGCTCTAGCAGAGGGTTTTGAAGTCACAGCAACCACTGTAGACACGATATACTTTATTCTAGATTGCACTCCTTTCTAAATAGAAGCGGCCTTCTTATTATTCTTCCCCCCCAGGAACTGAACTGAGAAGAGATGGAAGACATCATATCTGCACAGTAATGTTTTGTTATACTCTTACTTTCTTCTACAATCATGTATTTCAATTCCTTCTTGTGTTACAGTAGACAATTTTTGTCTCAATCTTGAATGTTCTTACAGTAAGACTAACCAAAAGTTTTCTGCGACTCTACATTGCAATCTTATATAGACATCCCATTCCTGCAAAACCATGTATTATACAATTTGCATACGACTTTATGATGAGTATGAACCGCTTTCTTATCGCATTACTTAACAGCACTGGTTTTTATAAGGTCATTAAATAAATTCTACAGAGCTTCATCAATGTTCTCATCAATCATCCTGAGAAGCATTAGAAAATTGTTTCACACCTGCTCTCTTCGAGGCGCGAGATTTCTTTAACTAAGAGGTTTGTTTTCATCCACAACATCTTATCCACAACTGCTTGGCTCCGATCAGTTAGGCACATGTATCAAATACTGGATTAATCTGTAATTCAACAGGAAGGTGATCGAAATCAGAATGACCCCCCCCTCAAGCAACAGCAAACGACATGAGTAAAATTCTAAGAACAAATCATCTGACATTAAACAACACAATCATTAAGAACACTGCAACCTCCATTATAAAATGAATGTATTAGTGTCCATAGTCTGGTCTCCATTGAATACACCATTTATAATTTGAAACCCCAAGAGCATGCACATACAATTCATTATTTTACCGAAAATTAATTGATCCCATAATCCTTCAAAGTACGATTACTACTGCGAGAGACTAGCTATTACTATGGAATCTGAATTTAAAGTCAATCGCTACATGATAAGAAAAAAAGGTTTTGATTCCTTCTGTTCAAGTCTCCACACAGTTATTACTATCTACTATTCATCCTCAACATAGACACCACACAATCGACTAAACAATCTCCAGCATAGCAATTCCATTACAATTGTCAAATCATTGTTATACGAAAATCAGATACTTTCAGGTAGTATCTACACACATACCATAAAATACATTTCCTTGAACTACACAACAAGGATTGTCAAAGAGAAACAACACATATTTAGAATATAAGCACCATATCCCCCCATCATTATTTCCACAACGCTCCAACATTTCACAAGGCTGCTTAGAACCATACTTTATTAAACAACTAACCCACCACAGATCATCTCCCTGATTGACAACACTTTATGCAGACTTACAGCAAAGGCCTCGTAGCCCACTAAAACATCTGGCTGGATATTCCCCCGAAAAGTTTCTGTCAGACATATAAAAAGGAAGCTACCGACAATAAGATCTCAAAATCCCTGTCAGTGAGTTTAGAAATGCTCACCGCAGCTTAACTTCAAGAAAAAAAAGAAAACATTTTATTTGTTTCATTTTTATTGCTATGATTTAATGTGTCTACATCATCTAAACTGACACTATCACTATTTATATTGATGAGACTAGAAACCAAGTTAACCCTACCATCAGTACTGCCATCATCATTTATTAACACAGGCACTTTATTGGAGGTCAGCCTACAACCAGACAAATCTTTGGGGACAGATGTTAGTCCTAAGCCTAGTACACCTTGGTCAGACCTGTCTTTGTCTTGCTTCTTAAGGCCAGGTGTGTGTCTGTCACCTCCACAGCACAACGCCCTATTGCTTCAGGCTCTACAGCACAAAGGGATTGCCTGTGTGACTGACTCTGGCCCACTTATGACTGGTGTATGTTTACTTTCTAGCTTACCCTGTGAATTTTGTCTAGGGACAGATGTGTGTATGGGCCGGCCAGACAGCTATTCCTTTCTTTGCAGATCATTGAGGGTCACCTTTTCTCCGTTTATTATCGGATGGTCAAAAACCATTCTTACTTGTTTCCCCTCTGCTCTAGCGCTCTTTAAATATGGGGTCAATTTATGCCTAATTTCGCTAACAGACTGAGAAAAATCTTCATCTAAAAAAGTACTAGAGCCTTTCAGGCGAGATTTTGCCTTCATTATTTTAATCTTATCCTGATAAAAACAGCATCTGGCAATAATAGAAGAGTTAGCTTTAGAATTGATACGGGCCACTCTATCAAACATTACATCCTTGACATCCATTTTTTCAGAAAGAAGATTTTTCACAGCCATCTCACAGTCAGCACCACTCTCATTTGATTTCTTCTCTAAGCCATGAACAATGATGTTGTTCCGTCGTGATCATCTTTCTGGTTCGTCAGCCCTCTTTTCCAGCTTATCCACTCTGTTCGTCAATTCTGTATTTGTCTGTCATAGTTCTATGTTTTCAGTTTTGAGATTGTCCATGTCTCTTCTTAGGTCACACATTTCTTCTTTCAAACACCAACACTGTCAACGCCTGAATCTCTCTTTTGAAACGGTCCACTGTAGACTTCAACAGGTTTTCAAGCTTCTCTATTTGGACAGTCATCGTGTTCATCGTCAGTTCCTGGGGAGTTGCTGCAGGAGAGGAGTCCTGTCTGTGTTGAACGGTTATAGGCGTGTTGGCAGCCACCTCTGCACTGGTTTTGGTCCTGCAGAAGGCTTCCCTGCGACAGTTTGACCACCACCCGTTGTCAAGCTGGTTTGCCTCAGCTTGCGTCCTTGACCACTAGATTTGGGGGGGGGGGGGGGGGGGGGGGGGGGGGGGGGGGGTCCAGGGTTGGTCTCCACGTCACCACACCGCAATTAAAGTCCCCCACAAAATAGATAGGTGAAGGTCAGTCCTAACAGGACACCGTCTGGCCTGCTTTTCAGCATCAGGATGGAGGTACGCATGGCAGATTTGAATTCTGCCCGTTTTGTTTCGACATGAAACAGGCAAATACTGCCGCAAATGTCCCACAGACAGCCCTGTACAGTTGCACTGAAATTCCCATCCTCCTGATCTAACTACATGCCAACAATGAGCAATTCAGTAACGCCCCCCCCCCCCCCCCCCCCCATCCCAGAGAGAGAGAGAGAGAGAGAGAGAGAGAGGAGAGAGAGAGAGAGAGAGAGAGAGAGAGAGAGAGAAGAATAATAATAATAAATAATAATAAATGGAACTTATATAGCGCTATATCTTACAAAGACAAATCAAAGCGCATGCATTCGACCTAATCTTACACAGTCATACAACCAATGACAAATAATCAATAGTTCAAACAGATATTACAAACATGGTACTGCAGACCAAATCTATGAAATAAAATTGCAATAGTCAAATGTTTTTCAAAAGAGCACACACACACACACACACAGGTCATATACTTTAGCAGGGTGATAGGACATGGGTTAGTGAAGGGTGGGATAGTTCTGATATGAGACAGGAGGGGGAAAATCTTAGGTTTGAAATAAATATGTCTTGAGGCTGGATTTAAAAGTGTCATAGCTAGGCTTCTGGCGAAAAGAGAGAGGGAGCTTATTCCAGGTCGATGGACCCGAAATAGAGAAAGAGCAGCGGCCAACGGTGGATTGGTTGAATCTAGGTATTCGAAGGCACAAGGTATATGCAGCAGAGTGGAGGGAACGTGAAGGGGTGTACAGGTTAAGACATTCACAGAGGTAGGAGGGTGCAGTTTTGTGGAGACATTTGTAACAGAGGGTACTGATCTTATATTCTACTCTCTGTGGCACAGGCAGCCAGTGGAGAGATCGCAAGAGGAGGGTAATGTGCTCCGATTTTTTCTTTCTGAGAACTAGTCAAGCTGCGGAGTTTTGTATATGTTGAAGGGAGTGGATAGATGATGCTGGCAGACCAGACAAAAAAGAATTACAATAGTCCAGACGTGAAAGAATGAGAGAAGTGACAAGTTTGGCTGTTGCATCGGTGGACAGGTACTTTCGAATTGCACTAATACGCCGTAATAATAATAATAATAATAATAATAATAATAATAATAATAATAATAATAATAATGTATGGAATTTATATAGCGCTGAATCTTGTAAAGCAGATTTCATTTCATACCACTTTAAGTCACGGCAGATTTCTTTCCGTGAAATTCCGGCTGCTCTCCCCGGGGAGAGCGGGAGAGCGCGTCGCCACAAGAGGAGCGCCACCCTTTTTTTTTCTTTTTTCATGTCTGCAACTGTATTTGTTTTCCTATCAGAGTGGCTTTTTTCTAAGAATTTTGCCAGGGACAACTCTCTTGTTGCCGTGGGTTCTTTTACGTGCGCTAAATAATTACGTGTAACACACGGGACCTCGGTTTATCGTCTCATCCGAAAGACTAGCGCCCAGACCACCACTCATGGTCTAATGGATGGGGGAAAAGTTTCCGGTCCAAACGGGGTACGAACCGCCGCACACTTCAGACCCGGACTTTTCGCTTTCTAGACAGGCGCGTTACCTCTAGACCACCGATCCATCCATCTGCCGTAACTGATAGTAGCACGACTAACAGGTCTGGGTGATGAATTTTTGCATAGAGAGTGTGTTGTCGATAACAACACCTAGGTACTTCATAGCAGTGGATAGAGGGACTGATACATTGCCAAGTTCTATTGAAGCTGGTGTAATGGAAGAGAGTTTGTGTTTGGCCCCTACAAGCATGGCTTCGGTTTTATCTGCATTTAGCTGTAATTTGTTCTGTGTCATCCAATTTTGAATATCTTCAAAGCAGTGGGCCATATTTGCCAGGAGAGAAGGCAGATTTTCAGGAGTAACACTGCTTTGAATCTGAGAGTCATCTGCGTAAAAATGATGGTTGATTTGATGACGTTTTATTATATGTGACAGTGGGGCAGTGTAAAGAGTGAAAAGAACAGGGCCTAGAACTGATCCCTGTGGGACTCCGCATATCAGTTTGGCAGGTATTGATTGAATACAGACATACAGAGATATAGATAGAAAGAGGGAGGGAGAGAGAGAGAGAGAGAGAGGAGAGAGAGAGAGAGAGAGAGAGAGAGAGAGAGATAGTAGAGAAGATGAGAGAGAAAGGAGAGAGAGAGAGAGAGAGAGAGAGAGAGAGAGAGAGAGAGAGAGAGAGAGATGAGACAGAAATACAAATAAGAGATATAGATAGAAAGAGGGAGAGAGAGAGAGAGAGACAATGACAATGACAATGACAAAGGTTTATTGATATAAGCAAGATGTCCATTCACAAGGGGACAGTGGGAGGGGGGCTGGGCACAACACATAATATCAAATACCGAGAACATAACACATTTCAGCCCAAATAGTCATCATGTCATGGATTCCAGAACATGGTTACGGTAGAGATTCATATCCTTTTTCATAAGGAATCAAGGTGGAGGAGTTTCCACAAAACTGTACAAATTCAAAATCAACTTTTTCCAACAAACTGGTCTGTGACAAGAAGACAAGATCACAATGTCTCTTCTGCCTACTTTTTCTTCATGGCATGTGCAATTTTACACGGCTAACACGTGACAGACACCTGACAATCTAGGTGGCATGTAGCCTACAGCTATTCTCTCTCTCTCCTCTCTCTCTCTCTCTCCCTCTCTCTCTCACTCTCTCTCTCTCTCTCACACAACACACAACACAACACACACACAAACACACACACGCACGCACGCACACACACGCGTACATACACACGCACACACATACACACCACACTCACACTTACACACACACGTTCATACACACATACACACACGTACCTATACACATGCATATCCACATATTTAAACACACACACACACACATACATACAGATACACACGCACTCATACATACGCACACGTACACGCTCGCACGCACGCGCACACACGCGCACGTCCGTACACACACACGCTCGCACCACACACACAACACACACACACACACACACACACACACACACACACACAGGTTATCCAAGCAAGAATCGAACTGCGTCCACTATTACATGCATCACATCAAGTCCGGCACTGATTCGAACTTTCAGTTTCTCCCGGTCAACAGGGCACCACATCGTCAGTTTCTGATAGACACAGGATTCCTCTTGGGTCTTCACGAACCAAAACAAATCTGGAGGGGGGGGGGGGGGGGGGGTGTCATCAGCAGTCCATTGAAAACGAAAAACAAGATCGTCAGTTTCACAAACCAGCGTGTCTAGATGCCGTTTACTAGTGAACACCTTACTTCTTGGTTCCTATACGTGTCCCTTAGCCTCCTCTGCAAGAATCTATCAGTCAGTTCAGCTACATAGTCCTTGATAACGTCGGCACTAGTTCCAACTGCCTGAACTTCGCCAAAGGATTGTCACAGTCCGAAGGTTCCGCTGTAAACACATCGGTAAGGTCAATGTCATATTGCACGTCAGTATGGTTTTTGTTCTCCGACTCTTTGACAGCACTTGGTGAATGAGGGATTTCACGTGCACATTCTTGCGACAGTGTGTTGCTGGCAGAAGGGGGTGTGTCAGTGTGTGACACAGCACAGCTTGTAGAAGGTGTGGGCACAAATAAAACTGGTGAATGTTCTTCTGGCATCACACTTTCACTTGCCTCCTGTTCTTGCCTCTGTGCTGTCCTTCTCCTCTCCTCTGTCCTTTTGTCTCTGTCAGTCTGACTGGGAGGCTTCCTGCGGTAGCTGTGGGAGATGACAGGGGTGGGTTGTTGCGCCATGTTGCTGTTGTCGTAATACCACGACTGTGCTGTCTCCACTTCAACTTATTTTCCAAGAAGTGAGGTGCTGTTCTTGGAGCAGGGCATCCAAAGTGACTTCCAACGTTGTGGGAAGACCGACAACGGGCATGGTGTTGGAGGAATAAGTATTTTTGACAAATTATTTCACAGCAAAATAATTTTCCTGCTTATTTTCAAGGGAGATCACCCGCCTTTTCCGAGAGGGAGAGAGAGAGAGAGAGAAAAAAATAGATACAGGCATACAGAGATACAGATAGAAAGAGGGAGGGAGAGAGAGAGAGAGAGAGAGAGAGAGAGAGAGAGAGAGAGAGAGAGAGAGAGATACAGACATACGGAGATATAGATAGAAAGAGGGAGAGAGAGAGAGATACAGACATACAGAGATATAGATAGAAAGAGGGAGAGAGAGAGAGATACAGACATACAGAGATATAGATAGAAAGAGAGAGAGAGAGAGAGAGAGAGAGAGAGAGAGAGAGAGAGAGATACAGACATACAGAGATATAGATAGAAAGAGGAAGAGAGAGAGATACAGATATACAGAGATATAGATAGAAAGAGGGGGAGAGAGAGAGATACAGACATACAGACATACAGAGATATAGATACTGAACACTGAACACTGAAAGTAATTTATTGCCATTAACAATACAGTCTTTTTGGCAAGGAGCACAGTATGAACACAATTTAAACAATATGCTGTTTGCAACAAGGAAATAATGAAAACCGAAAGAAGAAAAGGCATCTGCAATAACTATATTCAACCGAATGCATTAATTGTTATCATACATTAATTATATATCACAAGGTCACACACACACACACACACACCACCACACACACCACACACACACACACACACACACACACACACACACCACACACACACCAATGTCATGTTACCTACAAATCAGCAACAGTATAGGATAAATCGACTTCCCGACCCTCACATTCAAATAAGGCAATTTAGTCAATGGAAATGGTATTCCATAGATATGGAAAACAAAATAGTGTTACATTGAAAAGGTATATCAATTAGCTGCAGTTTTCTTTCTTCTGCTGTCCCAAGCAACGGAAGTAAATTTTGCAAGCGATTTTAGAAATTCTTCATCTTCGATCAAGAGAATGCTAACTATATCTCTAATTCTTGTGATTTCTTCGTTAAATGTGAGGCATTTCTGACGATGTCATCGTACGAATTACAATCAAACAAAAAATGCATTTCATCTTCAGTCTGCGCGCCCCACATGGGGCATGGAGACTGTGCAGATGTGTCAGTGGAACACCATGTTTTGCAGGCATTTAGGCCTAAAGTTCTTAATCTGAATCAAGCAAGATTACTCCTATGCCATTTCTGTGCTACAACTTTAACATACTTTTCTGTTTGAAAAACACTTTTAAAGGAAGAGTACCAGTTATACTTTTCTGATTCTTCTATGCAAGCATGCCAGTCTTGTTTGTAGGAAGCTGTCATTCTGTCTTTAAATTCCCACAGAAATCCTTGCTCAAATCCAACAGATAGAAAGAGGGAGAGAGAGAAAGAGTGAGAGAGAGAGAGAGAGAGAGAGAGAGAGAGAGAGAGAGAGAGAGAGAGAGAATGACAATGACAATGACAATGACAACAGTTTATTGTGATAAGCGTCAACGCCCATTCACAAGGGGACAGTGGAACGGGGACTGGGCACAAAACACAGAATCAATGAAAAGCATAATTAATTAATGACAGCCCAAACAGTCTTCATGACGTGGATTCTATATCATTTTTCTATATAAATATAATGTTATTCATCGGACCAGTGTCTTCATGTCTTTAAGTCAGTCCGGAAGTGTACGAGAGAAGAGAAGAGAGAACAGACATATAGAGATATAGATAGAAAGAAGAGGCGAGAGAGAGAAGAGAGAGAGAGAGGAGAGAGAGAGAGAGAGAGAGAAACAGAGAGACAGAGAACAAGAATAAAAGATAGAAAGGGAGTAGGAAAAACAGGGAAGAGAACAGAGAGAGCAAAGAAGAGACAGACGGGGAGAGACAGAGAAGACAGAAAGGGGAGATCAGGACAGACAGAAAGTCAGAGAGACAGGAGAACTGAAGATCGAACAGAAAAAAAAAGGTGTCAGGAAACAGAGATGGAGGTAAAAGAGAGAGAGAAAGAAGGGGAGAGAAGAGGAGAAAGGGGGGAGAAGAGGAGAAAGGGGAGAGAAGAGGAGAAAGGGGGAGAAGAGGAGAAAGGGGGGAGAAGAGAGAAAGGGGAGAGAAGAGAAGAAAGGGGGGAGAAGAGGAGAAAGGGGAGAGAAGAGGAGAAAGGGGAGAGAAGAGGAGAAAGGGGAGGAGAGAGGAGAAAGGGGAGACAAATTGCAGAGAAAGGGGGGAGAGAAAGAAAAGAAAGAGAGACAATAAAAAGAGAAAGGAAAGAAACGGAGAGAGACAGACAGAGAGAGACAGAGACACAGAGACACGGACAGAGACACAGACAGACAGACAAAGACACAGACAGACAGACAGAGACAGACAAAGACACAGACAGAGACACAGACAGACAGACAGAGACACAAAAGACAAAGACACAGACAAAGACACAGACAGAGCCCACAGGCAGACAGACAAAGACACAGAGACACACACAGACAAAGACACAGACAAAGACACAGACAGAGACACAGGCAACAGACAAAGACACAGACAGAGACACAGGCAACAGACAGAGACACAGGCAGACAGAGACACAGACAGAGACACAGACAGACAGAGACACAGGCAGACAGAGACACAGACAGACAGACAGAGATACAGACAGACAGACAAAGACACAGACAGAGACACAAACAGACAGACAGAGATACAGAGACACAGACAGACAAAGACACAGGCAGAGACACAAACAGACAGACAGAGATACAGAGACACAAACAGACAAAGACACAGACAGACAAAGACACAGGAAGAGACACAAACAGACAGACAGAGATACAGAGACACAGACAGACAGACAAAGACACAGGCAGAGACACAAACAGACAGACAGAGATACAGAGACAAAAACAGACAGACAGAGACACAGACAGAGAGGGACAGACACAGACAGAGACACAGACAGACAGACAAAGACACAGGCAGAGACAGAGACAGACAGACAGAGATACAGAGACACAAACAGACAGACAGACAAAGACACAGACAGAGACAGACAGATACAGACACAGACAGAGACACAGACACAGAGACACAGACAGACAGACAGACAGTGACTTACTAGGAAGGAAGGGAGAGAAGCAGAGACGGGAAAAATGAGCACACACGCACGCCACCACACACACACACACACACACACACACACACACACACACACACAAACACACACGCACGCACGCACGCACACACACACACACGCACACCCGCACGCGCGCGCACGCGCGCGCGCACACACACACACACACACACACACACACACACACAAAACACACACACACACACACACACACAGAGGGAGGCAGATGTACAGGCGAACGGAGACAGATATATACACAGACAGGTAGACAGACAGATATCTATCTATCTATCTATCCATAGTCTGCCGACCGTGGGGGCACCCTCAAAGACTCAGCAACCAGTTCCCTCCATTCCTCTCTCTGTTCTGCCTTTCTCAGGGTTTTGTTGAGCTCTAGGCCTGTCCATTCGCTGATGTTATCCTCCAAGCTCTTCCTTGGTCTGCCTCTTCTTCTTCCTCCTTGGACAGTGCCTTGTAAAACTGTCTTTGCAAGTCCTTTGGATCTTGTGACATGCCATACCATTTAAGTTTACGCTTTTTCACGATCGTTAGAAGTTCTCATAGGGTCCAATGGTTTGCTGGATTCTGTTATGCACGCTTTCGTTGCTTATGTGGTCTTTGTAGGAGATGCCAAGAAGTTCCGAAGCATCTCATCTCCACCGCCTGTACTCTTCTCTCCAAATCTGCAGTCAGGGTCCATGATTCACAGGCATACAGAAATATGGATATGACAAGGGAGCGCATTAGTCTGATCTTGGAGATATGTGAGATATTTTTATCTCTCCAGATGGTGTTTAGTTTTGACAGTGCTGTTATTGTCTGTGCAGTCCTGCATACTACTTCTGGCTTGGATCCCTGGTCTGATACAATGGCTCCAGGTACTTGAAGCTTTGAACTGTTTCCAGCTTCTGATCATTAACCCTGATATCAGTGCTAATGCCGTTGGTTTTTATTAGTCATCAGTTTGGTCTTCTCTGCACTGATTTCCATGCCGTATGTTTTGGAGGCCTTATTCAGGTGTTCTGTTAGGCTGGCAAGCTCTTTTTCTGATCCTGCTATTCCATCAATGTCATCTGCGAAGCGGAGGTTTGTGATCGTTCTGCTACCAATGCTGACTGATCCTTCATGATGTTCCAGTGCATCAGCCATGATTCTCTCAAGGAAGATGTTGAAAAGAGTGGGTGAGAGTAGACAGCCTTGCCTTACTCCAACTGTTGTTCGAAACCATTATCCAATGTTGTTGTTGTAGTACACTGCACTGGTGGCCTCGCTGTACAGCTGTTTGAGGGACTCTGATCAGGTTTGCATTGAGCTGTACAAATTCATGGTTGCCCACAAAGCTGCATGCCACACCCTGTCAAATGCCTTCTTAAAATCGATAAATACATGGTAAAGGTCTTGTTGATGTTGAAGGTACCGCTCAAAATAGTATTCTGAGGTTGAATATCTGTTCTGTTGTGCTGCGCCCTGCTCTGAAACCTGCTTGTTCCTCAGCAATGATGGTCTCTGCTTGTGGCTTCAGTCTATTCAATATTATCTGCAGCATGACCTTGCTTGGGTGGCATATGAGGCTGATTGTGCGGTAATTATGGCATTGTTGTAGATTTCCTTTCTTGGGGAGGGTGATGATGAGTGACTGTGTCCATGGTGTTGGCCATTTCCTGTCTGCCAGATCTTGTTGCAGATTCTTAGTAGGGCGCTGATCATGGCTTCCCCTCCAGCTTGAACCAACTCAGCTGGAATGTTGTCAGCCCCTGCTGACTTCCCCTTTTTTTAGCGATCTGACTGCTGTTTCCACTTCTTCTCGGAGGATAGGGTGACTCTCTGTGTCTGTGTTTTGCGGGTACATTAAGGACTTCGGGATCTCCTGCGGTTCTATAGTTATACAGGTCGGAGCAGTACTCTGTCCATCTGTTCAGAATATCCTGGTCGTCAGTGAGACATTTCCCCATTTTTGTCTTGGATTGTTAAACCTTTTCCCTGTTTTGTGCTAGTTAGGTCTTTCACCAGCTGATATGCTTTCTTGCTATTGCTTTTCTTGATGTTCTCTTCAATGTCTTGGCACTGTTCACCGATCCATTTCTCTTTTGCCTCCGTCATGGACTTCCTGATTCTTTTGTTGACTGCCCTATATTGTTCTGCTCTTTCTTTTGTTTCATTTTTCTTTTTCCTCAACTCTCTACGCTTGTCGCATAGTTGTAGGATGTTAGGTGTGACCCATGGTTTTTTGACTGGTCGGTGTTTGCCAAGAAGCTCGCTTGCTGTTTCAGTCACTGCTGTATTGAAACTATTGGTCAGTGTATCTATGTCTGAGTCTATCACAGTGAGTGCTGCAAACTTTCCACCTATCCTTGCTTGACAAATTTCTACTACCTCTGGGTCCTTCAGCTTCTCGAGGTCAAATTTGATCCTAATTTTGTTCCGCTTGTGGATTTTCTTTAGACGTAGTCGGAAAGTCATCATCACAAGATCATGGTCACTCCCTATGTCTGCTCCTGGAAAACTTCGTGTCTGTGCGATGTTAACGCTAGACTGAAACCGTCTTTTTACCATGATATAGTCTATTTGGTTGTGGTGTTCTCCATTTGGGCTATGCCATGTCCATTTTCTGGATTTCTTGTGTGGGCCAAGTGTATTCACTAGCTGGAGGTGGTTGTTACTGGCAAACTCCAGGAGTCTCAAGCCTCTTTCATTTGATTGGTTATTGCAATGTGGCCCACAAACGCCCTCCCAATCAATATCACAGACAGATATAGAAACAAATATACCTACAGACAGACAGACAGATAGAGGCAGGCATAAAGATAGGGAAACAGGCGAGCAGACAGGCAGACAGACAGATTAGAGACAGGAAAAAGACAGAGGCAGACATTAAAGAGACAGACGTACAGACAGATAGACAGACAATAAAGAGACAGACGTATAGACAGACAGACAATAAAGAGACAGACGTATAGACAGACAGACATTTAGAGAGGCCGAAGACGCACAAGCAGACAAACATTATAGAAACAGGCATACAGACAGACAGACAAACATTATATAAACAGGCATACAGACAGACAGATAGACAAACACTATAGAGACAAGCAGACAGACAGAAAAACATTATAGAGACAGGCAGACAGACAGACACACAAACAAACATTATAAAGACAAGCAGACAGACCGACAAACATTATAGAGACAGGCATACAGACAGACAAACATTATAGAGACAGGCATACAGACAGACAGACAAACATTATATAAACAGGCATACAGACAGACAGATAGACAAACACTATAGAGACAAGCAGACAGAAAAACATTATAGAGACAGGCAGACAGACAGACAAACAAACATTATAGAGGACAAGCAGACAGACAGACAGACATAAAGACAAGCAGACAGACAAACAAACATTATAGAGACAGGCTGACAGACAGACAGATAGACAAACACTATAGAGACAAGCAGCCAGACAAACATTATAGAGACAGGCATACAGACAGACAGATAGACAAACACTATAGAGACAAGCACACATACAGAAAAACATTATAGAGACAAGCAGACAGACAGACAGACATCATATAATAATCTGACATCTTCCATTTTCCATCAAGAGGTTTATTCACTCCTGGATCACTACAGCCTCTCTCCCAGAAAGCTTATAATTCTCGGTGACGTTAACTTCCATTTTGATAACCAATCTTCTTCTGATGTCTCTTTCTTTGTCAAACCACTCTATTTCTCAGCTGGTAAACTACAAGCTGAAGGCTGATCCGAACAAACTTCACGAGCAAGATCCCAGACCATCAGATCCTGAAAGCACACAGGGTGCTGGAGAAAGAGGTAGAAGAAGCAGTAGATCCCTGAAAGGAGGCAAGTCACCAGGGATTGACAACATCCCGGCTGAGCTCATCAAGAACGGAGGCCCAGAGATGATCAAGGCATTAACAGCCATCTGCCAACGCATCTGGACCAGCAAAGAGTGGCCTGAACAGTGGACCCAATCCATCATAGTTCCACTTCCAAAGAAGGGAGACCTGAAGAAGTGCCAAAATTACAGAACAATCAGTCTGATAAGCCATCCAAGCAAAGTTATGCTACGCATTGCCTTGAACAGACTGAAACCACAAGCAGAAGAAATCCTATCAGAAGAACAGGCAGGATTCAGACCAGGTCGAAGCACTGTCGAACAGATCTTCAACATCAGAATGCTCATAGAGAAGCATCTCCAACATCAGCTACAGCTCTACAACTTCATTGACTTCAAGAAGGCCTTCGATCGAGTGTGGCAAGAAGCTCTGTGGCAAGTCATGAGAGACTATAGCTTCGACGAGGACCTGATTCAAGTCATCCAGGCGCTGTATGACAGCTCCCACAGTGCAGTCCTCATGGGGGGAGAAATCGGGGAGTTCTTCCGGACTTTTAGTTGGAGTTCGACAAGGCTGCCCGCTATCCCCTGTTCTTTTCAACGTGTTCCTGGAGAACATCATGCAGGAGGCCCTCCTTGGCTTCAAGACCACAATCACAATAGGAGGAAGGCCAGTCTGCAATCTTCGATTCGCGACGATATTTGATCCATGGGCCGCAGTGAAGAAGAACTCCAGGATCTCACCACCAGACTGGAAACATCAGCCAATGCCACGGTATGGAGATCAGCACGGAAAAGAGCAAGATCCTAGTGAACAGTACACACCAACCACTCCACCAGCATCAAGATGAGTGGCGAGACACTAGAGGAGGTGAAACTTTCAAGTATCTTGGAGCAGTCATCACCAAGAAGGCACGAGCACACAAGAGGTGAAGATCAGACTTGCTGTGGCACTCTCCTCCATGACTAAGCTGGCGAAAGTGTGGAGAAACCACAACATCAGAACCCACACTAAGGTCAGACTCTACAAGGCACTCGTCACATCCATTGCCTTGTACAGCTGTGAAGCAGGGACACTTACTGCCAATTTAGAACGTCGCATTCAAGCCTTTGAGATGAAGTGCCTCAGGCGGATCCTGAACATCACCTACAGAGACCGCAAAACCATGACTACGTCTGGCAGCAGATCGAGGCAATGGTGGCAAACAAGAACCATTGCTAGATACAGTAAAACGGAGGAAACTGAAGTGGTTTGGCCACACAACAAGGCATAACAGCCTGCCAAAGACAGTCCTGCAGGGAATGGTGGAAGGAGCAAGGAGGCAGGGACGACCACGCAAAAGCTGGATATCCAACATCAAGGAGTGGACCGGCCTCACTGTACCAAGCCTCCTGAAAACAGCCCAGGACAGAACCATTTGGCGGTCCACTTGCAGCGTCCGTGCGGGTACCCCAACGGTCGTCCCGACCAAGGGATGAGTGAGTGAGGTGAAACGAAGCAACGCACAGATCAGGAAATATTTTAATAAAAATAATAATAATAAATGGAATTTATATAGCGCTGTATCTTGCACAGACAAATCAAAGCGCTTGCTTTCAACTCATTCTTACACAGTCATACAACCATTAGCAAGTAATAGTTCTAACAAATCCAAAATTTGCACACACACATACACACACATACACAAAAACCACACACAAACCACACACATCACACACACACACACACACACACACACAAAACACACACACACACACACACACACACACAGGTTATGCACTTTTAGACTGGCTAATTACTGATGTTTCCCAAGATCTGGTCACATCTGTATCTATCACTGATGAGCTACTTTCTGATCAT
>CM054142.1:73452843-73492843 GCA_028751875.1 Rapana venosa | reverse complement strand
GGATGTAAAAAAGCACATGAGTGCTTATTCCATTATCCTCGATATAAAAGAATAAAATAAATAAAAATAAATAAATAAATGAAATAAATCTCTCTCTCACTCACTCACTCTATCACTCACTCACTCCCTCTCTCACTCACTCTCACTCTCACTCTCTCTCTCTCACTTTCTCTCTTTCTCTTACTCACTTTCTCTGTATAAGTATTGGGTTATTATTATTAAGATGTATCCCTAACGGGCGGGGACTGGATGTAAAAAAGCACATGTGTGCTTATTCATTATCCTCGAAATAAAAGAATTTGTCATTGTCATTGTCATTGTCATTGTCATTGTCTCTCTCACTCACTTTCTCTCACTCACTCTCTCTCTCGCTCTCTCTCACTCACTCTCTCTCTCACTCACTCATTCACTCACTCACTCACTCTCTCGCTCTCACTCACACACTCTCTCTCTCACTCACTCTCTTTCAATCACTCTCTCTCTCTCTCGCTCACTCTCTCTCTCTCTTTCTCTCACTCACTCTCTCTCTCTCACTCTCTCTCACCCACTCTCTCTCTCTCTCGCTCTCGCTCTCTCTCACTCACTCTCTCTCTCACTCTCATCTCAATCTCTCTCTCACTCACTCACTCTCTCAATCTTTCTCTCACTCACTCACTCTCTCAATCTCTCTCTCTCTCTCTCTCCTCTCTCTCTCTCCTCTCTCTCTCTCTTTCTCTCTCTCTCTTTCTCTCTCCTCTCTCTCTCTTCTGTTTGTTTATAAATATCTATCTCTTTCTTCTTTTCATGATTTTTGCTTAGTTCTTTCTCTTTTCTTTTTCTTTTTAATATCTTTTTTTCCTTCTTTCTTTCTTTCTTTCTTTTTCCCTTCCTTCCTCCTTTTCTTCTTTCCTTTTTCATTCTTTCTTCTTTTTTCTTTCCTTCCTTCTTCCTTCTTTCTATCTTTCTTTGTTTCTTCTTTCTTTCTTCCTTTCTTTTCTTTCTTTCTTTTCTTTCTTTCTTTTTTTTCCTTCTTTCTTTCTTTCTTTCTTTCCTTTTCTTCTTTGTTCTTTCCCCTTCCTATCCCTTTTTCTACTCTTTTTTCTTTCTTTTTTCTTCTTTCTTCATTCCCATTTTTTTTCTTCTTTTGCTTTTCGTTCTCTTTTTTTCCCTTCTTTTGCTGTTTTAGTTTCTTTTTCCCTGGTTTTCTTTTTCTTTCTTTCTTTTTTTTTTTTTTTTTTGCTTTCTTTTTATTCTTTCTTCTTTCTTTCCTTTCTTTCTTTCTTTGTTTTTCTGTTTTCTTTCTTTTTCCTTCTAGTTTTCCCCTGTTTTATCCACTTGATTTAACACTCGCGTGCTAAGTTTTGCGGGCTAATTTGTTTTTTTTTCAGTTCTTTTCTTCTTGCTGTTCAGTTCTCTTCTCTTCTTTGCTGTTTCAGTTCTCTTTTTTGTTTTCTTTTTCAGTTCTCTTTCTTTTTATTTTTATTTGTCAGTTCTACTTCTTTTTATTTTTCTCTTTCAGTTCTTTGTCTTCTTGTTTTCTGTTTCAGTTTTTTTTCTTCTAGTTTTCTGTTTTGATCAAGGCACTAACAATCGAGAAGAAGTGGAAACAGCAGTCAGATCGCTGAAAAAGGGGAAGTCAGCAGGGGCTGACAACATTCCAGCTGAGTTGGTTCAAGCTGGAGGGGAAGCCATGATCAGCGCCCTACTAAGAATCTGCAACAAGATCTGGCAGACAGGAAAATGGCCAACACCATGGACACAGTCACTCATCATCACCCTCCCCAAGAAAGGAAATCTACAACAATGCCATAATTACCGCACAATCAGCCTCATATGTCACCCAAGCAAGGTCATGCTGCAGATAATATTGAATAGACTGAAGCCACAAGCAGAGACCATCATTGCTGAGGAACAAGCAGGTTTCAGAGCAGGGCGCAGCACAACAGAACAGATATTCAACCTCAGAATACTATGTGAGCGGTATCTTCAACATCAACAAGACCTTTACCATGTATTTATCGATTTTAAGAAGGCATTTGACAGGGTGTGGCATGCAGCTTTGTGGGCAACCATGAATTTGTACAGCATCAATGCAAACCTGATCAGAGTCATCAAACAGCTGTACAGCGAGGTCACCAGTGCAGTGTACTACAACAACAACATTGGAGAATGATTTCGAACAACAGTTGGAGTAAGGCAGGGCTGTCTACTCTCATCCATTCTTTTCAACATCTTCCTTGAGAGAATCATTGCTGATGCACTGGAACATCATGAAGGATCAGTCAGCATTGGTGGCAGAACGATCACAAACCTCCGCTTCGAAGATGACATTGATGGAATAGCAGGATCAGAAAAAGAGCTTGCCAGCCTAACAGAACACCTGAATAAGGCCTCCAAAACATACGGCATGGAAATCAGTGCAGAGAAGACCAAACTGATGACTAATAACACCAACGGCATTAGCACTGATATCAGGGTTAATGACCAGAAGCTGGAAACAGTTCAAAGCTTCAAGTACCTGGGAGCCATTGTATCAGACCAGGGATCCAAGCCAGAAGTAGTATGCAGGACTGCACAGACAATAACAGCACTGTCAAAACTAAACACCATCTGGAGAGATAAAAATATCTCACATATCTCCAAGATCAGACTAATGCGCTCCCTTGTCATATCCATATTTCTGTATGCCTGTGAATCATGGACCCTGACTGCAGATTTGGAGAGAAGAGTACAGGCGGTGGAGATGAGATGCTTTCGGAGACTCCTTGGCATCTCCTACAAAGACCACATAAGCAACGAAAGCGTGCATAACAGAATCCAGCAAACCATTGGACCCTATGAGAACCTTCTAACGATCGTGAAAAAGCGTAAACTTAAATGGTATGGGCATGTCACAAGATCAAAGGACTTGCAAAGACAATTTTACAAGGCACTGACCAAGGAGGAAGAAGAAGAGGCAGACCAAGGAAGAGCTGGGAGGATAACATCAGCGAATGGACAGGCCTAGAACTCAACAAAACCCTGAGAAAGGCAGAACAGAGAGAGGAATGGAGGGAACTGGTTGTTGAGTCTTTGAGGGTGCCCCCACGGTCGTCAGACTACGGGACAGATAGATAGATAGATAAATAGACTAACAATCATCTGCCAACGCATCTGGACCAGCAAAGCGTGGCCTGAACAGTGGACCCAATCCATCATAGTTCCACTTCCAAAGAAGGGAGACCTGAAGAAGTGCCAAAGTTACAGAACAATCAGTCTGATAAACCATCCAAGCAAAGTTATGCTACGCATTGCCTTGAACAGACTGAAACCACAAGCAGAAGAAATCCTATCAGAAGAACAGGCAGGATTCAGACCAGGTCGAAGCACTGTCGAGCAGATCTTCAACATCAGAATGCTCATAGAGAAGCATCTCCAACATCAACTAAAGCTCTACAACAACTTCATTGACTTCAAGAAGGCCTTCGACCGAGTGTGGCAAGAAGCTCTGTGGCAAGTCATGAGAGACTATAACTTCGACGAGGACCTGATTCAAGTCATCCAGGCGCTGTATGACAGCTCCCACAGCGCAGTCCTCATGGGTGGAGAAATCGGGGAGTTCTTCCGGACTTCAGTTGGAGTTCGACAAGCTGCCCGCTATCCCCCGTTCTTTTCAACGTGTTCCTGGAGAACATCATGCAGGAGGCCCTTCTTGACTTCAAGACCCATAATCACAATAGGAGAAGGCCAGTCTGCAATCTTCGATTCGCAGACGATATTGATCTCATGGGCCGCAGTGAAGAAGAACTCCAGGATCTCACCACCAGACTGGAAACATCAGCCAATGCCCACGGTATGGAGATCAGCACGGAAAAGAGCAAGATCCTAGTGAACAGTACCACACCGACCACTCCCACCAGCATCAAGATGAGTAGCGAGACACTAGAGGAGGTGGAAACTTTCAAGTACCTTGGAGCAGTCATCACCAAAGAAGGTACGAGCACACAAGAGGTGAAGATCAGACTTGCTGTGGCACTCTCCTCCATGACTAAGCTGGCGAAAGTGTGAAGAAACCATAACATCAAAACCCACACTAAGGTCAGACTCTACAAGGCACTCGTCACATCCATTGCCTTGTACAGCTGTGAAGCATGAACACTCACTGCCGATTTAGAACTCGCATTCAAGCCTTTGAGATGAAATGCCTCAGGCGGATCCTGAACATCACCTACAGAGACCGTAAAACCAACGACTACGTCTGGCAGCAGATCGAGGCACTGGCTGGCAAGCAAGAACCATTGCTAGATACAGTCAAACGGAGGAAATTAAAATGGTTTGGCCACACAACAAGGCATAACAGCCTGTCAAAGACAGTCCTGCAGGGAATGGTGGAAGGAGCAAGGAGGCAGGGACGACCACGCAAAAGCTGGATATCCAACATCAAGGAGTGGACCGGCCTCACTGTACCAAACCTCCTGAAAGCAGCCCAGGACAGAACCATTTGGCGGTCCACTTGCAGCGTCCGTGCGGGTACCCCAACGGTCGTCCCGACCAAGGGATGAGTGTCAGAGCGTTTCTGTTTCAGTTCTTTTTCTTCTGGTTTTCTGTTTCAGTTCTTTTTCTTCTGGTTTTCTGTTTCAGTTCTCTTTCTTCTGGTTTTTCTGTTTTAGTTTTTCTTCTTCTGGTTCAGTTCTCTTTCTTCTGGTTTTTCTGTTTTAGTTTTCTTCAGGTTTCTGTTTCAGTTCTCTTTCTTCTGGTTTTCTGTTTCAGTTCTCTTTCTTCTGGTTTTCTGGTTTCTGTTTCAGTTCTTTCTTTGGTTCTTCTGGTTTTCTGTTTCAGTTCTCTTTCTTCTGGTTTTCTGTTTCAGTTCTCTTTCTTCTGGTTTTTCTGTTTCAGTTCTCTTCTTCTGGTTTTCTGTTTCAGTTCTCTTTCTTCTGGTTTTCTGTTTCAGTTCTCTTTCTTCTGGTTTTCTGTTTCAGTTCTCTTTCTTCTGGTTCTTTGGTTTTCTGTTTCAGTTCTCTTTTTCTGTTCTCTGGTTTTCTGTTTCAGTTCTCTTTCTTCTGTTTTTTCTGTTCAGTTCTCTTTCTTCTGTTTTTCTGGTTCAGTTCTCTTTCTTCTGGTTCAGTTCTCTTTCTTCTGGTTTTCTGTTTCAGTTCTCTTTCTTCTGGTTTTCTGTTTCAGTTCTCTTTCTTCTGGTTTTTCTGTTTCAGTTCTCTTTCTTCTGGTTTTTCTGTTTCTTGTCTCCTGGCTGTTTGTCTTTAGTTTGGATGTGTGTGTGTGTGTGGTGTGTGTGTGTGTGTGTGTGTGTGTGTGTGTGTGTGTGTGTGTTGTGTGTGTTTCCTTGTGTTGTTTGTTTGTTTGTTTGTAATTTGGGTGTGTGTAGGTGGGGGGGGGGAGGGGTGCTGGATTGTGTGTGTGTGTTTGCTTTTGTTGTTTGTTTGTTTGTTTAGAATTTGGGTGTGTGTGAGGGGGATTTGTGTGTGTGTGTGTGTGTGTGTTTGCTTTTGTTGTTTATTTGTTTGTTTATTTGTTTGTTTATAATTTTGGTGTGGGAGGGGTTGTTGGATTTTTGTGTGTGTTTGCTTTTGTTCTTTGTTTGTTTGTTTGTTTATAATTTAGGTGGGGGTTGTTGGATTTTGTGTGTGTTTGGTTTTGTTATTTGTTTGTTTGTTTATAATTTTGGGGGGTTCTGTTGGCTTTTGTTTGGGGTTTCTTTTTGTTGTGGACTTTCGGGGGTGGGAGGGGTGTTGCGGTGGTTGTTAGTTGGGGGGGGGGGGGGGTTCGGAGGGGGGGGGTGTTGTTTGTTAGTGGTTTTTTTCTTTTTTGCCTCAGTCTTCCCCCACCATACCTCTCCCTCCCACCCACCTCCACCCTTTTTCTTTTCCCTCTCTATTCGTCAACACAGTAAAACGGTGAAACCCAGACAAGCTTTGTTTTAAAAAAATATATTTCCATATAGGTGGGAATGCTTCTCCCTTATAAGTATACTATATCTCCACTAGCCATCAGTGTCAAAACTACTATCCTAGGCCGAGTGCTCGAAACCCACCCACTCCACTCTATCTCCCCCACCCACTCCACTCTGTCTCCCCCACCCACTCCACTCTATTCCCCCCCCCACTCCACTCTGTCTCCCCACCACTCCACTCTATCTCCCCACCCACTCCACTCTATTTTCCCCCACCCCTCCACTCTATTTTCCCCCACCCGCTCCAACTCCCCCCCCCCCCCCCACTGTGACCTGAAGGCAGGAGGGACTAACGCGGGGGGGGGGGGGGTGAGGTGTGTTGAGGTGGAGCAGGTCGTAGGTTGCAGGTTTGTGTTCACGGTTGTGGCTGATTGCCAGAGACATTCCTTCGGAGTCCATGTTTGATCAGGATTGTCAGCTTATAGGAGAGAGAGGGAGAGAGGGGAGAGAGAGGATGAGAGGAGAGAGAGAGGAGAGAGAGAGAGAGGAGAGAGAGAGGAGAGGGAGGTGTGTGTGGGTGTGTGTGTGTGTGTGTGTGTGTGGTGTTGTGTGTGTGTGTGTGTGTGTTGTGTGTGTGTGTTTGGGGGGGGGGGGGGTATGTGTGGGGGGGGGGGTGAGTGGGTGTGAGTGTGGGTGTATGTGTGTGGGTGTGGGTGTGTGTGGGTGTGTGTGGGTGTGGGTGTATGTGTGTGTGGGGGGTGTGTGGGGTTTTGTGTGTGTGTGTTGTGGGGTGTGTGTGTTTGGGGGGGGGGGGGGAGTATGTGGGGGGGTGAGTGGGTGTGGGTGTGGGTGTATGTGTGTGGGTGTGGGTGTGTTGTGGGTGTGTGTGGTGTGGGTGTATGTGGGTGGGTTTTTGTGTGTTTTGTGGGGTGTATGGGGTGTGGGTGTGGGTGGGTGTGGGTGTGTGTGGGTGTGGGTGTATGTGTGTGTGTGTGTGGGGTGTGTGTGGGGGTGTGTGGTGTGGGTGTATGTGTGGGGGGGTGTGGGTGTGGGGGGGTTTGGGTTGTGGGGTGTATGTGTGTGGGTGGGTGGATGTGTGGGGGTGGGTGTGGGGGTGGTGTATTGTGTTGTACACTTTCTGGACTCCGTTCTGCGTTTAGGGTTGCCCCTACACTTTCATTTCGCGTTGCACATTGCACATTGCACATTGCACATTGCACGTTTCACATTGCACAATCCACATTGCACATTGCACAATCCACATTGCACATTGCACATTTCACATTGCACGTTTCACATTGCACAATCCACATTGCGCATTTCACATTGCACGTTTCACATTGCACAATCCACATTGCACAATCCACATTGCACATTTCACATTGCACGTTTCACATTGCACGTTTCACATTGCACAATCCACATTGCACATTGTACATTTCACATTGCACGTTTCACGTTGCACATTTCACTCTGCATATTGCACATTCCACATTGCACATTTCACATTGCACATTTCACTCTGCACATTTCACATTGCACATTTCACACATTACATTGCGGAGAAAAGCTGGTGACATCATTTCACACTGCACATTTCACATTTCACACATTTCATTGCCTAGTCCCTCGCACGAGGCTATAAACCGAGGCCCCGTGTGCGAACGCACGCAGAACATCTTGCGCACACGTTAAAACCCGTTCCCCTTTTCAGAAGAGTAGGCCATTGTGTGCCGGTGGGAACGGATGACAAAACTGACAAAACTGAATACACACGGGGACTGGATAAAAATATACATGAGGGCTTATTCCATTATCCTCGAAATAAAAGAATAAACCGATAAAATAAATAGAAAAGCTGATGACGGCCTTTCACGTTATTTTCACATAATTATTTATTTACACTGACAGAGTGGGCATCTGCATAGGGGAAACCAATGAATCAGAACACATGACAAATTCTCCAGTTTGTTGGTGAGGGGGGGGTGGGGGGGTATAGTAGGGGGGGGGTGTAGGGGGGTAGGGGGTGGGGGTAGTGGGGGGTGTGGGGGGAGTAGGGGGTAGTAGGGGGTTTGTGGGGGGTAGTGGGGGGTAGTAGGGGGTTAGTGGGGGTAGGGGGGGTTTTGGGGGGGTAGGGGGGTAGTGGGGGGTAGTAGGGGGTAGTGGGGGTGTGGTGTCGTCACAGATACTGCTGTTTTTCCTTACCCCGGGCCCCCCCCCCCCCCATCCCCCATTTTTTGTTTGGGTTGTTTGGGGTTTTTTTGTGAGAGTGGGGTTGTTTGTTTGTTTAGTTTTGGGTTTGGTGATTGAGAGGGAGGAGGGGGGTGTTTGTTTAGTTTTTGGGTTTTTGGGGACTATGGAGGAGGGGGGTGTTTGTTTAGTTTGGCTTTGGTGACTAGGAGGAGGGTGTTTGTTTGTTTGTTTGGCTTTGGTGACTATGGAGGGGGGTGTTTGTTTAGTTTGGCCTTTGGTGACTATGGAGGGGGGTTTTTTGTTTAGTTTGGTTTGGTGACTTGGAGGGGGGTGTTTGTTTTAGTTTGGCTTTGGGACTATGGAGGGGGGGTGTTTGTTTGTTTGTGGTTTGGTTTGTTTTGGTTGGGAGGGGTGGTGTTTGTTTTAGTTTGGCTTTGGTGATATGGAGGGGGTGTTTGTTTGTTTGTTTGGCTTTTGGTGACTTGGGAGGGGGGTGTTTGTTTGTTAGTTTGGCTTTGGTGTATGGAGGGGGGTGTTTGTTTGTTTGTTTGGCTTTGGTGACTATGGAGGGGGGTGTTTGTTTAGTTTGTGCTTTGGGACTATGGAGGGGGTGTTTGTTTAGTTTGGCTTTGGTGGATAGGGGGGGGTGTTTTTGGTTTGTTTTTTGTTTGGCTTTGGTGACTATGGGGGGGTGTTTGTTTAGTTTGGCTTTGGTGGGTATGGAGGGGGTGTTTGTTTATTTGGCTTTGGTGCTTATTTGGGGGGGTGTTTGTTTAGTTTGGTTTGGTGACTAGGGAGGGGGGTGTTTGTTTGTTTAGTTTGGCTTTGGTGATATGGAGGGGGGGTTTGTTTTTTGTTTAGTTTGGCTTTGGTGTATGGAGGGGGGTGGTTTGTTTGTTTGTTGGCTTTTTTGACTATGGAGGGGGGTGTTTGTTTGTTTGGTTTAGTTTGGTTTGGTGACTAGGGAGGGGGGTGTTTGTTTGTTTGTTTAGTTGGCTTTTGGATATGGAGGGGGGTTTTTTGTTTGTTTAGTTTGGCTTGGTGACTATGGAGGGGGGTGTTTGTTGTTGTTTAGTTTGGCTTTTGGGGAAGGAGGGGGGGGTGTTTGTTTGTATTTTTATTTTGGCTGTTTGTTTGGTGCGTTTTGCGTTTTCTGCATGGAGGTTTTTTATTTGTTGTGTTGGTTTGTTTTGGGGAGGTGTGTAGTTCATTTGTGATGTTTGTTTTTGGGGAGGTGGTTGTTCATTTTTGTAGTTTTGGTTTGTGGGGAGGTGTGTTGTTATTTGTTGTAGTGTTTGTTCTGGGGGAGGTGTGTTGTTATTTGTTGTAGTTTTGGTTCTGGGGGAGGTGTGTTGTTTATTGTTGTAGTGTTTGTTTTGGGGAGGTGTGTTGTTATTTGTTGTGTTTTGGTTTGGGGGAGGTGTGTTTTTATTTGTTGTAGTGTTGTTTTGGGGAGGTGTGTTGTTATTTGTTGTAGTGTTTGTTTTGGGGGAGGTGTGTTGTTTATTTTTGTAGTGTTTGTTTGGGGGAGGTGTGTTGTTTATATGTTGTTTGTTGTGGTTCTGGGGGAGGTGTGTTTTATTTGTGTGTGTTTGTTCTGGGGGGGGGTATGGTTGTTTATTGTGTAGTGTTTGTTTGGGGGGAGGTGGTTTTTGTTTTTTTGTGTAGTGTTTGTTGGGGGGAGGTGTGTTCTTAATTGCTGGGGGCCTTTGGGTGTTGTTTATTGTTGTGGTTTGTGGTTTGTTTGTTTTTGTGGAGTGTTGTTTATTGTTGTGGTTTGTGTGTTTTGTTTGTTTTTGTGGGGTTGTTTTGTTTTTGTTTTGTTTGAGGGTGGTGATTGGACGTGTTTTACGAAAGAGAAAGAAATCTGCTGTTTAAGTGACCCCCCCGGGTTCCGTGGCCTGCTGGTCTGGAGGCTTCAACCCCGATGACGCACCCGCCTTTGGGTTTGGGAAGGGGGCCCTGGTTGATCCGCGCTTGAGCCGAAAATCTCCCCCCCCTTCCCAACCTCTCCCTTAAACTATGAGTTGTGGTTTTGGGTGTGTCTTTCGGATGAGACGATAACCGAGGCCTGTTGTGTAACACATAGTATATAGTGCACTTTTTAAGAAAAACCCGCGCAAGAGGTTTCCTGGCAAAATTCTTTTAGAAAAAGCCATTTTGTAAGGAAACAACATTTTTTAATAAAGTTGCAGGCGGGAAAAAGAAAAATGATGGTGTGGCTACGCGCTTCCCGGGGGAGTAGCCCAAATTTTCACCAAAGAAACCCGCTGTGACTTAAGTGGTATAATGATGAATGAATGAATTGATGATGTATGAATAAATGAATGAATGAATGATGAATTTAATGTTGAATGAATGAATGAATGAATGAATGATGATGATGAATGAAAGAATGATGATTTAATGTATGAATGAATGATGTATGTGAATGAAAGAATGAATGATTATGTATGAATTTAATGTAGAATGATGATTTTTATGTGATGATGAATGAATGAATGAATGAATAATGAATGATAATGAAAGGTTTTTCTAATTCTTTGTTCTTCTTTAATGTTGCTATCTCTACCTCTGTGTTGTTCTCTTTACACGGGACTTTCTCCAGATGCCAGTGAACGTAACGCGCTTTCGTCAGCCCCTAAACCACCCCATCCCCTTCCTTTTGGCCGGGTTTGGGGGGGGGGGGGGGGGGAAATTTTTTTCTTTTCTTGGGGTTTTTTTTAAAAAAATTTCTCGTTCTCTTTTTTTTTTTCTTTGAAAATTGGGGCTTTGGCTTTTTTTTTTTTGAATAAAAATTTGATTGACTTTGACTTTGATTCACACAAAAATCAACACACCACACACACACACACACACACACACACTCACACTCAAACACAAAGTGCAAACACGCAGAAAAAGTACTGCCTCTCTCTCTCACACACAACACACACACCACACCACACGCACACACACAAAAACCCACAACACACACATACACACACCACACCACGCACACACGCGCGCGCGCGCGTGCGCGCGCGCGCGTGCGCGCGCAGGTGTGTATGAGTATCGTGTAGTGCGTGTGTCTGTATAAATGTAGTAATTTGTATTTTACAGGTATTATTTTATCGTTTTCCTCCTTTTACCGGTTTAATTTATTGATAAAGGATGCAATAATTTAGTATTTCAGGATTAATCATGATGAAATTTGTTCTTTGATAGTGGCTTGATGGAAAAAAGGCGAAATGAATTGCTTGTCAATGTACTATCTGGAAATAAAAATTTAATACTTGACTTGACTTGACACACACACACCATTATTTGACTCTCCATATTAATGTTCACGGGGTCGTGTGCATGTTTATGGTCATGCAGCTCGCACGCACTTACATACACACACACGCACGCCACGCACGACGCGCGCTTCGACGTTGGCCATTACTATTATACATCATACAACGAAGTTGGCACATACATATATATCATATAACGAAAGTTGGCCAATACATATATACTTATACAACGAAGTTGGCACATGAACTTTATACATCATAACAACATTATATACATCATACAACATATATACATCATTAAACATATTACATCAACAACGAAGTTGGCACATTTCCTTTAGATAAATATTTCTTTTATTTTATTCTTTGTTTCGAGGATAATAGAATAAGCACTCGTGTCCTTTTTTTCATCCAATACCCGGGTGTATGCAGTTGTGTAAATTTTGTCATCGGTTCCCACCGGCACACAATGGCCTACGTTCTGAAGAGCGGAACGGGTGTTAACGTGTGCGTAGATCATGCGTCCAACTAGCAAGTGCGAAATATGTTTTATTGACACAGAAACGATGAAAACTTCCTTCTGAAGAATTAGATTGTAAAATTAAACTAGTTTCGAAATAAAAGAGCAAAGATTACATTCTTCTTATGCCCATTAATTTAACATGTGGGGAGGATAGCTCAGTGGTCGGGGAGCACTCGCTTTCCCCCAGCCAAGTTAAGCAGCGTCGAGAGTGGTTATACCACTTGGAGGGTGTTGACCGTTTTTGCGCGCCTTGGCTTCAGTACAGCTCCCCCAGTTCACCCAGCTGTAAATGGGTACCTGCCTCTTTAGGGTCAGGGAAGGTAAAGCAGGATGGGAGAGGAGATGGGGGGGGGGCGCCGCCCTCAATAGGCTGGACCTAGAGAGTGAGGTTCTCTGAAGCCTCGCCTCCCTACGACCTTGTTAGGTTTGGGACACCTTACCTTTACCCTTTTAATAACATGTGTCTGTTCGTGTCGTAGACTTCTATGTCAATCAACCTTGAGTGGACAAACGAGAGGGCAATTTTACCTTGCCCATTCGTGGGTGATGAATAGAAACACAACCTTCAAACATAGAGGTAACTAATTGTAAATAAAAATTAAAAAGAGAGAGAGAATCTGAATTTATCATGGTTTCTGATGTCGAACCCCACATCATCATAAGTAATTTTCATCATTTACAAGTTGATACATAATGAATCACGCCTGGATAATCAAGAATCAAGGTTCAGGCTTTTGTTACATCATCATTAAAAATGACAAAACCATTCTAGGTTAGTAAACATCATTCGATTTGTACGGCGGAAAAATCTTTAGTTTTAGCAACATTTTGCTGGATTGCGCCTCAGCACACCAGTGAACGGAACTCATGTATGGGGCTGGACCATGGTCTAGGACTGATCCCAGATAACTGATGCAAAAGAGCACTGTCGAACCACAAACTTTTACCAGAAAGGATGTTTCATTGACTTGATTCTGCATCACCTGTGTATAGAATGTGCAGTTGTGGTGAGAGGACGCAACCCTGTGGAGAACCAGTGCAGGTAAATCTAACCGAAGAAGGTATTTTGTTTTGGGGTTGGGAAAAAACACGCTGTGGTCTGTTAGTTAAAGATTCAATCAGCCAACGAACAAGTTGATTGTCTACGTCAAATGTTGAAACTATTTTGTTAACTAGAACTTTGGGCTGCATTTTATTGAAAGTTAAATTCAAATTTCAAACAAACAATATTCTGGTATGAGGAGTCAGTGTTTTCTAAGTGGTTGTACCAATTGTTCAAAATGGACTGTTTGGCTTCTGCCTCACCCTTCCTGTCCGCACACCAACTGTAGTGGGTCAAGGTCTTTCTTCTGTAGCGAAGAATTTGTGATTCACGATTTTTTCTAGCGTTTTCCTCACAAGACATGTGGAGTCTACTCAGGTCTAAAAGTCCTTCGATATGAGACTATAACCGACGGCCCAGGTGTGCGAACGCATGCAGACATCTTGCGCAACACGTTAAAATCCAGTTCGCTTTTTCGAAAGAGTAGGCCCATTGTGTGACGGTTGGGAACAGATGAAAAAATTTACCAAACACGCCGCATACACACGGGGACTAGCTGTAAAAATGCAATAAGTGCTTATTCCATTTATACTTCGGGGGGGAAATAGAGCGCTTTGATTTGTTGCTTTTACAAGATTCAGCGCTTTATTACATTCCGTACATTCTTCTTCTTCTTCTTACTTCTTCTCTTCTTCTTCTTCTGTATATATTATTATTATTATTATTATTATTAAAATCCACTTGACCGGGATTCGAACCCGGGTGCTTCTGTCAGCAGATCGCGATGGCAATGTGCCAAGGCTCTAACCACCCAGGCTTTCCCCTCCCGCCTCCCCTCAAACCAGGGAGAGGCATTCATGGCTGCTGGTTAAGTGCAGCCCTGGCACATCATTGGCTGACCAGGCCAGCCCCCCTCTTCTGGCCAGCTGCATGGCCTTGACAGCATTCTTGACCGCGGCCAGCCCCTACTTCTGGCCAGTCTGACCAGTCTTTCAATGACCGCGGGCCAGCCCCTATTTCTGGGCCAGCCTGACAGTCATCATGACCGCGGACAGCCCCTACTTATGGCCGCCTGACCCGTCATCAGGACCGCGGTTTCATCCCCTACTTCTGCCCCAGTCTGACAGGCATCATGACCGCGGCCAGCCCCTACTTCTGCCCAGTCTGACCAGTCATTTTGTACGCGGTTCAGCCCCTTACTTCTGGCCAGCCTGCTTGGCCTGTCAGTTGGCAGTAGGATCTGACGCGAGGCAGCCAAACAGAATCAGGCTGGGTCTCACTTTCAACAGCTTGGCTGGGCAGCCCCTCCCCTCCCATCCCCCCCCCCCTCCCCCCCCTTCCCCTCCCCTCCCCCCTCAAGCAGAGCTCCGTGTCACACATAGGTCGCCGGGCCTGGGTTCACTCAACAGCCCCTCTAGGTCTCGCGCCTGACAAGTCAACTCTAAGAGCAGACCTTAACTGGGGAGGGGGGGGGGGGGGGTGACTGACGGTAGATAGGCATACATTGTTGAGCAAACAATTGCAGGATAGCCGAGGGGGTACTGGCAAGAGGTGACCCCGTTCCTCGGTCACTAGGCAGCTCCTGTACAGCGGTGGAAAATGGTTCGTGACCTACCTGGCGACCCTGACCTGCAGACCGTTGGCCACATCCTCCTCCCGCCATTCCTCGCTCTCTAGGCTGCTGCTCTTGGCCGGCTGTGAAACGGTAGTTCGTAAAAGCAACGGGGTTATGACTTGGTGCTTTCTACCAGTGCATGCCACGGTCACCAGTTCCCAACTCCGCAAAGCAGTCCAGCATATAACATAATAATAATTAATAATATAATAATAATAATAATAATGAATAATAATAATAATAATATTAATAATAATAATAATAAAAATAATAATAATACTAAATACTACTTACTTACTACTACTACTACTAATAATAATAATAATAATAATGATAATAAAAATAATAAATGGAAATAGATATTAGCACTATTATCTTGCCAAAGACAAAAATCAAAAGCGCATCGCAATTCAACTAATCTTACACAGTTCATGCAACCAATAACAAAACAATCAATAGTTTGAAAAACATAGGACAAACTTTGGTGACTTGCAGATCTATGAAGTTAAAATTTTAATGTCAAATGTTTTTCAAAAAGCACACACACAGAGAGGTTCTGGACATAGATAGTGAAGGTGGAGATTGTTCTGAGGGGGAAAAGTCTTTGGTTTGAAATAATTAGGTCTTGAGGCTGGATTTAAAGTGTATAAACTAGGCTTCTGATGAAGAGAGAGAGGGAGCTCATTTCCAGTGTCGATCGGACCGCGAAATAGAACAAAGTGCAGCGGCCAACAGTGGATTGGTTGGATTCCTAGGTATTCGAAGGCACATGTATATGTGCAGTGTGGAGGGAACGTGAAGGAGTGTACAGGTATAGACATTCAAAGAGGTAGGAGGGTGCTGTTTTATGAACACATTTGTAACAGAGGGTAGTGATCTTATAATTTACTCTCTGTGGCACATGCAGCCAGTGGAGAGATCACAAGAGAGGGGTAACGTGGTCAGATTTTTTTTCTTTGTGAGACCTAGTCAAGCTGTGGAGTTCTGTATACTGACAGACCATCCAAAAGAGAAAGAATGAGAGGAGTGGGGGTTGCATCAGTGGACAGGTACTTTCAAATTGCACTAAAGGGACTGCATAAGCTCTACCCATCACTGTGAAGGTGAAGGGTATGCAAAGGACAGGTTTCAACTACCGCCCAACCAGACAGAGTGCTGCACAATTTGCAGGTGTGTTCCAAAAGAGTAACACATCACTCCATCCCATGGGAGGTACCCCACCATCACAGATAATAGCACCACTGACACGTCTGGGTAATGAAGCTTGGCATAGAGAGTGTGTTGTCGATAACAACACCTAGACACTTCACAGCAGTGGATAGAGCGACTGATGTATTGCGGTTCTATTCAAGCTCCTTGTAAATGGAAGAGAGGTTTTGTGTATCGGTCCCTACGATCATGGCTTCGTTTTATCTGCATTTAGCTGTAACTTGTCTTCTGTGTCATCCGTTTTTGAATATCTTCAAAGCAGTGGGCCAATATTTGTTCAGGTGAGAAAGTAGTTTTTTCAGGAGTAACACTGCTTTGTATCTGAGGGGGAGGGTCATCCTGGTGTAAAATGTGATGGTTGATTTGACTGATGGTTGATTATATGTGGACAGTGGGGCTGTTGGGTAAAGAGTGAAAAGTACAGGGTCCTAGAACTGATCCCTGTGGGACTCCGAATTCGTTGGCATGTATTGATTGAATCTTGTGAACATGAACATTTGAACACCACACCACTTTAACCTCAACAACAACAAGGAAACTCAACATATTGTAAGCAGAGGTTAACACACACACACGCAGGCTCATGCGCGCGCACTCATATCACACACATACATACATACACACTCATTCGTCTGATTATCGCACTTTTTTGGTGGAAGGGACGTTTAACTGAAGAAGAAAGTAAGAAGAAGAAGATTTACATACACGCACACACACAAAACAAAACCAAAAAGAGAAATAAAAGAGATCAAAAACAAAAAACCGCTAACAAAACAAAAACAAAAACAAAAGCACACACAAAAAACAAAAGCACCGAACAACCTGCAAATGGAAGGTAAACATTCCTCCTCCTCAAACGCTGGCAGAACCAAGCACCCTTGCCTGTGAGTCAGCGAAGTATCACAAAACTACATGACTAGTGCAGGGACTAAAGTGAATGAGTGCAGGGACAAAGTTAATGGAGCAGTGACAAACAATTTAGTGAGTGCAGGACAAAGCTAATGAGTGCAGGACAAAGTTAATGAGTGCAGGACAAAGTTAATGAGTGCAGGACAAAGTTAATGAGTGCAGGACAAAGTTAATGAGTGCAGGACAAAGTTAATGAGTGCAGGACAAAGTTAATGAGTGCAGGGACAAAGCTAATGGAGTGCAGGACAAAGCTAATGAGTGCAGGACAAAGTTAATGAGTGCGGGGACAATGTTAATGAGTTGCAGGACCAAAAGTAATGAGTGCAGGTCAAAGTTAATGAGTGAAGGACAATGAGTTAATGAGTGCAGGACAAGTTAATGATGCAGGACTAAGTTAATGAGTGAGGACAAAGTTAATGAGTGCAGGACAAAGTTAATGAGTGCAGGACAAAGCTAATGAGTGCAGGACAAAGCTAATGAGTGCAGGACAAAGTTAATGAGTGCAGGACAAAGTTAATGAGTGCAGGACAAAGTTAATGAGTGCAGGACAAAGTTAATGAGTGCAGGACAAAATGTGAGATGGAGGACAAAGAGTTAATGAGGCAGGGACAAAACTAAGTGAGTGCTGCCTGTATGCGTGACAAGGGAGCCCAGTGCATCCGATTGCCACATGGGGATAACCGTTGTCTTTTAAGTATGTCTGTGAAAAGAAAAGAAAAAAACAAAAAGGCAAGAGCATGGACCAAGAAGGCTTCCCCTAAAAAAATAGACAAGGAGTTGGGGGGGGGGGGGTGACAGGAAAGGGAACAAAGCAGAAACAAAGAGAGGTACGAAAAAGGGATTCCTAGCACAGAATTTTCCGGTAGGTGTGTGTTATACTTATAGGCCCCTGGCATCCCCAAGGGGGGAAACTCCTGATCAGGGGGGACACCATTTCCTCAGCTAAGACAGGACCATTGATGTGTGAGGAACCATGTTGGTCTAATATCACTATCTAGAGTGAACAGACGGTCAAATTGAAGACAACAACACAACAAAACAACACAACAACAGGAACCATGAGGAACCCCCTGGGGGGGTGGTTTAATATCAATTAGAGTGAAACAGACGTTAATTTGAAGACAACCAACAACAACAAACACAACAACAACAACAACAAAACAACATCAAACAACAACAACAGGACCATGTGGAACCATGTTGGTGGTCTAATATCACTTAGAGTGAACAGACGTTAATTTGGAAGACAACACAAACAACATCACAACACAAACAAACAACAAACAACAAACAACACGGACCATTGAGGAACCATGTGGTCTATATCACTTAGAGTGAAACAGACAATTAAATTGAAAGACAACAACAACAGCTTACAACTTCAACAGGAACCTTTGAGGAACCAGTGTTTTCAGGTAAGGGATTCCCTGACAACAAAGAACGAGCTTCAGCACCAGCTGGGGAGTCTTTTACACTATGCACCACTTCAGCAGTGTACACACTGACCTGCCCGTGAATTACCCTCTTATACAAACACACACACACACACACACACACACACACACACACCACCATATATCTATATATAGATATATAAATAGAGAGAGAGAGAGTTACAGGATATTATATATAGATCCATTTATATATACACATGTGAATTTGTATTGCCCTATATCTTGCAAAAGACAAATGCAATGTTGCTTGGCAGTCAACAATCTTAATAGTCATGCAGCCAATCACTAAACATATATAAATATCTTACACAATTTTCAATCACACAAACACACACACACAAATTTATACCCTTGGCAGGGTAATTGGATTTGGACTATGAAGGTAGGTGACAGTTTTTGAGATGAAAGAGGAGGGAAAAATTCTTAGGAGAAAGAAATTAATATGTTCATGAGGCTGATTTAAATATGTCATAAGTAGGCTTTGGGGGAAAGACAGAGAGAAGTTTGCTCCAGATGGGATTGGACCAGAATAGAGGTAAGAGCCTGATGGCCAACATTGAACATGTTGAATCTAAGGTTAACTGCCGCAGAGCAGAGGGAAGTGAAGGAGTTGGTACAGGTGAAGCCATTCACAGAGTAGGAAGGTGCTGTTTATGAGACAGTTGTACAGAGGGTTACTGATCTCTTAATTTACTCTTGTGGCACACGTCAAGCCAGTTGGAGAGATCGCAAAGAGAGGATAATTGTGATCAGATCCGTTTTTTTAAAATTCAACTGTGGACTAGTTCGAGTGCAGAGTTTTGTATGTTGAAGGAGAGTGGGATAGATGATGCTGGCAGACCAGCCAAAGAGGAATTGCAGCAGACCATATGTGAAAAGAATGAGAGACTGACTAGTTTGGATGTTGCATCGGTGGAAAGGTACTTTCGAATTGCACTAATACGCCGTAATTGATAGTAGCACATTGGCAGATTGGGTGATGTGACTTTTTTGCTCTTGACAGTGTTTGTCTATAATTACCCCTAGATACTTACAGCAGTAGATAGTAGGGATGATGTATTGTCAAATTCTATTGAAACTATTGCAGTGGGAAGTCCCCGAGTTCTGTTTGGGTCCCGTTAAAGTTGGGTTTCGGTTTTATCTGCTATTCTGTATCCTCTAGTTTTGAATATGTTTTGAAAGCAGTAGGGCCATATTGTCAAGAGAGAAGGCAGATTTTCTGATGTTAACACTATTTTGAATCTGGAGAGCCATCTATGTGAAATGGGGTTGAAATAATGATGATTTTTATATGGTGACAATGGATAAAGTATTGATTGGTTTGGCAGATGATTGCTTCTTGTATACTGCAACCTGTGTGAAATCGGTGGGTAAGGTTATATGAGAACCTGAACAGTGAGTGTGTGTAGCCAGTAATATCAAAATGGTTTTTTTTTTTTAAGATGAGAGAGAAAGAATTGGGAAGGTCTAAATAGTCGTTGAAGGTGCAAAGGAAGTCCAGAGGTGAAGAGAAGGGAGATTTTTTCCCGAGTCAGAAGCAGTAGAAGTGTGTTGAAAGAAGATGTGGACTAGGGTGGTTTTCAGTGCTGTGGTGACGCAACAGGCAGACTGAAAGCAGAAGAAGACTGGTGGAGAGGAGGTGGGTTGTTGATGATGTTTTAGAGCTTTACTTTTTCAAGGACTTAAGAGATAAAAGGTAGATTGGAAAGGTCTTAATTCTTCAAAATGTTAGGGTCAAGTCATGCTTTTTTGAGTAGAGGTTGTGACTATTAAGCAGTTTTGAGAGTGTGATGGAACATTCCTGAAACAAGAGATGCGTTCAGATGTTCGAGATAGTGGGGTTAAGTTGTGGTAGGCACTTTGTGAAAAGAGGAAAGCAGGTATGGGATCAGGGATCACATGATTTTTAGGTCATTTCTATCAGGGAATTGTTATGATTTCTTTCTCACTTGTCGGTTGAAAGAAAAGGAGGGAGTGCCAGAGAGAATTGGGGAACATTCAGGAAAGTGGCAGGCTGAAAAGGAGTACTGATTCCAGTTTGGAGCGAAGAAGTGTTATATAGACTTTTTCAGAAAAAATTTGCAGAAAATATGAAGAAACTTCAGAGTGGTTTGTGGATGGAGGCAGAGGGCTTGCCTTTCCACAGATCAAAAAGAGTAGATGTGTTGGGAAGAAAACTGCTTGATTGATTTCTATTTTTGTCTTTTCGCCCCACTGCCGCTCTAGCTTCGGCGTTTGCGTTTTGCAACCAGGGGACGTTCGATAGGGTGTCTCCATGGTGCAACAGGCCTGTCGGGCAGTGAGGACGGTCAGTGGGAGGTGCAAGATCATCAAGCAGTTGGCTGGAGAACAGCATTGTAGTTGTTTAGAGGGGTCAGTGTTCTCTGCGGGGTTTGTGATAGGTGTTGGGGCAGCTTGTGGGGTGAAGAATTTGAATATCTATTGCTTGAGATTTATTTATTTTTTTTAAATTTAATTTATTTTATTCTTTTTATATCGAGGATAATTGGAAATAAGGCACCTCATTGTGTTTTTTTCATCCAGTCTCCCCTGTTGTGTATGGGTTTTGTAAATTTTCGTCATCTGTTTTCCACGGTACACAATAGCCATGCTCTCCGAAAAAGCGGATCAGGATTTTAACGTGTACGCAAGTTGTTCTGCATGCGTTCGAACACGAGGACCTCGGTTTTTTTTTATAATAAATAATAATAATTAATATAACAATAATAAAAAATTGAAATTTATTATAGCCTATATCTTGCAAAATAATCAAAGCGCTTGCATTCATCTACTCTTACCATGCAACAAGTTCAATTAATAGTTTTTTTACAAAGTCAAATGTACATACTACACGCACGCACAACACACCTTACATAGTCTCATACCGAGATTTTGCACGGGGTGACACCCACTTCCTTCTGTAGTAGGTTTGCAATGTTGTGGGGGAAAAAAGAAAGGCAGAAAGAATGATCAGAAAGTAGGTCATCGTGATAGATACAGATAAGACAAATCTTAGTGAAACGATCAGTAATGAGCCAGTATAAGAATATGTCCTGATCTGTGTTTAATGCTTCATTTTTCCAGCTGGGGGTCCAAAAAAAAAAAAGGAGAGTGGTTTGACAAGAAAGTGAAAGACGTTTGAAATCAGGAGAAGACTGGTTATCAAAGTGGAAGGTAAAATACATGAATGATAAAGCTTTCTTGGAGAGAGGCTGTTAGCTGATCAGGAAAGGACTGAAACTCTTGATGGAAGTGGAGATGTTCAGAGGTTCAGACAGGTGGGAAGTTGGCAGGATGGTTAAGGACGTTCGCCTGCCAACAAGTTATAAACGTGAGGCTCTGGGTTCGAATTCCCAGCCTCGCCCTTTCCTTCCCATTTTGACATAAAAATCGAACTGAATGTCAAGTCCTTCGATGAGACTATAACCGAGGCCCGGTTGTTCGAACGCATGCAGAACATCTTGCGCACCACGTTAAATCCTGTTCCGCTTATCGGAATAGTAGGCCATTTGTGAGCTGGTTGGAACAGTTGACAAAATTTACAAAACGCTCATTCACACGGGTGGATAGATGTAAAAAGCACATCAGTGCTTATTCCATTATCCTCGATATAAAAAAATAGATAAATAAATAAATAATAAAGATTCTTACGGCTTGGAGGTGGACGCTAGAGACAGCAGAAGTAATTCGAGTGGCCAGGTGTGTTGAAGTTGATGTTCACAGACTTCGAAAGAGATGAGTTTGGTGTTACTCATGAAAACAAAAACACACCGAAAAGGTCTTTTAAACTACATTTTAAAAAAATATACCAGAAAATGACTCTTGATAATTTAATATAAGTACATTATTTTGAAAAATGGCCTAAAATTATCTACGGTTATAACGCTATGATGCTTTTTTAAAAAATGGTGGCAATCCAGCAGGAAAAAACTTGCCTGTGTTTCAAAATTGAAAATGAGATAGTTGAATATTTATATATAAACACTTAATAAAGTTTTTAAGTATTTTTCTTTCCTCAAAGTTAATCAATAATATCTTGTGAATTGCCTATATTGATATTATCTTAACCTCTTATAGGAAGAAAATGTTTTAAATTGCTAAAATTTCTACGAATTGCAGTATTGGGGGTCAAAGACATTTACAGTTTATGAAATCTTTTATCTACTTCTCTTATCAGGGATCTAAATTATCATTTGGACAAGAAGTCCTTTTTTTAGCGCACCTAAGTATTTACTAAAGATAGTTCAAAGTGTAGGACTGTAAGGTGTTATAGTACTCGCTCTAGGTTGCCTTTCATACCTCTGACACTTGATACATATAAAGAAATGGAATGACACACACCTGATGAGTACCGACAACTTGTATGTGCCATTATATTCTGAAAAGTTCTACATCTGGAAAACTTTGCTTCAGATAGAAATAATAATAATGAGGTCTGAAACCTAATTTTACAAATGAGCCCAAAACTTAAACTCTTTGATGACAATTTTAACCTACACATAGATATTTCGTGCGTTCTGAAATTTTAAAATATGATGTAGACCCACCAAAGGGGCAATTCCATAGATTTTTTGTCCTGCTTGGGACATTGTAAACTAAGATTTCCAATTTGATGTTGATTATATCAACTAAAAAAGATTAGATCCAAATTTAATGGCAGTTAATGTTTCACTTCACATTTACAACATTAATTACGTCTTGTCCTTTAAAATTTATACAGATGGCTCACTTTTAGACATCATCTAAGCAGGTCTTCAGGCATTTGTCATACCAGCACTAAAAATAGAAGTCGTATCATGGTTGGTAAAAAATCGATATGTTTTTTTTACAGCTGAACTGATCGCTATTGATCATGGCTTTGAATTTCCTTTTTTGATCATCCATACCCTCTTCCTTTTTTCTTATTACTTTGTGTGTATTCAAAAATCTGTTCTATCTATCTTATCTATCTGTCCCGTTTGTCGGACGACCGTGGGGGCACCCCTCAAGAATCAAAAACCAGTTCCTCATATTCCTCTCTCTGTTTCTGCCTTTCTTCAGGGTTTTGTTGAGTTTTTTCTTAGGCCTGTCCTTCACGGATGTTATCCTCCCAGCTTTTCCTTGGTCTGTCCCTTCTTCTTACTCCTTGGACAGTGCCTTGGGTGTTTTTAAACTGTCTTTTGCAAGTCCTTGGGATCTTGGTGACTATGCCTATACCATTATAGTTTACGCTTTTTCACGGTTCGTTGTGGGGGGGTAGAGGTTTTCTCATAGGGTTCAATGGTTTTGCTGGATTCTGTTATGCACGCTTTCCTCCTTTCGTTGACTTATGTAGGTCTTTGTAGGAAGATGCCAAGGAGTATCCGAAAGACATCTCATCTCCAACCGACCTGTACTCTTCTCTCCAAAGCTGCAGTCAGGGTCGGTCCATGTTTCACAGGCATACCAGAAAATGGTATGGCGGCAAGGAGGCAGTAATTAGGATGTCTGATCTTGGTGATAAGTAGTATGAATATTTTGATCTCTCTGATGGTGGGTTTAGTTTTGACAGTGCTGTTATTGCTTCTGTGCAGTCTCCCCTGCATACTACTTCTGGCTTGGATCTGTGTCTGATACAATGGCTCCCAGGGGTACTTGAAGCTTTGATCTGTTTCCAGCTTCTGGGCATTTTTATCCCTGATATGTGCTAATTGCCGTTTGGTGTTTATTAGTCATCTGTTTGGTCTTCTCTGCCTGGATTTCCTGCCGTTTTTGTTTTGGAGGCTTATTCAGTGTTCTGGGAGGCTGGCATAGCTCTTTTTCTTTTTCTGATCCTGCTATTCCATCTAATGTCATCTGCGAAGCGGATGGTTTTACGTGATTCGTTCTGCCAACCAATGCTGAACCTGATCCTTCATGTTGTTCCGTGCATCAGCCATGAATTCTCTCAAGGAGATGTTTGAAAAGTGTGGGTGAGAGGGGGTAGTAGACAGCCCTGCCGTACTCCAAACTGTGTTCTGAAACCAGTCCATGTTGTTTGTGTAGTACACTGCACTGGTGGCCTCGCTAGTTCAGCTGTTTGATGACTTGATCAGGTTTGCAATTGATGCTGTTCAAAATTCTTGGGTGCCCACAAAGCTGCATGCCACACCCAGTCAAAGGCCTTATTAAAATCGATAAAATACCGTGGTAAAGGTCTTGTTGATGTTGATGGTACAGCCGCTTCTCACATAGTAGTAATGAGGTTGAATATCTTGTCTGTTGTGCTGCGCCCTGCTCTGAAACCTGCCTTGTTCCTCAGCAATGATGGTCTCTGTTGTGGCTTCAGTCTATTCAATATTATCTGGCATGACCTTGCTTGCGGTGCGGGTGGCATTGGTGGCTTATGAGGCTGAATTGTGCGGTAATTTGGTATTGTTGTAGATTTCCTTTTTCTTGGGGAGGGTGAATGTATGAGTGGACTGTTTTGTTACATGGTGCTTTGGCCATTTTCCTGTCTTCCGATCTTGTTGCAGATTCTCTTTGTGGGCGCTGATCATGCTTCACCTCAGCTTGAATCAACTCAGCTGAATGTGGTCAGCCCCTGCTGACTTCCCCTTTGTTCAGCGATCTGACTGCTGTTTCCACTTCTCGGAGGAGAGGAAAAGGGTGAATGGTTTCTGTGTCTTTGCTTGGGGTTACTACCGACATTTAAGGACTTCTGGGATCTCCCCGCGGTTATATAGTTAGACAGGTCGGAGCAGTATCTGTCCATCTGTTCAGTAATATCCTATCGTCAGTGTGAGACCACTTCCCATTTTTGTCTTGGATTGGTTAAATTTTCTCTGTTTTGTGCTTCGTCAGGTACTTTCCCAGCTAATATGCTTTCTTGCTATTGTTTTTCTTGATGTTCTCTTACTTTGTCTTGGCATGTTCTCCGATCCATTTCTCTGGTTGCCTCCGTCATGATTTCCTGATTCTTTTGTTGACTGCCCTTTATTGTTCTGCTCTTTCTTTTGTTTCATTTTCTTTTTTTCTTCAATTCAAACTCTCTACCGCCTTGTCGCATAGTAGTTGTTAGGTTGTTAGTTGTGACCCATGGTTTTTTGACTGTGCGGGTGTTTGCCAAGATAGAAGCTTCGCTTGCTTTGTTTCTGTCAAGGCCTGTATGAAACTATTGGTCAGTGTATCTTGGGCTGATGTCTATCTCAGGGTTGTGCTGCAATACGTTTCTCCTTTCCTGGCTGGAATATTAATTTCTATTGTACCTGGGGTCCGTCAGCTTATCGATGGGCTAATGGGAAGCCTGTTGGTGTGCTCTCAGAGGCTGGCAGACGAGGTGGTGGGTGGGCGGGGGTCCGGGTGCTCGTTATGGGGTATGTCGGGGTTGGGTGGAAGGGTGGGTCTTGTGTTGATATTGATTTTTTTCTAGCTTACATAGTTTTATTGTTTATTAATTATATTTGATTTCTATTTACAATTTTTTTAATATGATTTCCAAACACTTATATATCAATCTAAATCTAAGTTTTACTTTTTTACTCCTAACTTTATAAAGTCTTTACATACAAAAATAAATAGCACCAACACTCTGAACAGACAAAATTAAACTAATACTAATAATAGAAAAAGTCAAACTTAAAAACAAGTCTTCATATAACTTAAATACATACATATATAATACATTACAATCACACAAGTGTACACACGCAGAAAACGCACTGCATCTTCTCTCTCTTTCTCTTCCCCCCCCCCCCCCCCACACACACACACCACGCACGCACACTACGCGCACACACGCACTCATGATTCTTTAGCGCACATATTATCTTGTATACTGCCAGATTGAAAGAATGCACTCCCAATACAGCGCACCAGGCGGCATGCGCATAACATATACACTTTCCTTTCCTCAAAAACAAACACTGCAACATGCGCGCGCGCGCGTGCGCGCAAGCACACAAGTATAATGATAATAATATATAATAAATGGAATTATATAGCGCTGTATCTTGCACAGACAAATCAAAGCGCTTGTGCAGACTCAACTCGTGCTTTCACAGTCATGCAACCATAGCAGTATAGTTCTAACAAGGCAAATGCACACGCAAACACACACACACACACACACACACACCCTCACACACACTACACACCACCACACACACACATCACACACACACAAACACACACGAACACACACACACACACACGACCACACACACACACACATTACTCACACACACACACACACACACACTCAAACACACACAAACACACACGCCACACACACACACACACACACCACACACACACAAAACACACACACCACAACACAACACACACACACACAGATTTGTAGGGTGATGGGGATTTGGGCTGGTGAAGAGCAGGGACAGCTATTTAAAATGAAACTGGAGAGAAAATCTTAGGTAAACACGTCGCGCTAGCCAGCGCGCACTTACACCACACGCGCGCACGCAAGCACGCTCGCACACACACACGCGCGCACGCATGCACGCACGGCGCGCACACAACACACACACACTCACACATTCACTGTTTTCATTTAAATCACACATAAACGTGTAATATTACAAGTTTGACAGGCATGCACTCACAATCAGCCATTGGAATGCCCTAAGCTACACACAGTCTCATGCACACACACACACGCACACACACACACACACTCTCACACACACACACACACACCACACACACACACACACAAATAGTGTACACACGCAGAAAAGTACTGCCTTCTCTATCTTCTCTCTCTGTCTCTCTATCCTCTCTCTCTCTCTCTCTCTCTCCTCTCTGCTCTCTCTCTCTCTCTCGCTCTCTCTCTCTCACACACAAACACACACACCACACCAAACACAAACACACACACCACACACACATTCACCACACGCACACACACACGCACACATCACACGCGGCGCGCGCGCAGGTGTGTATGAGTATGTCTGTGTGTGCGTGTGTATGTATAAATGGTCATTTGGTTTTTTTTAATGTATTATTTTATCGATTTTACTCCTTTTTACTGGTTTAATTTATTGGTAAAGGCTGCCAATAATGTGTATTTCAGTATAATCTGAAGAAATTTGTTCTTAGATAGGTGGCTTGATGAAAAAAGGCAAAATGAATTGCTTATTCAATGTACCATCTGGAAATAAAAATTTGATTGACTTTGACTTTGATTCACACAAAAATCAACACACCACACACACACACACACACACACACACTCACACTCAAACACAAAGTGCAAACACGCAGAAAAAGTACTGCCTCTCTCTCTCACACACAACACACACACCACACCACACGCACACACACAAAAACCCACAACACACACATACACACACCACACCACGCACACACGCGCGCGCGCGCGTGCGCGCGCGCGCGTGCGCGCGCAGGTGTGTATGAGTATCGTGTAGTGCGTGTGTCTGTATAAATGTAGTAATTTGTATTTTACAGGTATTATTTTATCGTTTTCCTCCTTTTACCGGTTTAATTTATTGATAAAGGATGCAATAATTTAGTATTTCAGGATTAATCATGATGAAATTTGTTCTTTGATAGTGGCTTGATGGAAAAAAGGCGAAATGAATTGCTTGTCAATGTACTATCTGGAAATAAAAATTTAATACTTGACTTGACTTGACACACACACACCATTATTTGACTCTCCATATTAATGTTCACGGGGTCGTGTGCATGTTTATGGTCATGCAGCTCGCACGCACTTACATACACACACACGCACGCCACGCACGACGCGCGCTTCGACGTTGGCCATTACTATTATACATCATACAACGAAGTTGGCACATACATATATATCATATAACGAAAGTTGGCCAATACATATATACTTATACAACGAAGTTGGCACATGAACTTTATACATCATAACAACATTATATACATCATACAACATATATACATCATTAAACATATATACATCATACAACGAAGTTGGCACATTTCCTTTAGATAAATATTTCTTTTATTTTATTCTTTGTTTCGAGGATAATAGAATAAGCACTCGTGTCCTTTTTTTCATCCAATACCCGGGTGTATGCAGTTGTGTAAATTTTGTCATCGGTTCCCACCGGCACACAATGGCCTACGCTTCTGAAAAGCGGAACGGGTTTTAACGTGTGCGTAAGATCATCGTCCAACTAGCAAGTGCGAAATATGTTTTATTGACACAGAAACGATGAAAACTTCCTTCTGAAGAATTAGATTGTAAAATTAAACTAGTTTCGAAATAAAAGAGCAAAGATTACATTCTTCTTATGCCCATTAATTTAACATGTGGGGAGGATAGCTCAGTGGTCGGGGAGCACTCGCTTTCCCCCAGCCAAGTTAAGCAGCGTCGAGAGTGGTTATACCACTTGGAGGGTGTTGACCGTTTTTGCGCGCCTTGGCTTCAGTACAGCTCCCCCAGTTCACCCAGCTGTAAATGGGTACCTGCCTCTTTAGGGTCAGGGAAGGTAAAGCAGGATGGGAGAGGAGATGGGGGGGGGGCGCCGCCCTCAATAGGCTGGACCTAGAGAGTGAGGTTCTCTGAAGCCTCGCCTCCCTACGACCTTGTTAGGTTTGGGACACCTTACCTTTACCCTTTTAATAACATGTGTCTGTTCGTGTCGTAGACTTCTATGTCAATCAACCTTGAGTGGACAAACGAGAGGGCAATTTTACCTTGCCCATTCGTGGGTGATGAATAGAAACACAACCTTCAAACATAGAGGTAACTAATTGTAAATAAAAATTAAAAAGAGAGAGAGAATCTGAATTTATCATGGTTTCTGATGTCGAACCCCACATCATCATAAGTAATTTTCATCATTTACAAGTTGATACATAATGAATCACGCCTGGATAATCAAGAATCAAGGTTCAGGCTTTTGTTACATCATCATTAAAAATGACAAAACCATTCTAGGTTAGTAAACATCATTCGATTTGTACGGCGGAAAAATCTTTAGTTTTAGCAACATTTTGCTGGATTGCGCCTCAGCACACCAGTGAACGGAACTCATGTATGGGGCTGGACCATGGTCTAGGACTGATCCCAGATAACTGATGCAAAAGAGCACTGTCGAACCACAAACTTTTACCAGAAAGGATGTTTCATTGACTTGATTCTGCATCACCTGTGTATAGAATGTGCAGTTGTGGTGAGAGGACGCAACCCTGTGGAGAACCAGTGCAGGTAAATCTAACCGAAGAAGGTATTTTGTTTTGGGGTTGGGAAAAAACACGCTGTGGTCTGTTAGTTAAAGATTCAATCAGCCAACGAACAAGTTGATTGTCTACGTCAAATGTTGAAACTATTTTGTTAACTAGAACTTTGGGCTGCATTTTATTGAAAGTTAAATTCAAATTTCAAACAAACAATATTCTGGTATGAGGAGTCAGTGTTTTCTAAGTGGTTGTACCAATTGTTCAAAATGGACTGTTTGGCTTCTGCCTCACCCTTCCTGTCCGCACACCAACTGTAGTGGGTCAAGGTCTTTCTTCTGTAGCGAAGAATTTGTGATTCACGATTTTTTCTAGCGTTTTCCTCACAAGACATGTGGAGTCTACTCAGGTCTAAAAGTCCTTCGATATGAGACTATAACCGACGGCCCAGGTGTGCGAACGCATGCAGACATCTTGCGCAACACGTTAAAATCCAGTTCGCTTTTTCGAAAGAGTAGGCCCATTGTGTGACGGTTGGGAACAGATGAAAAAATTTACCAAACACGCCGCATACACACGGGGACTAGCTGTAAAAATGCAATAAGTGCTTATTCCATTTATACTTCGGGGGGGAAATAGAGCGCTTTGATTTGTTGCTTTTACAAGATTCAGCGCTTTATTACATTCCGTACATTCTTCTTCTTCTTCTTACTTCTTCTCTTCTTCTTCTTCTGTATATATTATTATTATTATTATTATTATTAAAATCCACTTGACCGGGATTCGAACCCGGGTGCTTCTGTCAGCAGATCGCGATGGCAATGTGCCAAGGCTCTAACCACCCAGGCTTTCCCCTCCCGCCTCCCCTCAAACCAGGGAGAGGCATTCATGGCTGCTGGTTAAGTGCAGCCCTGGCACATCATTGGCTGACCAGGCCAGCCCCCCTCTTCTGGCCAGCTGCATGGCCTTGACAGCATTCTTGACCGCGGCCAGCCCCTACTTCTGGCCAGTCTGACCAGTCTTTCAATGACCGCGGGCCAGCCCCTATTTCTGGGCCAGCCTGACAGTCATCATGACCGCGGACAGCCCCTACTTATGGCCGCCTGACCCGTCATCAGGACCGCGGTTTCATCCCCTACTTCTGCCCCAGTCTGACAGGCATCATGACCGCGGCCAGCCCCTACTTCTGCCCAGTCTGACCAGTCATTTTGTACGCGGTTCAGCCCCTTACTTCTGGCCAGCCTGCTTGGCCTGTCAGTTGGCAGTAGGATCTGACGCGAGGCAGCCAAACAGAATCAGGCTGGGTCTCACTTTCAACAGCTTGGCTGGGCAGCCCCTCCCCTCCCATCCCCCCCCCCCTCCCCCCCCTTCCCCTCCCCTCCCCCCTCAAGCAGAGCTCCGTGTCACACATAGGTCGCCGGGCCTGGGTTCACTCAACAGCCCCTCTAGGTCTCGCGCCTGACAAGTTCAACTCTAAGAGCAGGACCTTAACTGGGGAGGGGGGGGGGGGGGGTGACTGACGGTAGATAAGGCATACATTGTTGAGCAAACAATTGGCAGGATAGCCGAGGGGGTAAAATGGCAAGAGGTGACCCCGTTCCTCGGTCACTAGGCAGACTCTGTACAGCGGGGGAATATGGTTCGTGACCTACCTGGCGACCATGACCTGCAGACCGTTTGTCCACATCATCCTCCCGCCATTCCTCGCTCTCTAGGCTGGCTGGCTCTTGGCGGCTTTGTGAAACGGTAGTTCGTAAAAGCAACGGGGTTATGACTTGGTGCTTTCTACCAGTGCATGCCACGGTCACCAGTTCCCAACTCCGCAAAGCAGTCCAGCATATAACATAATAATAATTAATAATATAATAATAATAATAATAATGAATAATAATAATAATAATATTAATAATAATAATAATAAAAATAATAATAATACTAAATACTACTTACTTACTACTACTACTACTAATAATAATAATAATAATAATGATAATAAAAATAATAAATGGAAATAGATATTAGCACTATTATCTTGCCAAAGACAAAAATCAAAAGCGCATCGCAATTCAACTAATCTTACACAGTTCATGCAACCAATAACAAAACAATCAATAGTTTGAAAAACATAGGACAAACTTTGGTGACTTGCAGATCTATGAAGTTAAAATTTTAATGTCAAATGTTTTTCAAAAAGCACACACACAGAGAGGTTCTGGACATAGATAGTGAAGGTGGAGATTGTTCTGAGGGGGAAAAGTCTTTGGTTTGAAATAATTAGGTCTTGAGGCTGGATTTAAAGTGTATAAACTAGGCTTCTGATGAAGAGAGAGAGGGAGCTCATTTCCAGTGTCGATCGGACCGCGAAATAGAACAAAGTGCAGCGGCCAACAGTGGATTGGTTGGATTCCTAGGTATTCGAAGGCACATGTATATGTGCAGTGTGGAGGGAACGTGAAAGGAGAGTGTACAGGTATATGACATTCAAAGAGGTAGGAGGGTTGCATGTCTTTATGAGCACATTTGTAACAGAGAGGTAGTGATATTATACTTTACTCTCTGTAGGCACAGCAGCCAGTGGCGAGAGATCCACAAGAGAGGGGTAACGTGGTCAGATTTTTTTTCTTTGTGAGACCTAGTCAAGTTGTGGAGTTCTGTATACTGACAGACCATCCAAAAGAGAAAGAATGAGAGGAGTGGGGGTTGCATCAGTGGACAGGTACTTTCAAATTGCACTAAAGGGACTGCATAAGCTCTACCCATCACTGTGAAGGTGAAGGGTATGCAAAGGACAGGTTTCAACTACCGCCCAACCAGACAGAGTGCTGCACAATTTGCAGGTGTGTTCCAAAAGAGTAACACATCACTCCATCCCATGGGAGGTACCCCACCATCACAGATAATAGCACCACTGACACGTCTGGGTAATGAAGCTTGGCATAGAGAGTGTGTTGTCGATAACAACACCTAGACACTTCACAGCAGTGGATAGGCGACTGATGTATTGCGGTTCTATTCAAGCTCCTTGTAAATGGAAGAGAGGTTTTGTGTATCGGTCCCTACGATCATGGCTTCGTTTTATCTGCATTTAGCTGTAACTTGTCTTCTGTGTCATCCGTTTTTGAATATCTTCAAAGCAGTGGGCCAATATTTGTTCAGGTGAGAAAGTAGTTTTTTCAGGAGTAACACTGCTTTGTATCTGAGGGGGAGGGTCATCCTGGTGTAAAATGTGATGGTTGATTTGACTGATGGTTGATTATATGTGGACAGTGGGGCTGTTGGGTAAAGAGTGAAAAGTACAGGGTCCTAGAACTGATCCCTGTGGGACTCCGAATTCGTTGGCATGTATTGATTGAATCTTGTGAACATGAACATTTGAACACCACACCACTTTAACCTCAACAACAACAAGGAAACTCAACATATTGTAAGCAGAGGTTAACACACACACACGCAGGCTCATGCGCGCGCACTCATATCACACACATACATACATACACACTCATTCGTCTGATTATCGCACTTTTTTGGTGGAAGGGACGTTTAACTGAAGAAGAAAGTAAGAAGAAGAAGATTTACATACACGCACACACACAAAACAAAACCAAAAAGAGAAATAAAAGAGATCAAAAACAAAAAACCGCTAACAAAACAAAAACAAAAACAAAAGCACACACAAAAAACAAAAGCACCGAACAACCTGCAAATGGAAGGTAAACATTCCTCCTCCTCAAACGCTGGCAGAACCAAGCACCCTTGCCTGTGAGTCAGCGAAGTATCACAAAACTACATGACTAGTGCAGGGACTAAAGTGAATGAGTGCAGGGACAAAGTTAATGGAGCAGTGACAAACAATTTAGTGAGTGCAGGACAAAGCTAATGAGTGCAGGACAAAGTTAATGAGTGCAGGACAAAGTTAATGAGTGCAGGACAAAGTTAATGAGTGCAGGACAAAGTTAATGAGTGCAGGACAAAGTTAATGAGTGCAGGACAAAGTTAATGAGTGCAGGACAAAGCTAATGAGTGCAGGACAAAGCTAATGAGTGCAGGACAAAGTTAATGAGTGCAGGACAAAGTTAATGAGTTGCAGGACCAAAAGTAATGAGTGCAGGTCAAAGTTAATGAGTGAAGGACAATGAGTTAATGAGTGCAGGACAAGTTAATGATGCAGGACTAAGTTAATGAGTGAGGACAAAGTTAGTGAGTGCAGGACAAAGTTAATGAGTGCAGGACAAAGCTAATGAGTGCAGGACAAAGCTAATGAGTGCAGGACAAAGTTAATGAGTGCAGGACAAAGTTAATGAGTGCAGGACAAAGTTAATGAGTGCAGGACAAAGTTAATGAGTGCAGGACAAAATGTGAGATGGAGGACAAAGAGTTAATGAGGCAGGGACAAAACTAAGTGAGTGCTGCCTGTATGCGTGACAAGGGAGCCCAGTGCATCCGATTGCCACATGGGGATAACCGTTGTCTTTTAAGTATGTCTGTGAAAAGAAAAGAAAAAAACAAAAAGGCAAGAGCATGGACCAAGAAGGCTTCCCCTAAAAAAATAGACAAGGAGTTGGGGGGGGGGGGGTGACAGGAAAGGGAACAAAGCAGAAACAAAGAGAGGTACGAAAAAGGGATTCCTAGCACAGAATTTTCCGGTAGGTGTGTGTTATACTTATAGGCCCCTGGCATCCCCAAGGGGGGAAACTCCTGATCAGGGGGGACACCATTTCCTCAGCTAAGACAGGACCATTGATGTGTGAGGAACCATGTTGGTCTAATATCACTATCTAGAGTGAACAGACGGTCAAATTGAAGACAACAACACAACAAAACAACACAACAACAGGAACCATGAGGAACCCCCTGGGGGGGTGGTTTAATATCAATTAGAGTGAAACAGACGTTAATTTGAAGACAACCAACAACAACAAACACAACAACAACAACAACAAAACAACATCAAACAACAACAACAGGACCATGTGGAACCATGTTGGTGGTCTAATATCACTTAGAGTGAACAGACGTTAATTTGGAAGACAACACAAACAACATCACAACACAAACAAACAACAAACAACAAACAACACGGACCATTGAGGAACCATGTGGTCTATATCACTTAGAGTGAAACAGACAATTAAATTGAAAGACAACAACAACAGCTTACAACTTCAACAGGAACCTTTGAGGAACCAGTGTTTTCAGGTAAGGGATTCCCTGACAACAAAGAACGAGCTTCAGCACCAGCTGGGGAGTCTTTTACACTATGCACCACTTCAGCAGTGTACACACTGACCTGCCCGTGAATTACCCTCTTATACAAACACACACACACACACACACACACACACACACACACCACCATATATCTATATATAGATATATAAATAGAGAGAGAGAGAGTTACAGGATATTATATATAGATCCATTTATATATACACATGTGAATTTGTATTGCCCTATATCTTGCAAAAGACAAATGCAATGTTGCTTGGCAGTCAACAATCTTAATAGTCATGCAGCCAATCACTAAACATATATAAATATCTTACACAATTTTCAATCACACAAACACACACACACAAATTTATACCCTTGGCAGGGTAATTGGATTTGGACTATGAAGGTAGGTGACAGTTTTTGAGATGAAAGAGGAGGGAAAAATTCTTAGGAGAAAGAAATTAATATGTTCATGAGGCTGATTTAAATATGTCATAAGTAGGCTTTGGGGGAAAGACAGAGAGAAGTTTGCTCCAGATGGGATTGGACCAGAATAGAGGTAAGAGCCTGATGGCCAACATTGAACATGTTGAATCTAAGGTTAACTGCCGCAGAGCAGAGGGAAGTGAAGGAGTTGGTACAGGTGAAGCCATTCACAGAGTAGGAAGGTGCTGTTTATGAGACAGTTGTACAGAGGGTTACTGATCTCTTAATTTACTCTTGTGGCACACGTCAAGCCAGTTGGAGAGATCGCAAAGAGAGGATAATTGTGCTCAGATTTTTTTAAAATTCAACTGAGGACTAGTCGAGCTGCAGAGTTTTGTATGTTGAAGGGAGTGGATAGATGATGCTGGCAGACCAGCCAAAAGAGAATTGCAGCAGACCAAATGTGAAAGAATGAGAGACTGACTAGTTTGGATGTTGCATCGGTGGACAGGTACTTTCGAATTGCACTAATACGCCGTAATTGATAGTAGCACGATTGGCAGATCTGGGTGATGAATTTTTGCATAGACAGTGTCTTGTCTATAATTACCCCTAGATACTTACAGCAGTAGATAGTAGGGATGATGTATTGTCAAATTCTATTGAAACTATTGCAGTGGGAAGTCCCCGAGTTCTGTTTGGGTCCCGTTAAAGTTGGGTTTCGGTTTTATCTGCTATTCTGTATCCTCTAGTTTTGAATATGTTTTGAAAGCAGTAGGGCCATATTGTCAAGAGAGAAGGCAGATTTTCTGATGTTAACACTATTTTGAATCTGGAGAGCCATCTATGTGAAATGGGGTTGAAATAATGATGATTTTTATATGGTGACAATGGATAAAGTATTGATTGGTTTGGCAGATGATTGCTTCTTGTATACTGCAACCTGTGTGAAATCGGTGGGTAAGGTTATATGAGAACCTGAACAGTGAGTGTGTGTAGCCAGTAATATCAAAATGGTTTTTTTTTTTTAAGATGAGAGAGAAAGAATTGGGAAGGTCTAAATAGTCGTTGAAGGTGCAAAGGAAGTCCAGAGGTGAAGAGAAGGGAGATTTTTTCCCGAGTCAGAAGCAGTAGAAGTGTGTTGAAAGAAGATGTGGACTAGGGTGGTTTTCAGTGCTGTGGTGACGCAACAGGCAGACTGAAAGCAGAAGAAGACTGGTGGAGAGGAGGTGGGTTGTTGATGATGTTTTAGAGCTTTACTTTTTCAAGGACTTAAGAGATAAAAGGTAGATTGGAAAGGTCTTAATTCTTCAAAATGTTAGGGTCAAGTCATGCTTTTTTGAGTAGAGGTTGTGACTATTAAGCAGTTTTGAGAGTGTGATGGAACATTCCTGAAACAAGAGATGCGTTCAGATGTTCGAGATAGTGGGGTTAAGTTGTGGTAGGCACTTTGTGAAAAGAGGAAAGCAGGTATGGGATCAGGGATCACATGATTTTTAGGTCATTTCTATCAGGGAATTGTTATGATTTCTTTCTCACTTGTCGGTTGAAAGAAAAGGAGGGAGTGCCAGAGAGAATTGGGGAACATTCAGGAAAGTGGCAGGCTGAAAAGGAGTACTGATTCCAGTTTGGAGCGAAGAAGTGTTATATAGACTTTTTCAGAAAAAATTTGCAGAAAATATGAAGAAACTTCAGAGTGGTTTGTGGATGGAGGCAGAGGGCTTGCCTTTCCACAGATCAAAAAGAGTAGATGTGTTGGGAAGAAAACTGCTTGATTGATTTCTATTTTTGTCTTTTCGCCCCACTGCCGCTCTAGCTTCGGCGTTTGCGTTTTGCAACCAGGGGACGTTCGATAGGGTGTCTCCATGGTGCAACAGGCCTGTCGGGCAGTGAGGACGGTCAGTGGGAGGTGCAAGATCATCAAGCAGTTGGCTGGAGAACAGCATTGTAGTTGTTTAGAGGGGTCAGTGTTCTCTGCGGGGTTTGTGATAGGTGTTGGGGCAGCTTGTGGGGTGAAGAATTTGAATATCTATTGCTTGAGATTTATTTATTTTTTTTAAATTTAATTTATTTTATTCTTTTTATATCGAGGATAATTGGAAATAAGGCACCTCATTGTGTTTTTTTCATCCAGTCTCCCCTGTTGTGTATGGGTTTTGTAAATTTTCGTCATCTGTTTTCCACGGTACACAATAGCCATGCTCTCCGAAAAAGCGGATCAGGATTTTAACGTGTACGCAAGTTGTTCTGCATGCGTTCGAACACGAGGACCTCGGTTTTTTTTTATAATAAATAATAATAATTAATATAACAATAATAAAAAATTGAAATTTATTATAGCCTATATCTTGCAAAATAATCAAAGCGCTTGCATTCATCTACTCTTACCATGCAACAAGTTCAATTAATAGTTTTTTTACAAAGTCAAATGTACATACTACACGCACGCACAACACACCTTACATAGTCTCATACCGAGATTTTGCACGGGGTGACACCCACTTCCTTCTGTAGTAGGTTTGCAATGTTGTGGGGGAAAAAAGAAAGGCAGAAAGAATGATCAGAAAGTAGGTCATCAGTGATAGATACAGATAAGACCAAATCTTGTGAAAGATCAGTAATGAGCCAGTATAAGATATGTCCTGATCTGTGTAATGCTTCATTTTCCAGCTGGGAAAGAGAGTGGTTTGACAAAGAAAGAGAAAGACGTTTGACATCAGGAGAAGACTGGTTGTCAAAGTGGAAGGTAAAATCACAAGAATGATAAGCTTTCTTGGAGAGAGGCTGTAGTGATCCAGGAAAGACTGAAACTCTTGATGGAAGGTGGAAGATGTCAGAGGTCAGACAGGAGGGAAGGTGGCAGGATGGTTAAGACGTTCGCCTGCCAACAAGTTAAACGTGAGGCTCTGGGTTCGATTCCCAGCCTCGCCCTTTCTTCCCAGTTTGACAAAAAAATCGAACTGAATGTCAAAGTCCTTCGGATGAGACTATAAACCGAGGCCCCGTGTTCGAACGCATGCAGAACATCTTGCGCACACGTTAAATCCTGTTCCGCTTATCGGAATAGTAGGCCATTGTGAGCCGGTGGAAACAGATGACAAAATTTACAAAACCGCATATACACGGGGACTAGATGTAAAAAAGCACATCAGTGCTTATTCCATTATCCTCGATATAAAAAATAGAAAATAAATAAATAAATAAAGATTCTTACGGCTTGGAGGTGGACGCTAGAGACAGCAGAAAGTAATCGAGTGGCCAGGTGTGTTGAAGTTGAGTTCACAGACTTCGAAAGATTCAGGTGAGAAAGGGAGGGAGTGACAGAAAGAAAGAGCAGGTTCAAGTGTATCTTTATAAACGATGGCAATGCCACCTCCATGGGAGGGTCGGGGAAGAGAAAGAGTTTTATAACCAGATGGTGTCAGCCGTTTTATTTTCGGTTCATGACCGTGTGGTTTTAACCATGTTTCTGAAAGAAATGTGTTATCAATATTCCGGTCAGAGATGACACCAGAAATGAGGTCAGCTTTACCTTCTGGTCAGACAGATTGCACATTGACAAAGCACATGTGAAGGAGATTTGAAGGAGGCAGAGAGGTTGATGACGACAGTGGTGAGTGAGGATAACTGTCAGAGGAAGAGGATGAAGGTGATGGTAGAGATGTGGAGGATGAAGGTGATGGTAGAGATGTGGAGAGTGGTAGAGAAGACAAAAGTTTGGATTGAGAGTGTAGTTTTGAGGATGGTGAAGAACTGGGCCAGTTTGGGGATTTGCAGTTTCATACACACCATGATAGACATTATCAGAACACGCTTTATCAAAGTCACAAACAAAGGAAGAAGCAGGAGGATCAGAGGGAAGCAAGCAGTGTTGTCCTTGGTTACGATGGTAAGGGCAGTGACCTTAGATGTAAGGGACCACAGGAGATGACGTCTGCCGGCACGTGTACCTCGTCTGGTTTTGCAATGGTTGAGTCCTAAGGTTAACATTGATGTTTGGCATGGGGTAAAACCCACGTGGGAGCAACGCTCTTATGTCTGCAGCTGTTGTTGTCATTTCCATGGAAAGAGGAACATTGGGTGGTTGAGGTGGGGAAGATCTGAATTCGTTGAACACAAATCATAAAATCAATTAAATTTTGAAACATTCATCCAAAAATTAATTTTATAAATCAAAATAATTCCAAGTTAAATAACATCAAGGACAACTATTCCACCCAGTCAATGCACTGTGAAACCACCAACAGGTAGATGTCAACCTGTTCTTGCAGAGGTGGGGGGGACACAGGCACAGAAACATCACTCTCTCAAACACAGGCACAGAACCATCCCTCCCTCAAACACAGGCACAGAACCATCCCTCCCTCAAACACAGGCACAGAAACATCACTCACTCAAACACAGGCACAGAACCATCCCTCACTCAAACACAGGCACAGAACCATCCCTCCCTCAAACACAGGCACAGAACCATCCCTCCCTCAAACACAGGGGAGGGCACCGTGCTGCTAGCTGCAGGAGCAAGGGCTCTCTCTCCTATGGTATGTTCATTTCAATGATTTTATTGTCCTCTCTTTAAAGGAAATGTGTTGCGCATAGATTTAAGCATATCTAAGAAAGTAGTAGAACACAGACATATATAGAAATGAATGCACGTGATCAAACACTTCTTAAATACACACTCCTCTCCTTTTCTTTCATCCGACAAGTGAGAAAGAAATCATGATAATTCTGAAAGAAATGACTTTAAAATTATGTGATCTTGATCCCATACCTGCTTCTCTGTTCACACAGTGCCTACCACAACTCATACCCGCTATCACGAAAATAGTAAACTCATCTCTTGTTTCAGGAAATGTTCCATCAGCTCTCAAAACTGCTATAGTCACACCTCTACTCAAAAAGCATGACCTTGACCCTAACATTCTGAAGAATTATAGACCTGTTTCCAATCTACCTTTTATCTCTTAAGTCTTTGAAAAAGTAGTTCTCAAACAGCTCAACAACCACCTTCTCTCCAACAATCTTCTTCCTGAGTTTCAGTCTGCCTATCGCATCAACCACAATACTGAAACCACCCTAGTACACACTTTAGACACGCTTCTACTCGCTTCTGACTCCGGGAAAATCTCCTT
>CM054142.1:73450799-73452343 GCA_028751875.1 Rapana venosa | reverse complement strand
TTATAAAAGGTTATTGATGAGATTAGCGTCGTCCTTCCCCAATCCAATAATTTTTTACTGATAGTTTTAATTTATCATTTTAAATTTTAATAAACTTTTTTCCGTTTATCAATGATTAACGTGCACTCTGCTGCATACTCATGTGCTCGCCTCGGTGGTGGTTGTGTATATGGTTTTGTATGTGTGTGTGGTTTGTTGTGTGTTTGGTCTTGTGTGTTTTTGTGTGGGATGTATATGTGTGTGTTTGTGTAGTATATGTGTGTGTAGTGTCGTGTGTGTATGTGTGTGTGTTTGTGTGTGTGTTTGTGTTTATTTGTGTGTCATATGTGTGTTGTTCGGTATATGTCATTGTTTTTTTTGTTGTGTTTATTGTAAAGTGTGTGTTTGGTGTGTGTGGTGTGTGTGTTTGATTTATGTGTGTGTGGGTATGTTGGTCGTGGGTATGTATGTATGTTGGTATGTATGCTTTGTTGTTGTTTCTGTTATTCGTGTGTGTATGTGTAGTGGTTGTGTATGATATGTGTGTGCTATGTATGTGTGTTATTATGTGTTTTGTATGGTGTGATGGATGTGTATGTATGTGTGTATGTGTCGGGTTGTGTGTGTGGGATGTGTTGGGTTGTGTGTGGGTGATGTATTTGTTAGTGTGTGTATGTATGTGTGTTTATGTATGTCTGTGTGTATTGTTTTTGTGTGTGTATGTATGTATGGGTGTAGGTGTGAACGTGTGTGTGTTATGTGTGTGTTTGTGTGTATGTATGTAAGTGATTATATGTATGTTGTAAGGTGTGTGTGTGATCGTGTGTTGTATGTAGATGTGTGTACGTGTGTGTAGTGTAGTGTATGTATTGTGTGGTAGTGAGTGTGTTGTGGTGTCTGTGATGTGTGTGTGTTTGTATGTGTGTATTGTGTTGTGTGTATGTTATGTTGTTGTGCATGGTAGGGTAGATGTGTGAACGTGTGTATGTATGTGAGTATGTGTGTGTATGTTGTGTATGTCTGTGTGTGTTATGTGTGTGTGTGTATTGAGTGGTGTATGTATGTGTGTTGTATGTATATATGTAAGTGTGGTGTGTGTATGTGTGTGTTGTTATGTTTATGTGTGTGTATGATATTGTTTGTGTGTGTTGTGTGTTATGTATGTATGTGTGTGTATGTCTGTGTGTAGGTGGTGTATTGTATGTGTGTTGTGTATGTGTGTGTGTTTGTATGTGTCGTTATGTGTTTGTGATGTATGTGTGTGTATGTATGTAGTGTGTGTGTATGTGTTGTGTGTATGTATGTATGTGTTTTTGTGCGATGTTAGTTTAGGTGTATGTTGTGTGTGTGTATGTGTTTGGGTATGTTTTGATGTGTGGGGGGTAACGTATGGTTTTGTGTAAGTGTGTGATCATGTTATGAGTATGTATTGCGTGTGTGTGTATGTGTGTGTGAGTGTATGTATGTATGGCGTTGTTGTAAGTAATGTGTGTGTGTAATGTGTGTATGTATGTATGTGTGTGTGTTGATGTATGTGTGTGTTTTGTGTTTGGGTGTTATGTAGT